>CM053791.1:494761249-495173749 GCA_028749045.1 Cupressus sempervirens | reverse complement strand
GAGTTAGGTTTAGAGTTAGAATAAGGGTTGGAGTTAGAGTTAGAGTTAGAGTTAGGGTTATATTTAGGGTTAGAATTAAGGTTAGGATTAGAATTAGTATTAGAGTTAGGGTTATGGTTAGTGTTAGGGTTATTGTTAGGGTTAGCATTAGGGTTAGCATTAGGGTTAGGGTTAGGGTTAGTGTTAGGGTTATGGTTAGGATTAGCATTAGGGTTAGGCTTACAATTAGAGTAAGAGTTAAAATTAGAGGTAGTGTTAGTGTTAGTGTTTGTATAAGAGTTAGAGTTAGAATTAGAGTTAGAGTTAGGGTTCAAGTTAGAGTTAGAGTTAAAGATAGAGATAGAGTTGTGATCAGGGTTAGATTAGGGTTAGGGTTAAAGTTACCTAATTAGATTTAGGGTTAGGGTAAGAGTTAGGGCTAGGATTAGGATTAGAATTAGGGTTAGTGTTAGAGTTAGAGTTATATATAGTGTTAGGGTTAGGATTAGGGGTAGGTTTATAGTCAAAGTTAGGGTTAGGGTTAATATTGGGATTAGGGTTACAAAAAGAGTCAGAGTTAGAGTTAGGGTTAGAATTAGGGCTAGGTTTAGAATTAGCATTAGAGTTAGAGCTAGGGTTAGAATTAGGGCTAGGGTTAGGGTTAGGGTAAGAATTAGAGTTAGAGTTATGGTTAGGGTTAGAGTTAGGAACATAGTTATAGTTAGGGTTAGAATTAGGTTAGGGTTAGAGCTAGAATTGGGGTTAGGGTTAGAATTAGGGTTAGAGTTAGGGTTATATAGGTTTGGGTTAGGATTAGGGGTAGAATTAGAGTTACAATTAGAGTTAGAGTTAGAATTAGGGTTAAGGTTAGAATTAGGGTTTGATGCAGGAGCATCCAGAGGTATAAGGGCAATCCTGTGTCACCCAAAAAAAAATGTACTTAGACTTAGTTTTTGTTTCATGTCTTTACATTTTTGGATACCCATTTGGGTAAAATAAAGGTTCCAACTCTCATAGTTCCACTATCAGTGTGTTTGAAAATCTTGAAAAAATTGGAGCATGCAATTTGGCCATCATTTTGGTGACCTAGAAGGTGTGAATTGACCAGATGAATGTAATTGTGATTTAAAGCATTCCAAAAAAAGAATCAGGTCAAAAGGCCCCACGGTTTGAAATTTATTACAGTTTTTCGAGTTTTGGAGACCTCCTAAGAATGCTTCAAAGTCAAGTTTGGGGCATTAAATGACCTCAAAAAGGGTCAAAAAATGGGGGATGAGCAGAGCTTGTCCATAGGGCTATAAAGCGCTTCGAGAGCTTTTCGAAAATGTAAACGGTTCGTCAATCGGAGCTACGGTTCAAAAGTTATGCCTCTCGGAAGTTCGGCTACCATTTCTGGATTCTTCTAGATTTGCACCGACTTCTAACGCAGCTTCTGGAACCTTCTATTTTGTCGGTGGATGCCTACTAGCACTTTCTAGAATGTAATCCTAGTCCTTAACCCTTCGAGGTCTATTTAAGGAGATTTCTGGCATTGTAAAAGGCAGTTCGGAGTGGAGTTTGAGAGGAGATGCTAAAAGGAGAAATATTCTCCAGATTTATGCTATTGTAAGCCCTTAGGGCATGTTCTGAAGTTTATTTTCTCTATACTATTTGTACTAGCTTATTTTCTCAATTAATATAATTTCTCTTTTATGTTGTGCCCATTCTGTTCTTGGGTTGTGTCTCCATCAGGGTTATAAATATAATTAGGGTTACAGATTGAGTCAGAGCTAGAGTTAGGGTAAGGGTAACAATTACGGTTAGGGCTAGAATTAGGGTTACAAATAAAGTTAGGGCTAGAATTAGGGTTATGGTTATGGTTAGATTTAGAGGTAGGATTTAAGCTAGAGTTAGAGTTAGAATTAAAATTAGAACAAGAGTTGGAGTTAGAGGTAGGGTTAGAATTAGGGCTAGGATTATGGTTAGCATAAGGGTTATGGTTAGAGTTAGGGTTAGCATTAGGGTTAGGGTTATAATTAGTGTTAGTTTTAGTGTTAGTGTTAGGGTTAGAATTGGGGCTATAATTGAGGCTAGGGTTAGGGTTAGGGTTAGGGTTAGGGTTAGAATTAGAGTTAGAGTTAGGGATCAAGTTAGAGTTAAAGTTGGAGATAGAGTTGGGGTTAGGGTCATATTTAGGGTTAGGGCTGGAGTTAGGGTTAGATTTAGGGTTAGATTTAGGTTTAGAGTTAGAGTTAGGGTTAGAATTAGGATTGGGTTTATGATTAGAATTAGGGTTAGGATTAGAGTTAGAGTTACATATAGTGTTAGGGTTAAGATTAGCATTATATATTGTGTTAGGATTAGGATTATGGGTAGGATTAGGGTTAGAGTTAGTGTTAGAGTTAGGGTTACAATTAGAGTTAGAGTTATAATTATAGTGAGAGTTAGAGTTAGAGTTAGAATTAGAGTTAGAATTAGGGGTAGGGGTAGGGTTAGGGTTAGAGATAGAGTTGGAGTTAGAGTTAGGGTTAGAGTTAGAATATGGGTTAAAATTAGGGTTAGATTTAGGGTTAGAATTAGCATTAGAGTTAGAATTAGAGTTAGGATTAGAGTTATAGTAAGGCTTAGGGTTAGGGCTAGAATTAGGGTTAGGGTTAGAATTAGCATTAGATTTAGGATTATAAAGGGTTAAGGTTAGGGTTAGGGGGGAGAATTAAAGTTAGAGATAGAGTAGAGTTAGAGTTAGAGTTAGCGTTAGGGTTAGGGTTAGGGTTAGGGTTGAAATTAGAATTATCTAGTTAGAGTTAGGGTTTGTGTTATTATTGTGGTTAAGATAATTTTTGGGTTACTAATCATATTATAGCTGATGTTAGTGCTATTATTACACTTTACCTTAGTGTTAGGATAACTAACATGTTAAATTTTAATGTGGGTTAGTTCTATTATAGTGCCCATGATTAGTGCTATTGTGATACAAGTTATTAACCTTTTTAATAATTTAATCCCTCCCCCTTCTCTCTCCCCTCTCCATCTCCCTCTCTCTCTCTAACTACACCCATTAATATCTCCCCCACTATCTAAATATACCCTCTCTCTGTGTAGTCTCTAGTAATGCCCCTCTAATCTGTCTCTCTAATCTCTAGATACACCCACTTATCTCTCCCACCCTACTTTCTAGATACTCCTAATCTCTCTCTCTCCCTTTATGCTCTCTAGATACACCCCTAATCTCTCTCTCTCTCTCTCTCTCTCTCTCTCTCTCTCTCTCTCTCTCTATGCCTACTCTCTAGATACACCTCATAATCTCTCTCTCTCTCTCTCTCTCTCTCTCTCTCTCTCTCTCTCTCTCTACATAAAACATGCCTCTATAAGAAACATAATATGAGCTCCTTCTTGTCTACAGATATGCTCTCTCTCTCTCTCTCTCTCTGGGTGTGTGTATATACATATTATCAATTATAAACAAATATAATATTATTTCTAGATACTTGTACATATAGGGTTAGGCTAAGGTATATAATTTACTAAATTATTAGTACAATCATATATAGAGTAAGAGTTAAAGTTAGGATCCAAGGTTTACAATTTCATTTATATGACACTTAGTGTTATGGTTAGGGTTAATAAGTGGTTAAATGTTACGCTAAAATAAGGGACAGGGTTAAGGGAAGTATGAGATTTAGGTGTAGTGTTGGAGTATTTGGAGTACAACTATGGTCAAATTTGGGATATATGTTATACAAATGACTCAAATAGTGGAAAAATTAATTCATGAAAGGGAAGTTATAAGTCCCAACACAACAATTCAGATGATGTTAAAAGTGTGAAAGAATATATAAGAGTCAATTTTATGAAAATTATTTCTCCATGATGATGTGAGAACATTATATATTGTTGAATTTTTAATAATGCTAATGCAATTTTTATTGCAATGATTAAGAATTGTAATCAATAAATCTCCCTATCATTAAGGAATCTATTTAGACTTATGATTTTCTTTCTTAATTAATATATTTAGTAGCCACATCCATTGAAGAATTTTTCATACAATAATAAATTTATTTTTTCTTGTTCTCTTCTCCATGAAAGTTACATTGAACAATGGGGAAATAAAATTGCCAATACAACTAATTAGAAGTAAAAATTTGAAACCGAAGGCAAGAATGAACTATATAAAAAAAAAATCTATGATGGTGTAAATACATATCACATTCTTCAATGATTAGGATTCTTTTTTTACCTTTATTTGAAAAATGATTGTGAAATACTTCTTTCATCATTGGGGGAAACCCATCCACTTTTGTAGATGTGTCACACAGAAATTTTTATGCATCTTCCATATGCAATTCTTCCATTTCCTCAACATAGTCAATTGGAAATATTGCTTCTCTACAACTTTAATTATAGTTGTGTGCGCCTCTTTAATTGTTTGTAGGCATTTGTCAAACTCAATCTCGAAGAAATCATTTGAGATCATTGAAGCAGTTGGGTTCTAGTATCCAATAATGTTTGATTCTCTATTCGAGGTATCCATAACTCAAATAGTAACCTGCAAACTTATAAACAAAAATCAACATATGAAAATAATCATAATGAAAAAGTATTAATAGTTAACATAAATTCTTTCAAATGAACAATGTTCAAAATAACATAAATAAAAATCAAAACTATTTCAAATGAAATAGTTAGATTGTAATGTTTGAAATATAGTGACATTGTCTTCCACTTTTCAAATATTACAACCATAAATATTAATAAAAATCTATATATAGTATGAAAAATATTTAAACAAAACACATATATAATTTAATTAAATAATAAAAATATAAACTAAATATATGATTCGTTTATTTTAAATTAATCACTAACTTTAATAAAATACAAATTTTATTGATAAGGTGACCTTCTTGTCCACATCAACGATTAAATTTAATTATGAAACATTAAAAATATAAATATTTTGAAACATGCAAATATAAAACTATTATGAAACATACAAATCTAAAACATGGAAACCAAAAGTATTTTGAAATATGCAAATCTAAAACTAATGTAAAACTAAATTGAAACATGCACATTAAAAATCTGCAAAAGAAATGTATTATCAAATATCTAAATCAAACATACAAGACTAAACTATATGAAACTTTAATCTACTCATGTTCAAAAACTCTAATTGCTCCAATAATCTCCATCCCTTCCTCTTTGCAAAAACACAAAATGAAAATGAAATGAGAAGCATTTGTTTTATAATTTATGAGAGAACCCTCATATCCCCCAATAGATGTCTTTTGACATTCCATGAATTTGTTTCAAATTCTCCCACTCCCCACAAAAAAAAAAAAACATGAATGTGCATGCAAAAATATATTTAACAAAAATAAAATGTTTTATATTAAAATTTTTAATTAAGTTATTTCAGCCCTATTTTCTTGGATTCTATTTTTTTCGCCTTATTTTTTCAAGTCCTATTATTTCGGCATCCATTTGGCTTAATATTATTTTGGCTAGCTATTATTTCGAGAATTTTATTTTATTTTATAATTCAATAATGATAAAATATATACTAAATATATGATTTATCTACTTTAAATAAATCATTAACTTTAATAAAATATAAATTGTATTGATATGGTGGCATTCTCATCCAGATTAATGATAAAATTATGCTTTGAAACATGAAAATACAAATACTTAGAAACATGCAAATGTAAAACTATTATGAAACATTCGAATCTAAAACATGCAAAGCAAAACTATTTTGAAATATGAAAATCTAAAACTAATATAAAACATGCAAATATAAAACTAATTTGAAACATGCACTTTTAAAATATGTAAATGAAAAGTATTATAAAATATATAAATCAAATAAATTTTGAACACAAATCTAAATCTAAATCAAACATGCAAGACTAAACTATTAAATGCAAGCCTAAATAATTATGAACATAATTCTAAATCTAAATGAAATTAATTAAAATTGAAATCTAAATCAAAGTAGAATATTATAACTAATTTTGAATTTCAATTTACATCTACATCTAAATCTAAATGAAAATGTAAATAAAAAATAGAAATCTCACTTGCAAAAATGTTACTCCAAAACTTCAATCTACTCTTATTCAAAAACTCCAATCTAATCCTCCAATAACCTCCACCTCTTCCTTCCTACAAAAACATAGAATGAAAATGAAATGAGGAGCCTTGGTTTTATAACTTTTGAAAGGCTCCTCATGTCCCCCAATAGATGTCTCTTCACATTCCACGAATTTGTTTCAAATTCCCCCACTCCCCACAAAAAATAAGCATGAATGTGCATGCAAAATTATATTTAACAAAAAAACAAATCATATTGAAATTTTTTCGCCCCTATTTTTTTGAGCCCTATTTTTTCGGGCCCTATTTTTTGGTCCCTATTTTTTCGGGCCCTACTTTTTTGGGCCTATTATTTCGGCCTCCATTTGGCTTCCTATTATTTTGGCCAGCTATTATTTAGGGAATTCTCTTTTAATATTTAATTTAGAAGTATGTAACCACTCCTAATTCTTTTTTATTGACGGAGAATCTTTTTTGGCATATTTTCGTACTGGGTATTTGTGTTGTGATTGTATAGAACGCCTCTCAGCGTAATTATTTTGGGCCTATTATTTTGGCCTCCATTTGGCTTCCTATTATTTTGGCCAGCTATTATTTAGGGAATTCTTTTTTAATATTTAATTTGGAAGTATGTAACCACTCCCAATTCTTTTTTATTGACGGAGAATCTTTTTTGGCATATTCTCGTGCTAGGTATTTGTGTTGTGATTGTATAGAACGCCTCTCAGTGTAATTATAAGGCCTAGTATATCTTTGGATACAAATCCTACATGGTCAACTTGAAAAATGTCCTGAAAATGTATTTTTGGCATGTTCTTATTTGTTTTTTTACTTCAAACATGTATCTGACGACTTTTTTTCACCCAATTTTGATGAAACAAAAAGGGTTTCTTAAGAATGTTCTTAGATTTCCCTAAATGTATTTTCTGTCAAGGTACATGTTTAGTAAGTAATTTTTACTTATTTTCTAATGGAGTTATGTATAAAGTGTTGATTGACACCTTGATTGAAAATAAGTATAACTTCCACATGGTACACTATTTTTGAAATCCAAAAGATGTATCACATTCCATGCTTCTTCTACTATAAGTTAAAAAAAATAAAAAATAAAAAATTGTAGTGTTTTTAATTAAATAAGGTGGTTAAACATGAGAGTTTTTTTTATTTAAAAAATACTATAGTAGAAATTCATAATTAATTAATTATTTAGAATAAAAATACTCAAAAATATGCATGACATCTGAGCATGAGTTTACTTCTTATATCTATAATATTATTAAAAAATATTTTCATTTGATTTTGATTAAGGTGGTCAGACATACATCTACTTCTTATTTTTGTCCGAAAATTTTTGTACTATTGCATTAAAATTCAAATTTTTTACTAATCAATTTTTTTTATTTTTAGATAAGACCTATTATTTTAGAAACTCAATTCAATTTCTTAGAGATTATTTTCTCTCAACTTTTTGATAGAAAATTCACAAGAAGTTGAAAATTGTATGTCAAGTTGACATAACCTTGATTTGTTGAATTTTCATTGCCACATAAGAACATAGTTTGCTTGACCATGATCCTACACATACACACACACACACACACACACACACACACACACACACATATACACATATATACATACATATATGTATGTATATATACACATATATAAGTATATATGTATATATACAGATATACATACATATGTATATACATTATGCATATGCATGTATATGTATATACATAAAAATATAGTACTCACACACATACACATGTACATACATACATGTATATATATGTATGTATATATGTGTGTACGTACATACATATGTATATATCTATTATATATTTGTCAGCCCTTTGTTATGATTTATATTTTGACTTCTTGGTTTGATTATGTTTCCAGGGTTTATATTTTTGGTTAGTTCTTTGGTTTAGGGTTTTTTTGAATTATTTTATTATTATTATTGTTGGTTTGATTTGATTCATTTTTTAGTTTTAGTTTTTGTGTTTGTTTTTTCATTCATTTTGTTGTGATCCTTTTCTCTTTTTATTTAATTATTGTTATCAATTTTTTATTGGTTTAATTTATCTTCATTGTTTTTCTTCTTTTGTTCTATTTTAAGTTTCCTTTTACTCTTTATTTTACTCTTTATTTATTCATTTTTAAAAAAAAATGTTTTGACTTCTCTTTTATATTTTGGATTTGTCAAATTTGTCAATTTATTATTTATTATTTATTGTTTGGTGGTTAGTGTCTTTTAAAAGTTGGTTGTCAGTGTTTTAGTTGGGCTTTTAATTTTATTTCCCTTTATTTCTTATTTTTTGCCATGTGCCACTCCTACCTTGATTCTCTCTCCCTCCTCCCTCCCCACTTCCCCCTCTTTTTAGTCTATGTAGTATGTTACTTATCTCACTTTCTCTTATGGTTTTCATTCTCACATCTTGATGATGGATCATAGTGTGATTTGAAATGTTGATGCAAAAACACTTGCACAATCAAATCTAGAAACTAAACTGACAAATACATATTTATTTTAATTTTTTTAGAATATATATATTTTAAAATCACATTAACTCATATGAGATGGTATCAAATACATTTTTTCTCCATAAAATTATTATATGTTTATAGGAGTTTTTTTTACATTAAAAGTGTCTCAATACATATTACATTACAAATTTTTTTCAATTGTTAGAACCAAAAGAAAACAAAGAACAAAGAAGACCCAAATGTTAGAATGATTTGATAAGAACTAAGAGTGGGGGTGGGGTGGGGTGTGAATCAGTTATCCTCAGGTCCAGATGTTCCAAACAAACTTTTAACCACTTGTAACAACTCAAATGTATTCATTAGTCCACTCAGTCTTTATTATCAACATATCAATATCATAAACTTCTAGTTCACTATCCCAATAGTAGCCTACTTGTAGAATGTAAAACATTAAGTAATAAAACACATCAAATAGCATTCAAACATCTAGGATTTAACATTGATGCCCAATTTGGAAAAAAACACTAGTAACATGATACCAAGTTTTCATTCTCATGAAGTGAGCTCGGTTAAGAGCCAACCTTGTTAAAGGTTACAATACACATTATTAGGTGTGACCATGTTAAAGGATTTAATCACCCTATTAAGAGTGGTTTGGTTAAAGGTCTTAAGAACATCCCATTAGAATGTCACCTTGATTAAAAGATTTACAAATGACTCTTATGTTGGGTGATGCGACGCGCTCCCCTGCCCATAGGTGGTTAATTATTTGGTGTTCCATGTTCACTAACAGTCATGGCTTTTGGTGCAACGGTAAGTGGGACCTACAATTGGTATCAGAGCTTGGTTTTGGCCTGGTCATGGGTTCAAATCTCTCCAGTGCCTTCCCGACCCGCGTAAGCACCTGGTATGCGCATCGAGGGGGAGATTGTTGGGTGATGCGATGCGCTCCCCTGCCCACAGGTGGTTAATTATGTGGTGTTCCATGTTCACTAACAGTCATGGCTTTTGGTGCAACAGAAAATGGGCCCTAAAATTGGTATCAGAGCCTGGTTTTGGCCTGGTCATGGGTTCAAATCTACCCGGTGCCTTCCCGACCCACATAAGCACCTGGTATGCGCGTCGAGGGGGAGATTGTTGGGTAATGCGACGCGCTCCCCTGCCCACAGGTGGTTAATTATGTGGTGTTCCATGTTCACTAACAGTCATGGCTTTTGGTGCAACAACAAATGGGCCCTACATCTTACGTCAACCTTGTTTAAATAATTTTAACTGATAGAATGATTAGAAAGTAACAATGGGTTGGTATGATAAATAGGACTCATTTTGCAAATACAAATCACAGTGTAGCTCATCTTTTGATCCACTGATTGGACTTCATTTATATCTCCATCATTAATTATCTTGGAAAACCTTCAAGCAATCACACTTATCCTCTACTCAACTTGTCTTAGCCTTCTGCTCAAGTTTGCCAATCAACATAATCAACAACTATTCCTAACCTCTTTAGGTTGTCCTTATACCTCCATAAATAGGTAATTTTGATCTTTTGCCTCTTAAAAACCACCTTTGATCTTAGGGTTAGGCATCAAATTCTTCCATCATTTAATTGGCTCCTTCTCCTTCTAGATACTTCTCAAAACTTTTCTTTGAATCCATGTCTAGGAAGCTCATGAATATAATATCCAATTTCTTCCACTAAATAGTCAAAAAAATAACTCTAACTCCAAGATGACAATTCTAAACTCTATGTGCAGTTTGTTAGAGTAATTATTTTGTTACGCTTATTAATTAGATCATCTTGATTTAGTTAATTAAGTGGTTTATTACTCTAGTTACTTAAGCTTACTCTTAGGTGCATATAATTAATATTTTATATTAATTATAATGCGCAAACCTATTTTTCTTTTTCTTTAGGGTTTTGTTCACCTTAAAGGTTGAACCTTTAACCTTTTCATTTTTCATAACTTGGAATACATTTTGCTTTCACTTCATTGAGAATTTTCAAGCTCTGCATTTTCTATTTTCTGGTTTCTCTTCATTGCAGGATATTTGCATGCATGTGTTCTTAGTGACTTGTGAAGTTGGTTTTCTTAACTTCTACATGGTATCAGAGTAGGTCAACTACTTCCTCATCTGAAGATTCTTGAAGCCATGATTCAGAGTTAGAAACCCCATCTTTTTTGGAGTTTTTTCTTCAAAGGGGAGAAGGGCAATTTTTTGGGGCACTTTGGGCCCAAACAGATCCCAACATTGGATCCAGAAGGCCATTTGTAGTCAAGGTACATATAAAACTTGTCATTTTCAGCTTCTGGGCATGTACAAATTTTTTTACCCCCCAAGAGGCCATACGAACACATTTTTTAGAAAAAATCATAAAATCATAAAAAAGAGCAGCCATTGCCGCAGTGCTGATGTGCCACCATGAGGCCACCCCCACTTAGCCTATGCATCACTTGGATGATAACACCTCCAACCTACCACCCCAGCTCCTCCACCCTCCAATAGACCACCTCCACTCCACTGTAGCCAGCAGGCACCGCCAAGTTTTTCTCTCGGGTGCCACTATTGCCGATGGACAACACCCTATTGTAATTCCAATGCTATGTCATGCTGATGTCTTTTTCTCACATTTCCACATCATCTTCCTTGTGCTGATGTCACTTCCAAGTGACACGTCATCTTTTTTTGACTGTTGACATCATCCCTGTCGGTGACCTGCTAAAGTCATCTTTTCAATTGATGACATCATCTTTCTAGCTGATGATGTCATCTTTTTTATGACCTAATTTTTTTTTGGCAATGACCATATGGGCATCAATCTTAAGACATTTTTTGTAATTTTTCTAGAGAGCCTCTTTTTTGGAGTTGCTATCAGTTTTTCAGCCATAACTTGAGCATACAAACATATTTTTCTGATCCAAAAGAAGCATTAGAAATTTGACTTAGAGATGGAGATAATGGTGTTGGTTTTTTTTAATTCTAAGTTCATTTGAGTTCCCAATTTTGGCATTGAAGTAGAGGCTTATGTTTTCCTCTTCTCTGCATCTAAATTCCAAGCTCTTTTCTTAGTTTTTATGCTTTCTATAGTTTTTTTCTTCCGTATTTGAGGGATATCATTATCTATTGTTGGGGGGGGGGGGGGGGTCATTTTTTTTCTATGCTTCAATTCAGAATAAGACCCTTCTACTTCTGTCTTCTTCTCTCAATGGCAGACTCTTATGTCACCTACCTTACACCACACAACTACCATACTTGGAAAGGATAGATGACCAGATTGCTTATGGAAAAGGGGTTATGGTCATGTCTCGATGCATCTCAACTAGTTCTATAGAGGCCTTATGAGCTTCTTATGCAATGCAATAAGATGGATGAGGCAATGGGCCTCATTGCAATGACTATTTTATATGGTTTACTATTTCACCTAGATGTTTTGACTACACCCAGGGCTATGTGGAACAAGTTTTCCACCTTATTTGGCACAATAAATCAGTTCAGGGTTCTACAGATAGATGCAGAGTTTACCTCCTTGGTTCTTGAATCATTCACCAGTGGTGAGGATTTCTTGATGAAATTCAAGTCTCTTTGATCTATGTTATAGGTTTCTGGAAAGACAAATTCAGATGATGAGTGTATCTTCCTAATACTCTCTAAGCTTTTTGGTCCTTATCAGATTTTCACTTCTACCTTCTACTCCACTATGGATGCTCTAGGTGCATGACATGTTATTACCTCTTTTGAGACATTCTATGATAGGTTAACTTGTGAGTAGTCCAAGCTCACTCAAATGGATTCACTTATAGGTTCATAGTCATAGGCATCACTTGCCAAGTCACCTCAAGATACACAAAAAAAAGAAGTCAAAATAGATATGAGATTCCTCTTCTCAGCACTCTACCAATTCATCATCTTCTTCTAAGAAGGAGAAAAAGAAGACTGAGACTCCTACCTGTTCCTATTGTCAGAAGGGACTTCATGATGAGTCATGTTGTTTTTAGAAGAGATTTGATGGATATGCGAAAATAATTGTAGATTTGCAAGCCCTTCTCCAGAAGAACACTGTTTCCTTTCCATCATCTTCTACCTCACAGGGGTCTACCTTTCAGTCATCTTACATCTCTTCTTCATCTACACCAAATTTTGGATAGGGTCATGCATTATGAACTTTCATTACATCCCTTTCATAGGTCCCTTGGATACTGGATTCAGGTGCTTCTCACCATATGGAATCTTCTCAAGGGGTCTTCTCCTCTATTATGATTTCTCCCATTCCTCATATTCTTATGGGGAATAACACTACCCTAATAGTTTGCAGGAAAGGTTCAGTTCACATTCAGGATGGCATATTCAATGATGCATTGTATGTTCCATCTCTATCTGCAAGCCTTCTCTCAATTTCTTAGATTACTCACAATGGATTAGGGAAGATAGTTGAGTTCACTACAGATTTAGTCTTCATTTGGGATACTACAACATGCAGTCTTATTGCTACAGGGATAGTTGATCATATCACCCATCTCTACACCTTCTCACACTTTGGTCCACCATCTCCACTATTGGAGCACAAATTTTCTCTTTCATGAGAAAATCATGTGGTGTAGACAGGACACGTGAACCTTTGTATTGTTCCCAATATTCTTGTTTTGACTACCACACCACATCTAGTTGAGGTCTTTTCTCTTTAGCATGATTCTTCTTTAGCTTTTCCTGAACCTCCAGTTCCTATCATTGAGCCTCCAGGTGCACTTGTTGAGGATTCTACTGAGGACATTCATCTCCTCCTTCATGATAGTGTTAGCACACCTGCATTGGAGATTCCCTTTTCTAATCCTCATGTTTTCTCATTTGACCATCAATTAGGCCTTCCATTCATTCAAGGGTTTGCATGTTCTATGCCCTTGTTTCTTCCACATTGGAGTTCCATTGGTTCGATATTTTTTACTAGGACTCTATCATTCTGGGGGGGCTTTGGTGTATCTTTCCTCTCTCATGGGGGGTTGGTTGTACTTATGGTTTTGAGAGAGTCTCTTGAGCCATATTTTTTTGTTATTTTTTTCATCTCTTTTTGGAGAGGATTTTTTCCCACTGGGTTTTCTCCTTTGTCTCTAGTTTACAGATATTTCCTTGTTTTGGGTACTTGATCAGGCCTTGTTGCTGAGACCCATTTTTCTTGCTTTCATAGCTTTGCTAGGTTAGCTTCCTCCCGAGCTTTGCTTAAGGGGGGTGTTAGAGTAATTATTTTTTTATGCTTATTAATTAGATAATCTTGATTTAGTTAATTAAGTGGTTTATTACTCTAGTTACTTAAGCTTATGCTTAGGTGCATATAATCAATATTTTATATTAATTATAATGTGCAAACCTAGTTTTCTTTCCCTTTAGGGTTTTGTTCACCTTTAAGGTTGAACCTTTGTACTTTTCATTTTTTCATAACTTGGAATACATTTTGCTCTCACTTTGTTGAGAATTTTCAAGCTCTGCTTTTTCCATTTTTTGGTTTCTCTTCATTGTAGGATATTTGCATGCAAGTGTTCTTGGTGATCTGTGAAGTTGGTTTTCCTACACAATTAGGACAAGGTTTCTCAATATGTCTCAAACACATCCTCAACTGTGCAAACCATAACTCCATAAATTCAACTATGAAGATCATGCATATAGGATTTTTGACTTCCCTAGGATGCTCCTACATCAGTTTGCCATCAATGAAAACATAAAATTGTTCCAACTTATTTCCAATAATCTCTCAATAATTGTAGTTCCAACAATCTCCCTCTTTGGTATTGATAGAAACACCTCAAGTTACCATAAAACCCAAAAGCCATTTGTGTAACCACTTGATTTGTTGCTTTCAACTCCCTCTATATTCAGTAATAGATCTTTATTAATATCCTTTGTGTCATTCTAATTCTCATCTCATGATCCAACAATCTCCCTGCTATCATCTTTTAGTTTCACTCTAATTCTTATCTTTGTAGCTTTGATATGCAACACATCTAGACACCAATTGTAGAAACAATTGTAATAACTCCTATCATATCAGAATATCATCTCTCTTTCTAATACTCTACCTCTTTCATGTATAACTTCTCCCTTTACTCATGCTTCCCATGCTAACTATCTATAATCTCCCTCTTTGACAACAATGCAAAATTCTCCTCTATGTATCTCATACATCTATCAGTTCTATGAACTAGATTCTCCTTCTATAACCTTTCTTATGACTAATTCAATATCTTGTGCTTATCTCTTCACACCTATAGGTAGCTCCTAAAGTGTGACCTCTTGCATCATAAGATATTCCAATCAAAATATTTGATGCAATGCTCCATTTCTATCTTAGGTAGCCTTAGTTAGGGGAATCATCCCTAATTTACCTCTTAGATATTCATGAGTATTGTTATGAAAAGCTTTAGTGAGAATATCAATTATCTAGTCCTTTGTAATCACATACTCCAATCTGACTTTGTTGTCTTGTAACAACTCTCTCAAGTAATGATATTTGATAGCAATGTATTTGGTCTTGGTGTGCATCATGCATGATTCTTAGATATGTTTATAGCACTTGTGTTATCATATAATATGATAATAGGTTCAATGATCTCTTCCTTAATTCCTTTTAGCAATTGCTTGATCCACACTATATTAGAAAAATTAATTACTACTGCTACATATTCATCTTATGTTGTAGATTGAGAGATATATTTATGTTTCTTGCTTGTTCATGAAACCAATCTCTTTCCTAGAAATAAAGGTCCACCACTTGTACCCTTTCTGTCATCAACATTTCTAGCCCAATTTGCACTAGTATACACTTTTAGTTCAAACTTATCATTTTTCTTATAATACAGTCCATAGTCCTCTATTCCTTTTAGGTATATCTGTATCCTTTTTACAACCGTCATGAAATTCTCCTTAGGATTTACAAAAAAAAAACTAACACTCCCAAATGTTAATGCAATATACAAGGGTTGGTTCACATATGTCATATCATCACTCTTTGAAAGTTTATGTCTAGTAGCCATAGGTGTACTAACTAGCCTTGAGTCTTCCATTCCAAAGGTCTTCAATATCTCCTTAATGTACTTGGATTGTGTAATGTATATATACCCTTCTTCATTTGATACACTTGTAAATTAACAAAGAATTTGATCTATCCAAACATAGACATCGCAAACTCTTTCTACATTTCATTAGCAAATGATTGACACAATGAATCTTCTTCAGAAAATATGATATCATCCAAAAATATCTTAGCTAACAATATCCATTTTCTAAATTTAGTCTTCAAGTATAGATAACCATTATCATCAGTCCTTGCAAAACCAATCTTAACTAAATATGTGTGAAATCTTTCATACCATGCTCTAGGGGCTTGTTTCAATCCATACAATGTTTTGTCTAGCTTATATACCATATTACTCTTGCTTGGACCAACAAATCCTTTAGATTTTTCAATCTAGACTTGTTTTTCTAGTATTCCATTCAAAAACATAGATTTGATATCCATCTGATACACTTTGAATACTTTGTAAGCAACATATGCAAGAAAATTTCTCACTCCTAACCTTACAATTGGGGAAAATGTCTTCCCATAGTCAATTCTTTCTTCTTGTGCATATCCCTTACAAAATAGTCTTCCTTGTTTCTTGTGACTTCACCTTTCTCATTCAACTTGTTTCTAAATACCCACTTTGTACCAATAACATTCTTGTCCTTTGGTCTAGGTACCAATGTCTACGTCTTGTTCTTCTCTATTTTCTAAACTCTTCATTCATGGCTGAAATCCAATCTTCATTCTCCAGTGCATCCTTGATTGATCTAGGCTCATACTCATAGAATAAACATGTACCACTCTTCAGTCTTTTTCTACTCATAACTCTTGAACCTTTATCTCCAATGATTTGATCTAGTGCATGATGTCTTCTTACATATTTTTCTAGCACAGGTTCAACTCTTCTTACTTCTTTCTATTTCTCTTCAAGTTCATCTTCTACAGTCACTATGGGTACTTCTTGTATCTTAAATTTTTCTTCTAGTTGTTCATAAATCACTTGTTGATGCTTAGTAGTCTATTGATATAACTCAACATTCACTGGTTGTTGGTTCTTGACAACTTTCTTCTCAAGATGAGGTAGGGTACTAGGCTCTCCTTCATAGACATATAAAACATTCTTGTAGTCTTCAAGTTCTTGTTTGCATTCACCTTCATTTTTCTCAATATATTCATCAACTCTAAAATTTGCACTTTCCACAACTTTGTTAGTGTTAGAATTCAAACATTTGTATGCTTTTTTCTAGCACAGTATCCTAGGAATATGCTTTCATAACTTTTAGCATCAAGTTTTCCATGTATATTATCTTTTAGTATGTAATATTTTCCTCCAAATAGTTTGAAATACTTCACATTAGGTGCATATCCACACCATAACTCAAAAGGTGCAACATCTTTATCTTTCCTGACTTGTACTTAATTCAAAGTATAAAAAGCTAGATACTTATAGTTTCTCTAAAGTAATTTTTTGAAATATTCTTCTCCATCATCAATGTCCTAGCATAGTCCATGATTCATCTATTCCTCCTTTCAATTATACCATTATGTGGAGGGGTCCTTGGTCCTAACATCTATCTCTGATTCCTCTATCATTGCATAATATGTTGAATTCCTCAGATATAAATTCACCTCCTCTATAAGATCACAAACACTTCATGTTTTTACCTATTTCCTTTTCAACTCTAGCCAAATACCACTTAAACAATTGAAATGCATCATAATTTTCTTTAAGAAACATTGTGGTATTCATTCTAGGGTAACCATCAACAAATAAAATGAAATAATTTTTACCATAGCATCTTTGCACTCCAATAGGTCCACAAAGGTTAGTATGAACCAAATACAATATATCAATAGATGAGTAGGTCTTTCTCTTACAACTAGACTTTGTCCTTTTACCCAATTGATATTGCTTACACATTACATTTTTAGGTTTCTTCAATCTTGGTAATCCTCTTAATCTTTTCATCTTACTAATGCTTACCAAATTATCAAAGTTGATACGACATAGCCTTTTATGCCATAACTAAATGTCTTCATATTGTGAAAACAAGCATGTATAATCAAATAGGTCTAGGTAGAACAAGTTACCTCTTGCTTGTTCTCGAACTCTAATAAGCTCTCCAGAACCATTCTAGATCTTGGCCTTCTTGTATTGAAACTCAACTCTATAACCTAAATTGTTCAAATTTGCAATATTCAAAAAATTGTAATTTAGTCCTTCAACTCAATACGAATTATCACATTTGATCTTATCAATCAATATTATTGATCCTTCACCTTTCATAAGAGATGGTGCATCATTACCAAACTTAACACAACTTCCTTTATAATGTTCTAAAGTTTCAAACTTACTTTTATCACTAATCATGTGATGTGAGAAACCACTATTAATTATCCATTTACCACCTTTGCTCATAGAAATAATAAGTACCATTTTCTCATCTTCATTGGAATTATCTTTCAACAAATGTTTCCACTAAGGGAAGTTCTCCTTGTTCAACTTGGGTACCTCCTTGCTGAACATCTTGATCTTTAGCTTTAAGTCCCTTCAAAATTTTCTTACAAGCACTGCAAGCTATGATACCAATTGTTAGAATGATTTAAGAATAACTGAGAGGAGGGGTGAATTAGTTATCCTCAAGTCCAGATGTTCCAAGAAAATTTTTAACCACTTTTAACAACTCAAATTTATTCATTAGTTCACTCGGTCTCTATATCATCTTATTAGTAATATAAAATTGCAGTTCACTATCCTAATAGTAGCCTACTTGTAGAATGTAAAACACTAATAAATAAAACACATCAAATAGAATTCACACAAGTATGACACCAAGATTTAATGTGGAAACCCAATTTGGAAAAAAACTACCAATAACATGCTACCAAATTTTCACTCTTCTAAAGTGAGCTCAATTAAGAGCCAACTATTTTAAAGGATAAAATACACACTATTAGGTGTGACCATGTTAAAGGATTTAATCACCCTATTAGGAGTGGTCTGGTGAAAGGATTTAATATTATCCCATTAGAATGTCACCTTGATTAAAGGATTTACAAATGACTATTAGGTCAACCTTGATTAAAGGTAATTGATACAATAGTTAGAGAGTAACAATAGCTTGATTTGATAAATACAACTCACTTTAGAAATACAAATGATAGTGTAGCTCATTTGCTGATCCACTAATTGGCCTTTATTTATATCTTCATCACTAATTATCTTGGAAGACCTTCAAGAAATCACACTTCTCCTCTGCTCATCTCCTCTCATCCTTCTACTCAAGTTCACCAATCAACAGAATTAACAACTCTTTTGCTACATAAAAATCACCATTGATCTTAGGGTTATGTTAGATTCATTGAATCCTTCCATCATTCATTTCCTCCTCCTTCTAGATACTTCTCAAAACTTCTCTTTGAATCCATGTCTAGGAATGCTCAAACATGGTTTATCTTGCAATAAATACTCTAGTTCATCAATACTTATCCTTCACATGGTTTGACCAATCCAAAAATTCAACTATGTCAATCACAAACATAAATTCCTTCACAAACTATCAAATGTTGTCACTTGGTCAATACTACATTCCTCGGCCTCAGTCATCACTAGATAACTCAGTCAATACTAATTGTCTTGCTTGGCATACTCTATCTTTGCTTGGTATAACTTTTCTTATACTCGATCTTTACTAATGCTTGGTTGACACTATCTTTTCTTGGATTCTACTATTCACTTGGGTGACACTAGCACAACTCCACTTAAAGTATAAGCTCCTTAATCTTCTACTCTATTGCTCATCTTAGCCTATGCATTTGGTCTTCCATTGATAATCTCTACTAGGCTTCAATTCAACTATCTTCTCCACTCAATGTAATGATTAAAAAACATATTATTTTGTTAATGTTCCCACTAATCAAGTGCCCATTTTAGTTCCTATTGGCACTCAAAGTTGTGTTCTCATTTTGAGCGTCTATTTGAAAATTTGAGTCAAATCAAGCCCTTTGAGTGCCCATAAGTGCATGTGTACCTGGCTATACCTTTGAGGCCTAAGAGGTGTTCAATGTTTCTAACACCTTCCATTTAGCTTTTCCACATGTTCCATAATGATAAACTGTCATTCTGAGTCATTTGACGAAGTCTTGTTTTGAGCAAATGTCAATTCTGCATTTTTATCCGTGTCAAACAGTGACAGGAGGCCATGTTTGCATCTGAATATCTTGCACCCAAAAATGTTTTATGATTTTCCACTTTGAGAGTATCTAATATCCATACATGAGAACCTATGTTTCAGATTTTGAGTCATTCTGAGTCCGTTTGACTAGGTTTTGAATCCCTCAAAGTTGGTTAGTTACTATTTTTATGCTTTTGCAATTAATTCTGAATTCTGGGAAGCCCTATTTGACATGCTATAACTTTGACCCAGTTGACCCAAATGTTGAAATTCCTATTGCGTTGTATTGTAGATGTTAGAGAATTGTTATGTTTCAAGTTTCATCTCATGATGAATCCATTTGATCAGTTTTCAAATGCGATTCCAAATGGAATTTCTATCGTTTTACTAGTGTCAGAAGATATAGATTGTTTGGTTCCCATGTTCATGACACCATATCTCCTAATCTGTGATAGGTCAAGTCAAACGAATTGTACCACCGTGTTTTCCACTAAAAATACTCCAAGTGTGTCAGTTTTTAAGACATGATGAATCAATTTGCACACTTTTCTAGGTCAATTCCATTTGCAAAAATCATTATCTTGTCATTGTTTCTAGTCAGCAAATCCAGGTAGCCTACTTTGATCACTGACCATTTGTGCCCAGTTATTCATCGTGAGCCCAAATCATGGATCCATACTTTCCTCATGACAGAGAACCAATGTCCTAGTTTTCATTTCCCCATGTGTTCATTTGCGTAGTTTTCAAAGCCAAATTCGAACCCAGTTTATTGCTTTTTGACATGTTTACTTGCAGGTAATTCTAAGAGGTCAACTTTGACAGCGAATATCTTTTGACCCCGAATTCATCATGAGACAAGATTTGACAGGGTGCAAGAGTGCAGAACAGAGAATTAACATGCCAATTTTCAAAGCCCGGTCAGAGGTTTGGGTTAGTTTTTAAGGCCAGTCAAAGGACCTCCTGGCGCAAAAGTGACAGGTTGCAAAAAGGGGATAAAATGAGTTTTAAATGTTGTTGCAGTGATGGATTTTGTTTTCGATCAGTTTGAGATGCCAAATGGATTAATCTGAAGGATTAGTTTTCTGGAAACAAAATTTTTTTATCCGGACCCACTTTGGGGACCGACTAATAGTACTAGATTGATAAGGTTTAAATGAGGATTATCATAGAGGCTATTTCCATGGCAAAGAATGCATCTCATAAACATTTGAATAAGTCATGTGAAGCAAATATTGGGACTATTGATCATTGGACTTAAAGAGGGGAATCACTATAGGCAAGGAAGCCGATTTAGAGGAAAGGAAACCCTTGTCTTTTAATGCTCATGGTTTCTCCATAGGGCAATCTACATGGAAAAGGGAATCTCCAGTATCCATGCATGTTTAGAGAGAAGCCCCATATTTTTTATTGAATAGGGCATAGTCTTATTTGAAGCCACACAAAGGGGAAAAGTTGCCATGCCAAACAAGGAATCCATACATGTTAAAACAAGACCCAAGGGAGAATCTCAATAGGCTATATGGAAGAGATCATGCCAATTTGAAGCACAAAAGACCCACACATTAACTCATGCAATATAAGAAACACTATGAGAAAAGATGAAGCCGCAGGGCAGTTGGAACCAAAAGAGCTATGCCTGCACCTTGATAAGGAGAGTCCAACACTACTACATTTGACCTCAATTTTTGACCAAAATTTTTGACCATCAATTAAAAAGGTAAATGTTGGTTGGAGTATAGAAGGAAAAATTTTATTTTTCTTAAATCTAAGCCTGTGTTGGTCAAAATTTTGACCAACACGGGCTTAACTTCAAAATCAAAAGTCATTTTCAATTTCATTAATGTTCATGGAGCGTGCGAGAAGGAGCTAGACCTAGACCTGTAGCATGGTGTAGGGGTTTCCTTGAGTTTTCCTAAAATATTTAGAATCTCTACACTTGAATTCCATTGAATTCCATAACAGCATACCGTGATGCAGTTACTCCACATGCCAGATGCTCAAGATGTTGTGGGTGTTCACAGGGAGCTCATGTTGTATCTTGGTCTGCCTAAAGGCTGGATGAGAGCAGTTTGCAAGGATTGGGGCAAAATCTTGTCACATTCTTGTGCTATAGGATCAGTGACTCTATGCTAAACTATAATTCCTTTTGATGGACCCTTTGACCATATTCATGGCATGCAGGGCATCACATTTGTTATGCAAGATATAGGTGATGAACGCTAGAACAGAGGGATTTGAAATATTTCATGAATGAAAATGGTAAAGATGTTTGTTTGAAGATTGCGCGAAAGGCCATCCTCAAAGGACACCTGAAGTGTCTACAGAATATGGTAAATTTATTAAAGGGCGAGCTTCTACAAGATGAACATGGAAAAACCCTCTTTGATTATGCAGCCAAATCAGAAAGCAGAGAAATCTACCGAATGGTCGGTGAAGAATATATGGAATGGTACAGAGTTAACAAAAGGGATAAATGGGGAAGAACCTTTCTTCACTGGGAAACACTTATTAGACAAGCTGATTCATGCAATGATTGTATCGAGAACTGGAACTTAAAAGCAGTTGCCCCGGATAAGTTGAACCAGATCCGACTCTTTACATTTAGCAGCAAAAGGAATTAATGGGCACCTAGTTGTCAATATTTTACTCAAATCATCCTCTGTGGACTTAGTTTCTGCAATCAATTGTGAGGGAAGAACACCTTTGCACTTGGCATCTGCGAAAGGCAACATAATAATGGTTGAGAAATTACTAGGGAGATTTCTTCAGTAGCTAGCTCATAGCCTGAATACTGCAACAAACCTACTAGTAAGCTAAAGATTTTATTTTACCATTAATGGGTATCCTCTAGTAAGAAAGGCAACAGAAATAGTGGATGAAGATCAAGCACAAACTTTGAGCTTATACTTCTATGCTTGGATGCATAATGCCTTCAAAATGATTGAAAAGGAAAGTTTTGCTATGAATTATCTAATATCAGACTACAAACTTCTTTCACTCAACTAAGTAGTAGTCTAAAGATGTACACTGCAGGAAAACAATACTATCTATTATACAAATAGCACTTTAGACAACACTTAAATTAATTTTTGCAATTTTTCTTATATACAATGAAAGTTCTCTGAGTTGCTTCCATTTGGCGAAGTTGAATGTTCTTTGTGTTTGAGATAGCTAGTAATATCTATGAATAGCCCGATCAACATAGTTGTATAAAGGCTTTTACACTTCATATGTTTACAAACTTGTTATGTATCCATGATGTTTTGTTTGTTGTCTTTGGCTCTTCTATTGGTTACATAGTTTGTCTCAGATTGTCAAGGTTCATTTTTTTAATCTCTTAGAAGAGGTTAGTTAAATATTATTCTATTTCTAAACCATTATTCAAAACCTTTTATTTTGCAAGCCACCATTTTTTTTGCAAACCTAGCTGCAAAAAAAATTGGTTTGGAAAATCAATTCATTCTTGGCCTTCCACTGTAGTAGAAGTCTACTAGTTTTGCTTTAAAAATATATGTGGTTGCAACAGATTTATCCATAATACAATTTTTTAATAAATATTATACGTTTTACATTTAGCTTTATTAAGCCCAAGATCCACTGGAATCGTAAATGCTCTATTATGTGGCTGGTCAAGCTTATGATAGGTTTTCAAGATGAAATGTTTCATTGGGGTCTTAGCTATGCAAGATTGGAAATTATTAAGATTAATTCAATTAAATTATATTGCCATAGTGGGTTGGAGATGGACATCAGAAAGTTCAATTAATTTGAAGATGGACTGTTTTAACCATATGCCATGATGGTAGGAATTGAAAAATCTTTGCTAATATTGGAAATTGGATGACAACCTACAGAAGAGTTAGTAACTAATGAAGAAATAAGTAATTTAAATGCTCTTCATATATTATTATAAAATAACAACTTTCCTTACTCTAGGAAAAGCAGTAGATAACGGGGCAGAGCTATTAAAATTAGTGAATGTCATCAAATATTACTTTCTTACAAATGCACTACATACTCCAACCCTATGGCTCAAAAAATAGTGGTAGATAGCCAAATATCAAACAACCACATTAGTCTTATAAGGGTTTGATTACAAAGAAAACAAAATACATTTTTTTGAAAATTTCAAAAGACATTTCTTATAACATAAAACTTCTAGAAAGTATGATTGCTCGACACAACTCAGCTCACTTTGCATTATAGCAATTTGGTGATTGATACCATGCTAGTCAAAGCTATACATCTTGACTGTGGGGAATTTTGTGCATGTTGTAATATGAATTTTCTTGCAACTCTAAAAGATCTCAAGGCTATTGAGGAAACCATAGTCCAGATTCTTCAGCCTGCTGACCAACAATATACAAATTATTTTCTTTATAATAGGATCCTCCAATATCATCAAAAAATGATACATTTCCTACAGTTGCAGTAAGACTTGCACTATATCCTAATGATGTTGTGGTATAGTTACCATAACTTGCAAGAATGCCAATATGGGGAGAGTTCCCAATAGCCATCCCTGGCTTATACTATGATGACATAGAGAATTTCACACTAGTAGCTACTGGTGGATATGACCTACCAGTAGGAAGCTATGTAAAACCACTATTGCCTCCTAAATTGTGCATTTTTAGGATGGCACATACACATATGGAATATATGGATGGTATAAGATATAGCTAGGAGGATAGTGTTGAATATGTATACTAGCAGGTTGATGAAAGAGAAGCATGGTCTGCTATGCCAATGGTATTGTTATTTGCACAATTCTAGTTGTTTGGGTTGCTAAAGCTGGGGACCTACATTGGAGAGTACCAAAGAGTTTCCACACTCTTGTGATGATGACCCGTTCTAACTAGATAAAATTGTAAGATTCTCATTATACTTGGTAGCTGCAATAGATCCAAGAAATGTACAGAAACTAATATCTCCATCAGAACTAGGTCTCATTATTGGAGTATAAAAGCTTGTTGAAGGATCATATTTTTCCTGGGAAAAATTTGGCAATCATTCACATAGCTGAGACTTAGAATGTTCACAAGAAGGGTACTGGCTTTACGATATCACCAAACCAATACTATGATAGTTTGGATCAATCTAAATAGGAGAATACTAAGGACCAAGTAGATCTACCACCTCTTTCTTTGTTGGATTAGATTGTGAAGACATGATTGGATTAGTGGGGACTGCAACATCATTATTTGATGACTAATGGAATGTCATCCAATGTGGTTTTATTATACTATTTGTACCCAAATTAGTAGTATACTCTATAACAATACAATACCAGTTAGCAAAGAGTGCATACATTTGAGTCTATGTGTGTGGAAATGTTTGAAACCACTGAAAAATAATTAATAGAGGAGTGGGTACCTTGGGTGAAAAATCTAGTTTGGCCTTTTGATTACAGATCCATTCTCTCAGTCATTTTAGGGCCCTTAGTATTGTTCACCTGCTATTGATGGCTGTTACCCCACCTTTTCATGTCTTCTGTTGGTAGTAATAAGACTGCCAATTATGACTTCTCTAAAAATTTGTAATGAGACTACTCATTATGACTTCTCTAAAACTTTTTGGAAATGATTTCAGCTTTGGAAAAGTTTCTAAGGCTCAATCTGCTTGATCTAAGGTGTAGGCATTAGACATTAAAATTTGGTGATTCCTTGGGCTTAGACTTGGCTCATCTCTTTGGAAAGAATTTTCACAAAAAAATTAAAATTATTTAATGATAAGAGTCTTATATTTTCAGTCGCTAAACATACACTCTACATCGCTAGCCACCAAATTCTAGTTTCCCATAAAACATGTTGAGAAATAAAACTTGTAAAATGTGTATTATGTTGAAGTTTATTGGCATTTAAAACTTTAAAATATTACTGTATAAATGCTTATATATTTCATCATTTAAGGCAGAGAATTAAATAGGTCTCAGAGATAAAGCTTGGAGATGGTGATGAATGCCCATGCATTGATGAAAACTTCCACATTTGTACAAACAAGAGGGATGCTAGAGGTCACAAAGTTTTGATTGAGATTTTCTTGTATAATAATTTTGAATTTTGAATGCTTTGCAAGAAATATTAAATGATGTCTAGGAATTGCCTGAACTGAAGTTTAGAGCTAGCTAACATCTTATGTGAATTATTTTCTAGGGATGTTGAAGTTCCATCATCTAAGATTGTTATGTTTCAAAGACTGATCAAAGGTAGTATTTTATGATGGCTTTTAATGTTTCTTTTGCATATGGTACCCATGTGGTGATACATAACATAATTAATTATACTTGGCACAAATACAAATGTCAGTTTCACTGCCATTTCTGTGAACAATATATTTGTTGTGCTCCCAATCAATGTCCCTTACTAATGTTTTTCATCCTAATTGTATAAACTGAGTCTTTTCTTGTGAACCATATTGAATTAAAGGATGCTTTTCCTTGAACAGGGTTGTTATGATTTTAGCAAATGTATAAACTATCAGTGTTGGGGCTCTATTTCTCATGACAGATTTTGATATTTTGATCACTTCATGTATAAATCTTTTAGGCTCTAAAGAAATTTCTGGATGGAGATTCCATATTAACGTTAGATCCAAAAATAAACAAAAACCCTGCTGCAAACTTGGTGATAGAGAAACTGCTATTAAGGAGTGGTTAAAAGGCTTGGCAGTGATTTGATTTTGATCAATCAGGTATGCTTCATGTGTCCAGATTTTGTCTACTCAGAATTTAGCTCTTGTTTATGGCCTTTTATTATTATGAGCTTTATAAGTTTGTATAGTTCATTTATCTATTAAAAATTGCTATTACATTTTGGTTTTCTTTGTGTTGTACATAATCCAAATTAAACCCATTTATTTCTTATTACAGGGCTACATCAGCCTTATGCTTGAAAAAAGAAGAGGAAGCCTCATGTTATAAGAGTAGAACCACAAGAGCCATAGGAGAATGTCGAAGATAGTCACAATGTGCCTATTAGCATCATGACTATCTTCGGCATTCTCCTATGGCCTGTAAGGGAGATCAGCTAGCGAAGATGCTCTATTAGCTTTTAATAGGCTTCATAGATGAGATTGCATTATATGAGATTCATTACTACACTCAGGAATGAGCTCATCTTCAATCTTCAGAAGATTGAAGATGAGCCCATTCTTGAGTGTAGTAATGAATCTCAAAGCTCCTTCAGCCTGAGCATATGATGTCTTTCAGATGATCTTTCAGAAGGTGCATAAACATTGTATCCTTCAAGTGTTTGATTCTTCATCTTTCTTCTTTATTATTCTACAGAACAATTCTTATGGTTTAAGTTTTTTAGCATCAATTTGTAATTTCAGTCGAAAATATCTATATATCTTTTCTTGCCAGATAGGGTTGCTTAGTTTTTATGTAAATGACTTTGCTTTTGCAGCTTGGACTTGAATTCACCACCAATATTCTTTATACTCACCCAACAATATATGTGTACCAAGTATAGTGCATTGTAATGGTATTGTTCATACAATGTTGATATTTACTCAAGAAGACTATTTTTATTTAGTTTTATTCGCCAAGTTTCCTTTTCAATTTGATTTTGAGCTGGTGATGCTTGAGACTCAAATGCCTACAAATGCTTCATGCAGTGTCCAATCTCAAGCCTTGATCACTAGGCAAGCTCCTAGCTCTTATTACAGTTTTCTTACTATAATGTCACATCTAGTTTGCATGTGATTCTACTGACCTAAAGGATCCTTAACCACAAACAACAGTAGTCTCCTCTGCCCAAGATAATACAACTTTGTTTGGATTTAAATAAGAAAATTGCAGCAGCATTATTAGTGAGGATTTGTGTCTACTTAGAAACTTCTTATCTAAGAAAGCCTTCCTGAGGGTTGTGATCTTGTGTACTTCTCCTTTACATCAAAGGTTCAATGTGAGCATGTTGCTAAGACCCTGCCCAAGGTTACAAATGCAAAGTGAACTAGTTTTTAATGCTTCTCACTAGCAATAAAGCATGTTTTATTAGCCCATTATCTAGCTGGTTCACCTTTATTTCAAATTTAATGCAGGGACAAGGAGCTTCTTGGTCAGGGTCTTGCATTGAATGATGAATTAGATCATGTGCTAGGGAAACACGACTCCATTACTACAGGGTCTCCTATTACGTGAAAAAGAACATCAACTCATGCAACTCCTCTTGTCAGTGTCAACCATGAGGAAGATGATATTGAGGATAATTTAACACAACTAGCTCACAGGTTTCTTATCTGTGGATGGCTAGTTCTTATAGAAATGTGATTGTTTATTTAAACAAGTGGTAATTTAGTATTTTTGAAAGTGTCTGCAGAAGCTTTGCCAAGATGTTTCTTACGCATGCCATGGGTTTGTGTAATTTTTAAATAATGTAGTTACTCATCAAATTCTTTCAACTAGTTCCTTTCATCTATTAAATCCATGTACTATGATTTGACAAGCTTCTATAGAGAAAAATCAAAAGAGAAATAACAGTATTTTATGCATTGTAGGTCACGATCCAGTGCACAAGCTCATTAGAGAGTTGATAGCACTGAAAAGAATCAGTGAATAGGTCGAATCCCATTGATATCTCCACCACTAGGACTTTAAAATATTGATACTCATAGCTAGCAAACTGAGTAGACAATGGATTTCCTCAGTGCTGATGCTTATGAGTCACTAGCTGCTGTAGACTTCTTGTCTGTAAAATGCAATGAGGTAACTTCACCTAGTAAAAGCGGAAGTTTTTAAAAAGTAGAGGTTGTTCTCTGGGATGGTTTGTACTACATATCTTCAAGTTGCTTGCTACAAGTGATGGTTTAGGTGTATCATCAGTTTTATTGAAGCCACTATATAGTCTTTTGTTCAACTGAGGTTTAGTACTCATTATGTGCTATATTATTCTAGTGCACTGCAATTTAATTAATCTTTTTGTTACTTTTTTTTTTTCTGATATGAAATTCCTTTTGAAGATTTGTATATTGAAACAAAATTATGTTCTTACCTAGAAGGTAAATGATTTTAGTAACAGTGCCAAAAGATCCATATATATATTGCAATGTATTGTTGAAGCTTGTTCTATTTCAGATCTCAAGTAGTGTGTTCCTATTACTATAGCAAGAACATGCACTAGAGTTTTCCCTAAACTGGGTGTTCCTAAAGGTAAATAACTGAGGCTGTTCCACTTGTTTATTTTGATATTTTCCATTTGAATGTATGCATTAGAATCTATTATCAGTAACTCGGCATAATATCTATGTTGGTGAATTTGTCCATTGGAATTGGAATGTGGAAGACAAGTATGTGCCAACATTTTATTCTATTTGAGAGCACATGCTTTTCCCTCTTGTTTTATGGTCTATGGAAATCCAAATGACTGTTAGAAAAACCAATTTGAGAATGGTAGAATGATAATATCTTCATGAGTTGATTTATAATCTTATGTCATTTACATTGAAATATAAGTATAATAGGTTACATTGTAGGTTCAGTTTGGGGAGGGGTTAGGGTACATCCTGTTTGTGAATTTCTGTGGTTGAATTCATAAAACATTTTTTTTTATAAGTTTATAAAGTTCATGTGTTTATATATAAAAAGAAAAGAGAGAAATATATATAATTGTAAAATAAAACTATTTCATATGAATTTATGATGTTTGATCAAAATCAAGATAAACATAATAATATAAATATAAGATCCAATATAGACTCTGTCCAGATCCATCAGAACCAGTTGGCAAATAGATTTAAGTATCACTGAGAATCTTTGTAGTTGTATCTTCTACTATGTATTCTTCTTTCAAACTTTTGTATGAAAAGTAGGGTTCTTCTGTCCATGGTTACAAGAAAAGAGAGAATAAGTGCACATGATATAAAAGTAGCAACTCATGTTGAAGTAAACCATTAAAGATAATTCTTAGAATAGGTAGAAAAGCATAAATAGGAGTAATAGTAGCAGATACCTTATAATGGAGTACCAATTCGACAAAGAACTTCCATGGAAGGCAAATACTGGGACTTGTTAACAAGGTCTGGTAGGTTAGATTTGTTAAAAAATTGGGATTGAATTCATTTTGGATTCTGCATAATTTCATGTGACAAATTAAATTGTTGTTAATTCATTTTGGATTCTGCATAATTTATTGTCAATTTTCAACATAGCTTTTACATAATTAAAATTGAAAAAACTAATTTATTGTGAAGGTAATCAATCTGTGAAAAGGTTATCTAATATGCCAAGCTAAAAGCATTTCAAATTACATAGAGTAACTGGTTATCATAGTTATGCCTGATGGAAATACAAGACACAGTTTGGTTGCTTCGGTGTAACAACCTCAAAAATTGGGGTAGTGCCAAATGTGTGTGTTGTGAGTTTTACATTGCTTTTGCATAGGGCTGCTTAAACCAACACCACCAAAGTGGTAGAAGATGCCATAGATGTTGTACATGTTTACTCTTCCACAGATTCATCGCTTCCCTTACCTCACCATGATTCCTTATGTAAAGGAATACTAATTGCTTAGTAAGGTTTGTCAAACATTAGGGTTATTATATTGCATATTAGTTTGATAGGAAAAATGGTAACCAGTTTCTCATTCTTTTCCCCTATCTTAATATTTTAGTAGATAAGAATATAAACTGAAAGAACCATCTCTTTAATACATTGCGTTAGTAAATTACATTTGTATGATATATTTTAGTGAAAAATGACAATTTGTTTGATTTTTCTTTGTGGGCAGGTTTTACAGGTTATGCTCCTCCACTTGGTAACAAGAATACCAAAGATAAAATTGCATTCAATCAAATTGGATAAGGTTCAAAATATTTCCAGGCATAAAGAAAATCACTTTTTCCTATTTTATTCAAACTATTTGCAAGGTACAATAGCGCTTCAATCATTTTTGGGAAAATAATTCTATTATTTTTCTTGCTGTCAAGATTCATTTTGTAATAGCTTCATCATGGCACCCTAGATGCATGTTTCTTAAATCCTTAATATAATACTTCATGGCTTGATCAAGCATTTGCAATTTCTCATTATCATATAAATTATAAATATCAATTCACAAGCGAGCATCGTCAAGACCCAAAAAAGTTGCTTTCTGATGATAATAAAGAACATAGTTGAGCATGGATAAAATTTCACAATTTTTTCCCTAAATCATATCACATAATAGTCTATTTGATTTATATCAATAAATCATTATTAAGCATCAACATCGATTGGAGTATTATTCAATTCAACATATTCTTGCCCCATAAGTGCCCATGCTGAAAGGTAGGGGTAAAAGCATAGATCTGTGTCACCGTTTGTGATACAAAAACCTGTTTTGGTCAAATCTCATTTCTCTATCAAAACTCAATTTAAAAAAAAAACTAAAAATACCCTTTCATAGATTTCAGATTCAATATCATCATTATATAAATTTTTGAGTGTTTTGATTAGTTATAATATGCTATAATCTAAAAATATTATAAGTCGATATTTCAACATTTCAGAAGATGCTTTCTCAAAAAATGAAAAAAAATATTAAATCATATCAAAAAAATTAAAAAAATATATTTATCACTAGAGGAGAGAATCCTCTTCATGAATATGTAATTTTTTTTCAAGAAGGTATAGATTTGATAGGGAAGTTTTGACGGGAGGAAAAAACTGTTGGATTTTGACAAGGTCGAACTTGAGTACTTATAACAAAGAAAATATACATCAAAAATAATTATTTCTTTTTTTGTGCACTAGCTATACATGTCATCTATAAAATATTTTCAAATCATAACAAAAAAAGATGATTTGCACATACTTGTTTGACAGGAACTACATCCTATATTTTTTACAGTTAAAAAAGGGACTTCAAAATAAAATAAAATGAATAAATTCTTAGTCAAAAAAATAATAAAAATTATAGGCATAAAATTCATACAATTCTACACATTTCATCAATTTACATCATCTTCATATTTTAAACGCAAATACCATTTTTTTTGTCATTAATGTTGAACTGTCACATTCTGATATCACTTTTCTTTATAAAAGGTGACATAGGTTTGTGCTTTTACCCATAGTTCTTTTGATATGTAGGAGATAACTTTTACATCAAGTCAGATTGTGATATTGCTGCTAGGATTTAACTATGTAGCTTTTGAGTCCAACTCATTGACTCATATTTCATGAGTAGTAATTCAATATGAATCCATCTCTCCTAAGAATAAATGGAACACTTAGTACTCATTAGATCTAGGTGATGGTCATAGAGGTGAAGCACAAGGACTTCACGGGAGGTTACCGATCCTAGTACTACTCCAGCTTGAGTGTGCTTAACTACGAAGTTTCCTCCAGATAGTTCTTTTTCATCTTTATTGCCCACATGAAATACAAAACAACCTTTTCATGCTGACCTTTGAGACTACAATAATTTCAAATTATAAAACTGGACTTAGGCCTATATATTTCAGTAAAAAAATACTTTATGTGCTAGGTAGAGAAGTAAAAAATTCTTTTACATATTATATGTTTGTAAAGATATCCATACTGTTAATATGATAGGCATCATACTTGAGCATATGCATATATAAGCTTTCATCTCTCTTATAATCACTTGAATTATAAAATATTGATGCTGATATGACCTAAAATATACTCTCTGAAAGGAAATATCCCTGTAACATCATATATTTTTCTAAACCTTCAATAATTTTGTGGAGTTCCAAGTAAGCACTTACAAGAACAAAAATATTTCATCCAATAATCTTTCAACTCAAGCCTATTTAGGATACTAATATTTGTACATAAAGCCTATAGCTCAAGCCAGACACTCCAGCTCCATGTATATACATTAAAAGATATCACAAGAACATCACAGGCTGATTTATCCTTTCCCTATTTATATAGCACAATGCCATACAAGTACATTCTGAATGCATCAAGAGTGTCATTACTCTAAGTACTGGATAATTTTTCTTCCAATCAAATGGCTAACCCAAATGAAAAGAAGTAGTTGAGGTTTGATATGAGGCAGCCTACAACCTTAAGACTCTCTTACAGGAAATTGCACTTATATCTAGTAGTCAACAATAAAAAATTCATGCAAGTGTTAATATGATTGGAATTAAATGAATTAACCCTCAAATTGCCTACAATCATTCAAGAATGAAGCCCTAGGTAGAGAATTTTCATGGGTCTACATTAAATGTTATATCCTTTATTTTTATATCAATTTTGTGATACTTGAATAACTTAAAATCACTAAGATACACAATTTTAAAATTCACAATAATTGAATTTGATTATAAATGATGAATGTACACTTGTAGGAGTGATGTATGGTGAATGATATTCAAGTTTTATAGTTAGATTTGATAGTAGAAGTAGCATAGTAGAAATAATGTAAAGGTATATGATTTAGGGAGGTCACATGATAGCTGAGAATAGTCCATTATGTGGTTGTAAAATCCTCCAATGTTGGAACAACCAAATATGGTCTCGACTAATCTGCACTAAGCTGCAACATAAATACAATCCCCTAGCCCATCTACACAACACGCCTATTCTGTAATGTCCCTTGCTATATCTGCCCTAATTTTGTCTTTGAATCATAAATTCCATTGACTAAGGATTGTAAGATGGATCTAGTTATAACTAAATACCTTGATATTCTTTTAACAAGATAACTCTGTTAGAAAGGTTAATCTTTCCTTGGATATATTTTAATTGGGATATTCCAACGGTCCCTACATGTAGTTTGTCCACTTGTACACATGTGGAGGACATATCATTGTTTGTCCTTTATTCCACATGTAAGGACAACTCTTGTTTATTTCTTTATTTAGTTTATCCTCCTTAAGAGGATTGTGACACTTTGCACACACCTATTATGAATGTGGCATTCATAGAAATGGGAGTTACAAATGCAACTCCTCTCTCATCTCTATATAAGAGATGCTCCTCCTTCTTTCTTCACAACTACAACACCACTCTAAGCACTTGATGTTATTGTATTGAGCTACTTTTGCTCCAACACTCTCTCTCTCTCTTCTCTAGGCATTTGCCTTCATTCATAATACTCACAAGGGGTTTTCTTTGCTTTCCCCTTATAAATCCTTGTCTCCATTGTTGAACCATCTTGGTGTATGCTCTTGGAGTTGCTTATCTTATGGTAACATTGTTTCACACTTAACTTACTTGGATTGTTTCTCGTTCCTTGCTCAACATTATCATTTCTTACATGGTATTAGAGCTTGGTTATCTAATCCTTGTTTTAAGTTTTGTGGTGAAGGTTGCCATTCATTGGAGCACACCTTATTTGGAGACGTTATTGAGAGAAGAAGTTTGTGTTGTGATTTTAGCTTTTTTTAACTAATCTTGTGCATGCAAATTTCATATTTTTTACTAACCCTCTTTGGAAGGCTTGCCGCCAAAGGGTTTTCTTGTAAAAGCTTCATATTTTTTACTAACCCTCTTTGGAAGGCTTGCCGCCAAAGGGTTTTCTTAGTAAATTTCAATTTTTTTTTTGGTTTGTTTTGGACGGCATGCCGCCAAAACAAAAAATATTACATTAGTAAAGCTTTATAACTCTCTACTTTTTCTTACTTCATTTATTAAAAAAAAAAATTTTTACTCTTTAAAAAAAAAAAAATATTTCACTATATTGTGTTTTTATAAAAATAGTGTAAAGCTTCATTTTATAAAATAAAAAATTAAAAAAAAAATAATTTTTGAATTTTGTTGGGCAGCCGCGCCACCCCCGCACCGCCGTAATCACCGCCAACAGTACAGACCCCGCGCCGCCGCGCAAACACCGCCGACGGTACAGATCCAACGCCGCCGCGCGCAACCACCGCGCGACACCCTACCGTCACTGCAAACCGGTTGCGCCGCTGCGCATCGCCGCCCTCTGCATCTCTGCCCCACCTCTGCAACTCTGCTCGCAATATAAAACCTGACCACCGCTTCCGCCGCCCCCATAACTCCGCGCGCAAACCTTTCCGTGGCCCGCATCCCGGACACGCGGCAACCGCCGCCTGCAGTGCCCGCATCCTCATCCGCACAAAGTTTTTTTAAATTTTTTTTTAACCACCGACCACAGCCACTCCTTTGGCCACACGGCAGCCACCGACGAGCTCCGCTCCCCTTTTAAATTTTTTTAAAAAATTTTCCCCCTCTTTGCTAATTTTCCACCTTTTATGTTTTTCAAATTTTGTTTTAAATCAAACTAATAAAACCTGTTTTATATTAATGTTTTTTATTTGTTTAACAAATCAATTTTTTAATTTTCTCTCACACAAATAGTTGAAATTAAAAATAAAAAATATTCTTAATCTTATAAACAAAAAAAAACAAAAAAAACCAATTTTTTTTCAATTAATAAAATTAAATTTTTTTTTTTTTTCTCTCACTTAACATAATTTTTTTTCAATTAATCTCATTTTCAAATTAAGGGAATTTTTTTTTTCAAAAAAAAGCGAAGAATTTTTTTTCCTTAATCATGTCAACATTAATTCCAGAAATCAAACTTAATTATTCTAATTATCATTCTTGGAAAACTCATATCTCATTTATTTTTCGTTTTAAACATCTCTTCGAAATAGCCACTGACCCTTCTCTTGAGCCCGGTTCAGCGGCTACTCAAGACGAGAAAGATACTTGGAAAGCTAAAAATGAAGAAGCTTTAGGGTTAATTGGTATTTCTATTATTCCAGACTTATATGTCTTAATTGCTCACTGTTCTAAAGCTCATGATGCATGGTCCATCTTGAAAACCAAGTATGACAGTGGCGATGAATACCGCAAAATACAATTGCAAGATCAACTCGAAGATCTCAGGTATGCAGATTTTAAAGGTATGGATGAGTTCCTCTTAAAATTTGATTCTCTTAAAAGTCAAATTATGGCTTTAGGTGTTCAATTAGAGGACATTCGGTTAATTCATCTTATTCTTAAAAAATGTCTTCCTAGACAGTTTCAACAGTTTATAACTAATATTCATGCACAGCTTGCTATTCCTACTTTAACTTCTCAGTTAACTTATGTTATTTTTCAAACTTTATTAAGACAGGAAGAAGCTAAGCTAATTCAATTTGGTACTCTCAAATCAACTGAACATGCATTTGTGTCTAGAAATTCAACTAATAATTTTCGTTCCAATAATAATAATTACAAACAATCTAATTCTAATTCAAATAACACAAACAATAAATTTCATCCCAAATATAATAATAATACCAATCATCCTAATAATACTCGTAATACTAATAATCAAAGGAACCATTCCAATTCCAAACCTCATTGTTCTTATTGTGGCAAAGATGGTCACCTTGTCAATAACTGTTTTAAAAAACAAAATGATAAAAAACCTATGAATCATAGTAGCAATCATCAAACCTCAAACCATAAAAAAGGTAATTCGACTAGTTCTAATCCTCATCATGCTTTTACTTGTAGCTTTAATCTTTGTAGACCTTTAGAATGGATTGTTTATAGTGGTGCATCACAACATGTCACTTCTCATAAAGAAATTTTTGATTCTTTACAACCTGATATTGCTAACATTCCTATTCAGTTAGCTAATAATCATACTTGTAAAGTTGAAGGACTAGGTGATGTTACTATTCCTAATGGTAAATTGCATGATGTTTTATATGTACCTGACTTGAAAACTAATCTACTTTCTGTTTCACAGTTATGTCAGAACTATAAAGTAGAATTCTACAAAGATACATGTTATATCATAGATCCTCAAACTCTCAAAGTGATTGCTCATGCTAAAATGGATAATGACAATTTGTTTAAATTCCATGAATTTGCTAGTTCACGATATTCTTTACATACTTCTATTGATTTCAATATATGGCATGAAAGACTTGGTCATTTAAATTCTGATTATATTACTTTCATGCAAAAGCATAATATGGTTGATGGCTTGCCTCACATTATTCCTTCCAAGATTGCCTGTACAGGTTGTATGAGTGGTAAGATGCATAGGGAGCCCTTTCCCAGTGGAAAATCATGGCGAGCAACTCATAAGTTGCATCTTGTCCATAGTGATCTTTTGGGCCCCATGGAGAATACCTCCATCCAAGGTTCTCGGTATGCACTTACCTTTGTTGATGATTTTTCTAGACGAACTTGGATCTATTTTTTGCATAGCAAGGATCAAGTTCTTGATATATTTATTGAATTTCAGTTATATGTTGAAAGGCAATCTGGGTATAAACTTAAAATTCTTAGAACTGATAATGGGAAGGAATATGTGAATAATGCTTTTCATTCTTATTTGAAATCATGTGGAATTAAGCACGAGCTTACTATTCCTTATACACCACAACAAAATGGTGTAGCGAAAAGAAAGCATTAGACCATTGTTGAAATGGCTAGAAGCATGTTGCATGCTAAGAATTTGCATTATAAATTTTGGGCTGAAGCCATGTTTTGTGCAACTTATATTCTTAATCAGACTCCTACCAAAGCTCTCAAGGCTATCACTCCAGAAGAGGCTTGGTCTGGTAGGAAACCGAATTTACATCATTTACGGATATTTGGTTCTATTTCTTATGTTCATACGCCTAAATAGAAAAGGCATAAATTAGATGCTAAGTCATCTCCTTATATGTTTGTTGGCTATGATGAAAACAATAAGGGTTATCGTGTTTATGATTCCACTACTAACAAAGTTCAAGTTGCTAGAGATGTTTGTATTGCAGAAAATGGCGTTCATGATTGCTCTACTACAACGGATGAAGAATTTAGTAGCACTAAAATTGTACTGGTGGAGGACCAACCTCCTTCTCTTAACCCTACTCTTTCTCTTAATCAAGTACCACCGATTATTTCTGCTCCTACATCTCATGATACTCAAATAGATACTAATGATACTTTTCTTACTCATCATTCTTCCTCTAGTGATAATTCCATTACAACTAAACGTAAACCTAAATGGGCTCAAAACCTCATCAATGAAGCTGATGATTATATTTCTAAATCTGGTGGACTTAAACATAGAAGGATTAATTATTGTAATTATGCTTTGATGACTACTATTATGAATTCTAACGATCCTAAGTCTTTTGATCAAGCTAACTCTCAACCTCATTGGCAAAAAGCCATGCAAGAGGAATATGCTTCGTTACTTGCTAATCACACTTGGGACTTAGTCACATTACCTCCTGGCAAAAATCTAGTTTCATGTAAATGGTTATATAAAACAAAATTGAATACTAATAATGAAATTAGTAAATTTAAAGCTAAACTAGTTGCTAGAGGTTTTTCCCAAATTGAAGGCTTAGACTATAATGAAACTTTTGCACCTGTTGCTAAAATGCCTACTATCAAATTAGTTCTTGCTTTAGCATCTAAAATGAATTGGCCCATTCATCAAATGGATGTTAAAAGTGCCTTCTTAAATGGTGAGTTACATGAAGAAATCTATATGGCTCAACCTCCTGGATTTGTTAAGAAAGGTAGTGAAAATCTAGTTTGCAAATTGAACAAATCTATTTATGGTCTTAAACAATCACCTAGAGAATGGTATTCTAAAATTAATTCTTTCTTCATTTCTCAAGGTTTTACTAGAAGCAAAAATGATCCTAATTTGTATATTAAACATACTAACGATGATATTATCATTGTTATTGTTTATGTAGATGATTTAATTCTCACTTCTAGTTCAGACATTTTGATTTCTGATCTTAAATTCCAACTTAAACAAAAATTTCAAATGACAGACTTAGGTATCTTACATTATTTCTTAGGTATGCAAATTTTTCAAACTCCTAAAGGTATCTTTGTTTCTCAAATTAAGTATGCTTATGATATTTTAGAAAAATTTAAGATGAATGACTCTAACCATGTTTCAATTCCATGTGAATTAGGAACTAAATTAATGAATGATATGAATACTCCTTTTGTTGATGAAACTTTGTATAGACAGTTAGTAGGAAGTTTAAATTATTTAACTCTTACTAGACTTGATATTGCTTATAGTGTTGGTTTAGTGTCTCGCTTTATGTCTAAACCTCAACAAACTCATTTTAAAGTTGCTAAACGCATCTTAAGGTATATTAAAGGAACTATTAATATAGGCTTATTTTATGATCCAAACTCTGAATTTATTTTACATGGCTATACTAATTCCGATCTAGGTGGAGATCCCAATGATGGGAAATCCACTTGTGGTTATTTTTTCTTTGTTGGTTCAGGTCCAATTTCTTGGAAAAGCAAAAAAGAACACTCTATTTCCCTATGCTCAACTGAAGATGAATACAAAGGTTGTACCAATGTAGCTAAGGAAGCTTTGTGGATTCGAAGACTTCTTGATGATTTGGGTCTACCTCAACAATTACCTACACCTATACATTGTGACAATCAAAGTGCTATTGCCTTGGCAAAGAATCCAGTGTATCATGCCCGCACCAAACATATTTCACTTCAACATCACTTCATTCGAGAACAAGTTGAAGACAATCAAATTATTCTTCTTTATTGTAAAGGAGAAGATCAAGTGGCTGATATTTTAACCAAAGCACTTTCTAAAGAGAGATTTCAGTTCCATTGTAAAAATTTGGGTTTACAACCCGTTGAAGTAAACTCCCCAAGTAAAGATTAAGGGGGGGTGTTAGAAAGGTTAATCTTTCCTTGGATATATTTTAATTGGGATATTCCAAGGGTCCCTACATGTAGTTTGTCCACTTGTACACATGTGGAGGACATGTCATTGTTTGTCCTTTATTCCACATGTTAGGACAACTCTTGTTTATTTCTTTATTTAGTTTATCCTCCTTAAGAGGATTGTGACACTTTGCACACACCTATTATGAATGTGGCATTCATAGAAATGGGAGTCACAAATGCAACTCCTCTCTCATCTCTATATAAGAGATGCTCCTCCTTCTTTCTTCACAACTACAACACCACTCTAAGCACTTGATGTTATTGTATTGAGCTACTTTTGCTCCAACACTCTCTCTCTCTCTTCTCTAGGCATTTTCCTTCATTCATAATACTCACAAGGGGTTTTTTTTGCTTTCCCCTTATAAATCCTTGTCTCCATTGTTGAACCATCTTGGTGTATGCTCTTGGAGTTGCTTATCTTATGGTAACATTGTTTCACACTTAACTTACTTGGATTGTTTCTCGTTCCTTGCTCAACATTATCATTTCTTACAAACTCTTTCCAAATGAAGAATTGATAATCTCTGTTCTTTTCATCCATTTTCTTAACCCCTTATTTCCATATGAACTATATCTACTTAGTACTCTATCTCCTCTATAATGAATAAGTGATATTTTGTGTTTAGAACTAGTTCTATTATGATTTGGTTTTCTCTCCATCCAATGTAAATATTCTTTCTTCCTTACATCAATATCCTTACTAGCTTGTAGCATAAGCAGGCTCTGAAGGTCACGAAATGAGTTTCCTAGTAGTGGTTCTGCTCCTAAATTAATGTATCAAGCAGATTATTTTTTAATATAGTAACTCTTGTTGGGGTTGTTATTTTCTAGACTCTGTGTATTTTGATATCCTTCTTGATACTGCTTGTATTCCTGATAAACCTTTACCTATTTCTGTAGAAGTCCTATTATCTCTAGATATTATCTCCAGAGGAGAATTAAAGGAAAAGAGTTCCTTCGCTTCACATCTACTAGAAGAAAAGGTGAGGTGGACAAGGGAAATGACATTTCTCTTTTAGAATGAACGACTTGTCCACCTGATGTCACTCCCAAACTGGACCATTTTACCAAACTGGACAAGTCCCCTTTCTCAAATTGCAAGGCTTTATCTTGAAAAATCTTTCCACTCTTCATGTTTTTAAGCAGAGGAAGTGTTGTTTTCTCGTTAAGATCTCCTTCCATACAATCTATGAAGATATTATCAACCACTTTTGGCTGCTTATCTTTGAAATGCAAGGTTTCAATACACTCCTTACATCTCCAAATTCTTAGACCATTGTAGCATGGTAACATGTCTCTTAAGAAGAAACAACATCACTGAAGGCTTAACACCCAGATTACAATCTGAAGTGATGCTAGTCAGAGGATTATGAACTAAGCTACCATCATCCACCACCTCCATTCCAATGGTGTAGAGACTTACATTTTAAATTTCAATGAACAACTTCTTCTTCTTGTCATTCTGTCTAGCTTAGGAGCAACATAGATCTATATTATTTATGCAAGTCATATAACGATAGTACTATTAATGTACAGAACCCATTACAAAATGGAGTTTCCTTTGAAGTAGTTGGTATAAATTTTCCACCATTTTTTGGAGTGGTTGATATCAATTTTCCACTACTTTTTGGAGTAGTTGGTGTGAGTTTTACAGTGTATGATTGATACACATTTTATATATAACAATCATTGAACATACAAGTCAAACATTATTTTTTTAATACATTATTTTAATTGAGGATGACATTTGTTATTCCTACAAAATGAAGAGATTATTAATCACTTTTATACATAAATGAATTTTTACAAGAGGCCAGTAGAGCAGGCAGTTTCAAGTTCAAATTTATATTCTCAATAGTGCATCATACCAAAAAGAAAATTAAGAATTTCAGTTATCTGCCAAAGTTCATTTGACTTATTGTACTTGCATCCAGCTATGGAGGCAGGCATTGTGAGTTTTGGACCAACTTTGAACTCATGTAGAACTAAAGAAATCTTTTTCATTTTCCACTTTTCCATCCCATCAAGATAACTTACAAGTCTGGACGAAATAGGGGAATCCTGACATCTCATTAATTCAATATTGTTTATACACTAAACTCATTCAAGTTTTAACTATTTCTATGTTTAACTAATGGCACCAGTGACAAGGTTTGCTTCAGCAATGTTTCAGATTTCATACCTTAGTTATTGGTATGAAGATAATTTCAATAAGTATTCACTCTTCACAAATAAATGCATGTAGTCTAGGCTTTTTTTAGAAGATGTGGGCACGCTGATAAATAGAGATTCAAGAAGTATCAATAAGATTTTCAGTAGTGGAACATAATTTTGAAATGCACAAGATTTCCCTAAATCAAAGAGACATTCATGAGATTTGTTGTCTACATAGAATTCATGGGGGCGACATGTAATTGAAGAATGATGGCATGCTAGCACTTGTCCAAGGTTTGAGAAAATGTAGAAGGCCAATTTCAAGTATGCATTTACTTATCATTTGGAACTTTTGGAGAGGTAGCAAAAATGGAGCTACCCTAAGGATTCTTCATGGGAGGCTTCCAATTGGGTAATTTCTGAATATTAAGCAAATGATTAGAAATCAATGATATTGAATTCCTAGAAAGCTTATGTATTTGGCTACATATATATTTCTCATCAAATATCTCAGATAGTCCACCTATGCATTCTGGCCCAGAACCAAGAGGTACAAGCCTAGGAAAATAACCCACCCATTTTCACACATCTATTGTTTCTCTTGTAATCGTCAAATTCAAATACAATACATCAACTTTATCTCTAAAAATGAATTTTAGTCTTTTGCAATCACAGAATATAATATGTATTTTCTTGATGTTCTGGTATGAGATAGTTTTGTGCCTAGAGAAGCCTTCTTTACAAGAATAAATATAAATCCCAATTAGTCCAGAAGTACATCTACACATTTATTCAGCATAATTACATGGAATTGTGAAGTTATGAAGAGAAGTAGACTCATCAAATATGTAGCTGTAGTAGTAGTCCTTGTGTTGTTTAGAAAGGGTAATGCATATAGTATTTTTTATATGTATTCAAAGATAGGATGTAATCATATAGTATTTTTTATAGAAATCATTCCATGAGTATGGGGGCTCGATATTCATGGAATGATTAGAATTGACTGCATGTATTATAAGTTACTAACCAGGCACATGCAGGATTAAACAAGATAGGAGTGATCTCAGTTAAACAACAACATGACAATTGAACTATTTGTCTAGGACTCCACATTTTGCATGCATGTCTACTAGGGTAGTTGCAACTTAAACAAATATATTCTCTCAATATATTTATTTTGTGCATATCTAGCAACCATGGCTTTTGATGACCACATTACGTTTAGGCATCCTATCAAATAGTTCACATGACTTATCTATGCTTCCATTTTGCAAGAATGTCTCCCAAGGCAAATGCTACTACTTCATCTACACCATCTAATAGAATCCTTTATGCTTTGATGGATGCCTATAGCATATCCCAAAGCTCTCATTCAACAGTTATGAGATGATCAATCAAGAGGAAACAGTTGAGAGCTTAGAGTGACACAATTTTTAGATGATCATATGAAATGAAATGGGCATGCGAGTAGATAGAAACTAGAAAGAAATTGTGTACAAATGAAGACATGAAATGGATGGTTTTCAAGCACTCAGCACAGATACTCAACATTCAGTACGTATCATCATTCGAGATCAAATGGATGTGTGGGATTATACACATAGTGAATAATAAAGGAGGGAATTGAACCCCCCCTGAGGCTCACACTTGCTGAGGTCCACTTCAACAATGGCCCTTCCTATGAAATTGCTATCGAAAACCTTTCTAATGAGATAATGTGTTATGAGCTCTTCATCAGTGGGATGGAACGTGAATCCAGGAGGTAGTTGTGCATCACCCATATCATGATTGTAACTAAAGTTAAGAGCCTCTATTATTGAATTCTCTTCCCTATCACCCATATTCATTTCCTTTGCTATTCATGCTTCACGGGGGAGTCTTTTTATATGATGATTTATTGTCATTCATGTCCATTCACTACCAAACAATTCATATTCTACAAATTTGAGATGCTAGAACTTTTGTGGATGTGCAAGCCATCGGAACATACTGTAGGGAGGATGAAAAACTTATTCTCAACAGTCAGACTCAGGCAAGTGATACAAATTGTAGAATCTTAACATATGGTTGTTCAAATTTTGTATCTCCTAAATGATTTCCTTTTAGCGTATAACTTGTTGTGCATAGTTGCCAAGTTTTCTTATTGTATCAGGCATATTAATGAAGAAGCATATTAGTTATTGTCAATGTTTTTCAGGCATTCTATAAAATAGTTCACATCCCTGCGTATGATATGACATTTTGCATGCATCCTACACTCTCTCATCTGGCTGATGATGGATTACGGAGAGTGATCTGAAATGATGATGTTAAAAAACACACACAATCAAATCCAGAATGAACTTGCATTACAAATGGATTGTGGAAATCTGATATTGTTAATTTTGCATGCATGTCTACTAGGACAATCACAAATAAATTTTTAAGTTATGATTTTCCTGGTAGACATGCATGCAAAATTAACAATATCAGATTTCCACAATCCATTTGTAATGCAAGTTCGTTTTGGATTTGATTGTGTGTGTTTTTTAGCATCATCGTTTCAGATCACTCTCCATAATCCATCATCATCCGGATGAGAGAGTGTAGGATGCATGCAAAGTGTCATATCATATGTAGGGATGTGAGCTATTTTATAGAATGCCTGAAAAAAAATTTACACCCAGGTGTTGGTAGAAATTTCTACCTTCATTGGTCGAAATTTCTACCTTCATTGGTCAAAATTTTTGACCTTCATTGGATGAAATTTCTACCTTTATTGTTCAAAATTTTTGACCTTCATTGGTCAAAATTTCTACCTTTATTGGTCAAAATTTTTTTCCTTCATTGGTCAAAATTTCTACCTTCATTGGTCGAAAGTTTCTACCTTCATTGGTCAAAATTTTGACCAATTCTTGGCAGAACTTGCACCATAGCTATGGAAGTTTTTCAACCAATGTTTTGGTCAAAAATTTGACCAACCTATTGGTTGGTAGAAATTTTGACCAAAAAATTTCTGACCAATGGGTTGGTTGAAGTTTGGTAAAAAATTGGGTCAAAATTTTGACCAATAATGGTCGAAAAATGGTCGAAAAATGTACTAGTGCAAGCATATAAAAGAATAGTGGGGAGGCGTCTTCAAGCTCTGCCCATAGCATATCACAAAAGAACATTCATAAGAAAAACTCCCCATGCAAAAAGTAGAGTACCAATCAAAGAAAAGTTGTGAGTTGAGCAGGGGAGCTAGATTTGTGAGAAAAAGGATGCTAGTCAACAACAAACAAGGGAGTTGTTTCAAAAAATGAAGGCACGACATAAAACATCCCGTGGTCAAAGAAAAAGCTAGCTGTAGAAAAAGCAAAAGAGAATGCCACATGCATGTAAAGAAAAAGGAATGGCAGGGGAGTCAGAACTACAAAGGGAAGACTCCATGTATAAACCAAAGGGAGGCATTTTCAAAGAACAAACCCTGCGTAATGAAGAAATCCGCCAAAGAACATGGAAGGATTCCACATATCAGAGCTGGCAAGCATGTAACATCTAATGCCATGTAAAAAGGCCAGTGTTCAATACAAGCCTCTAGCATTAAATAGAGTGATGGACATGTAGTATACCAGGTTTTCAATAAGTAGAGAAGCCACTGTATATTGTAGAGGAGAAATCCCTGATGGAGATAGCCTTGAGTTTGAAGAACTCACACATGAAAATGTAGAGAGAACCTACATTAAAGGCAGAAGTGGTAGGGAAAATAAAGAAAAGTATTGATCCCACATCCACAAAGTGGTGAGACATTCTATTACATATATAGAAGAACACTCATATGTAAAATGTCTTAAGAGAAATGCCTTTGTAAAAGGCAAAGCCAACTACGATGCATAGAGGTTCTGACCTGGACAGCTGAAAGATATCAGCTAGACAATTTTGAATATGCATGTAGTCCAAAGGTTGATGATGTCAGTAGGAATGAGCCATTGAAAATGTCCAGAATCAAGTAGTCGCTACCTCGCTAGCCAAAAAATCTAAGGATTTTCGACTAGTGACATAACGAGTCATCAGAAAAGCTCAGACATTTGGCGAAAGACAAATGAGCTAAGAAGGAGAAGATTTCACCATGTGTCCTAATCGTGTGGTCATCGCTACGTCCCCAAATGGAAGATGCATAAGAATTACCATAGTGACATAGTAAGCTTTGATGTGGTGATGACACATGGTAGCGGGTCCCAATAGTGCTAACAAGGAAGATGTGAGTGTTGACCAATAATGGAGTACCATGTGATGATGAGGTGGCAATGAAGAGGTAGGTGTTGATTGGGTGATGATAGAGTAACAAGGTAGCCAATTAGGGGATGCCACATGGCAGCCCGGGTGGCACCCAGTGGGCCCGGGGAGGAAAAGAAGTTCTAAAATTAAAATATATCCTTTTGCACGTTCAGTTTGAAGATGAAAATTTTGATTTCAAATTTTAAATTTCTATAGTTGAAAACTATAGAATATTTTAAAATTTTGATTTTATTCTTTTAATTTTGCAAAGCCATGAGACAGAGGTATAAACTTCAGAGGGCCATAACTTGGGTGTTTTTTATCGAAAATGGGCACTCCAATATACCACCAAAATCAGGAAGATCTGAATTTTCCAAATTTGAGGTTGGTTTGTGCACAAGTCTTCACCAATTCATGTTATAAGCTATTTTTTGATTTCCAAGGCCTTCTTAGTGGAATGAGTAGATTTGATCATTGAGCATTAGAGTTGGTTACAAGGCAGATTTGAAGACCTTTTGAATCTTGAATATGGAGAAAACAATCTGGAAAAGGTTACATTGGCTTCTTGAAATCTCTTTTCATCTAATTTTTACTTTTATCGTGAATTTACTTTGACATCAAAAATTAGTTATGATGGTGAATCAAATATCTGAGATTTTTTATGCTTTTAAGAGCCAGAATCATGGGGATCTGATAAGCAGTTACAGAGAGAAGGTAGAGAGAGGTTTTTTCATCTTCTTGGGAAGGAATTCTGATGGTACACATGTCAATTGCAGATTCAATCCAAGTTTTATTTCCTTTCTATTTATGTTTTCTTCCTTTCTTTGGCAAGGGTTGGAAAATATTGGAAAGTTTCTCTAGTATGAAGATAGTTAGTAGAATTGGCCCTGTAATTGATGAATTTTCAATGGAAGATCTAGGATGTCCTGGTTCCAGACCATGAAGCTTTTCTTTGGTTGTGATACCCCCTTCCCATCCCATCAGCTTCTCATTCCCACCATTTTCTCTCTTGTATGACAACATTTGTTCATTGAATGGTCTAGTTTGTTGGGTTCTTTATGAGTCAATTTCATGCATTTTAATGTATTATTTCAATGAAATCAATACAAGGAACAAAAAGTGCTTAGTTTTAGTTAAAATATTGTCTCCTTTCTTGGTTGAGCTGTGATGTTTTATGGTCTTTAACAAAGAGCCTAGATCATAGTTGCAGTCCCTTAAGGCTGTATGTTGCTTCATTCTTGCTTGTAATTCAATGAATTATGTAAATGCTTCAAATATTTAATAGGGTTGTAGGTTTATTGAGGAGGATATCAGGTAAGAATGAGATTTAAATTGAACATTGATATCCAATTTACAAGGTAAATGGATAGATCTGGAGTCTTGGCATAAGAATTGTGTTCTAGATATCCAAAATGCATGAGGGAGATTTGTGAATTGCCCAATGGATGAGGCATTCATCTGTTATAGGGTCATAATTTTGTTGTTCATACATATTTTTCATCCACTTTCCCCACCCACATAAAATCAAATAAAATTTAAATCATCTTTACAATTTTATGTTGAAGAGCTAGAACAATTTAACCCTCACTCAACTTCTAAGATTCATAGATCTGCATTTAGCTATTGTAGATCGATGTCATTTCATGAGTTATTAGGAGATATAAGGGGTTCTCATTTGCTTAATAGATTCAGGGGTATGTTTTTGCATTGGTATGGTATCCATTGAAGTTGAGGTGCACCCACCTAGGTCTTGTAGAGCCTAAAGTAGAAGAAGGGTCTAGCCTTATAGTTGGCCTAGTGTCTGAAATGGCATGTTGAAAATGGGAGTTAGCTACCCCTAGATATGTCATATTCTCATTGGGATAATTGAAAATCCTCCAACATTTTCAAACACCAATAGCTTCACATAACTCAACCTTCCACTAGGTCTTCTTGTTATCTCTTCTTTTCAAATTCTCTTAATCAATCAAATGATATGAATCTCTACTTAGGTAGCAGTTATGTCACTAGTAAGATTTGACAACATAACAATTGTTCCAACTTGCTTCCAATAATCTCTCAATAATCATAGTTCCAAAACCAAATTAATTCCTCACAAGCTCACTACAAAGAAAGATCTAGAGAACTGATCTTAAACAAAAATATTTTGAGAATGAAGTGTCATCCTATTAGCAAGATTAGGAAGATCAAGTAAGAATCCACAAAGAACCCAAAAAATGTCTTAAGAAAGACATAAGGTCTTTATATAAGGTTGGAAATCATCAAGTATGATCTTCTTTAAGAGTGACATTAGGATAAATTCTTTGGAATAATATGAAGAAGTTGAGAGGATTTTTCATAAGAGAAATATTCTCACTCAAGCACATTCCTATTTCAATTTCCTCTATAGCCCATTGAGTTCCATGATTCTTGACAGATATGAATATAAAAGAATTTACTTAGCTAGAATCACAAACTAATTGAAATATTCTTGATTTTTCTAACTTTATGTTCAAGCGAGAGACCATTATTAAGGAGTAAATTTCACAAATGGTGTCTTATAACCCAATTCATGAGTTTATTTAAGAGTAAAAAGAATAGTAAAGGGTGTGTGCCCCAAGGTTCTAGATTGGAAAGTGGCCCCCCTCCAAAAAAACATAAATTCTCAATAATCTGATCAAGTTATAAAAAATTCAAAAAGGAGCGAGGCTTGCTAACTAAGCCTAGCCAAAAATCATATAAAGGTTTTGAAGTTCTCCAAAACCTTCAAAACTAAAAATTAGGTTTTAAAGGACTAAAAATTTCTTCGAACTCCTATCGAGTTTTAAAGAAAAAAATCCTCAAAACTGGATTTATTTTTGAACAAATTATATATTTTTTGAATGGTCACAATTTTGACGATTTCCAATGCCCAAAACCACAAACCAATAGTAAGGAGAGGTGAAAAACACCAATCGACCCTATCCTTTTTCATAGAAAAATTAAAAATTTCACACCATTTCTATTTTTTAGCAATGGAACCCCTTCCAAAATGTAATATTATATTTTTTTCTCATTTTCATTTTCATTTTGTATTAAAGTAGGATTTCTAACTAGTTTACGATTTAAAAAAAAAAAAAAAATCCTTCAAACAATCCTAGAAAATGCAAAAGAGATCAAATACCACCTCCTCTACAAACAACACAATCAAACTATGAAGATACTTTGCATGAACAAGTAAAAAATCCCAAGTCGCTATGGGATATCTAAAAAAACTATCAAGTTGTTGGTGCGCATTCGCAAATTCCCCAATATGTTTATGCTTAATAACCACCATAACTATAAACCTTATGTGCCTCCCATTAGATCATGTTAGTGCTACACAAGATGACCTCATCAACTACCTTAAACAAAATACTACACAAATTTTGCAATTGGTCAATAGGTTTAGGTCCTCTAGGCTTGATCACCACTCGTCCCTCATTGATACAAGAAAAAAAAGTGAATAACTTGAAAATGAGGTGTCTAGGGAGGTTATAAAAAGGGGTTCATGGAGGGATAGGTGTCATACATTTTATGCAAGTGGGTTGTCACACAATCAAGTGAAAGTTATACTATCATGAATTCCTTAGAGAGAGTAATGTATGCTTATGGGAAGATTGTAAGGAATATTAGAGAGGTGATTGAGTGCTTGTCATATAATAAGAATACCATCTTCTAGGTGATTTTTTTATGAGCAACTTCTCAAATCCACTTCATCAATCAAATAGACATGACATTTAGATCATAGAAACATGTCTCATTAGTAGATTTGACATCAATGACAATAAAACAATTGTTCCAAATGGAGTTTCAAACAATCTCCCTCTTTGGAATTGATGATAACACCTCAAATATTCTTATCTAGATACAATCTCCCTCTTTGTTTCCATGCAATCCAAAATATTTCACTTCCATAAGTAACCCATCTCTTGAGTTTCATTATGATTCTCATTCATGCAATCTTAGAAACTCCTTCTAAGTTCTGATCTTCAAATATCTCCCTATTTCATTATATATCTCTTAGAATATTTTTGTTCAAGTCTCTCCCACTTATATCTATCATGCACAATCTCCCTCTTTGAAAAAAATACCAAAGGCACTATCTCTCTTGGCTTCATGTTCTTCATACATCTTGATTATGTAGATTTTTATATGTCAGGTTGACTTCTATCATCTGTCTATGATTAACATGTTCTTAATCTTCACCACTGCCTTTGGCACCTCCTAAATTACTATCGTATGCATCAATGTGCAAGATATTCTAATTAGCACATTTGATGAAATGCACCATTTCTCCTTAAGTTTCTTTTCTTGGGGGAATCACCCCCAGTTTACCTCTAAGATATTCATGAGTATCTTTAGCTAAGGCATTAGTGAATATGTCAGAAATTTTTTCTTTGGTGTGCACATATTCTAACTTCAATTCTTTGTCTTGAACTAGTTCTCTCAAGTAGTGATACTTGATAGAAATGTGTTTTTTTGTGTGTGTATCACATGATTGTTTGATATGTTAATAGCACTTGTTTTATCACAATAGATAGCCATTGGATCTATAATCTCTTCATTCATTCATTTTGGAGATTACTTTATCCACATAATGTTTGAACAATTTAGTACTACCACATACTCAACCTCAACTTTTGATTGGGAAATACTGGTATGTTTCTTGCTTGTCCATGAAACCAATCTCTTTCTTAGAAAGAATGCATCTCCACTAGTTCTTTTTCTATCATCAATTTATTTCCTGCCCAATCATAGTCAATGATTACCTTCAGTTCAAATCTAACACTCCTCTAGTAATACAATCCATAGTCTTATGTTCCTTTTAGATATCTCAATATCCTTTTCACTACTATCGAATGATTCTCTTTAGTATTTTCTTAAAATATAGAAACTATCCCAACAACTAGTGCAATATGACATCTACTATGAATAACATATTGTAATTATCCAATCATTGATTTGTATAGTGTTTGTCTTACATCAATAGATTCATCACTTTTAGATAACTAATGTCCTCTAGACATAGGTGTGCTCACTAGTTTTGAATCATCCATCCCAAAAAAAATTAGTACCTCCTTGATATATTTGAACTAGGTAATGAAAATACCAAACTTCATTTGATATACTTTTAAACCAAAAAAGGTTTTGATTTCACCAAATATTGATAACTCAAATTCCTTCTTCATTTCATCAGAAAATGATTCTCGTAATACTTCTCTTCCTCCAAATATAATGTCATCAACAAAAATTTTAGATGGTATTATCTCATTGTTCTTACCAATCTTCAAGTATAGATTAGTGTTATCATTTTTCCTTTCAAAACCAATCTTCACTAGATAATTGTGTAGTCTTTCATACCATGCTCTTCGAGCTTGTTTCAATCCATATAGAGCTTTGTTTAGTTTTCATACTAGATTCTTCTTGTCTATGTCCAAAAATCCTTTAAGTTGTTCTCTATACACTTATTTCTCAAGTATACCATTCAAAAATGTGGATTTGACATCCATCTGATATACCTTAAAGTTTTTGTAGGTAGAATATACAAGTAGAGTTTTGACTCCTTCTAGTATTTCCACAAGAGAAAAAGTCTCTTCACAGTCAACTCCTTCTTTTTGCCTTGTTCCTTGTAACTTCACCTCTTTCATTTAGCGTATTCCTGAAAACCCATTTTGTTCCAATTATATTTTTGTGCTTTGGCCTAGGCACTAGGGTTTAAGTGTCATTCTTCTCAATCAGTTCAATTTCTTCATTCATTTCCTAGATCCAATCTTCATTTTCTAGAGCATATTTAAGTAATTTGGGCTCAAATTCACAAAGTAAGCATGTATCATTTCTAAGTTTCTTTCTTTTCAAAAAACAATATTCTACATCTTCAATAATTTGTTTAGATTTATGATGTCTCTTTACATACTTAGCTAGCACAGGTGGTCTCCTTCTTTGTTCTTCAATAGGTTCATCTTGCAAAATAATCTCAAGTTCATTATCTCTTTCTTGTTTAGGTTTCGGTTTTGGTTATGCATGCTTGACATTGTCTATCTAATGGTTGGCATTGTTAGTCTATGATTTGGCATCTTCTTCCTATTGCTTGACAACCACTATCTTCTTCTTGATAAGCTATTGGTGCACTTCATCATTCCCTATCTATTGGGAGTCTGTAGCTTGGTTTTCTTGTTAAGTAGGAGTGCTAGGAGCACCTAGTAGAAGATTGGTTGGAAGCATGAATGTTGATGATATTTCTATGGGGGAGTACTATAGAAGATATGTTACATTCATGACTGAGTTTATCATTGATGTCAACATAGCAGTTTTCTATGGTATCTAACAAAAGAACAATGAAAAGATCAAGTTGGTATGGATGGATAGTTGAGTATTCTAACTACTTGAGTTTATTTGAGATACTTGTGAGTATATGGTATATGTAGTTAATATTGGGAGAAGAAAGGATAAGTCTAGAAGAAGTTATGTAAGTTTTGGTGATGTCTGTTTGAGATAGAGTTTATAGAGGCATGTTCTAGTAAACTTGTTATATCTCTTAGCAGAGTTGATATTCTAAGAATTGAGGTTGAGGACATGAAGAAGACATGTTGATGATGATGTGGCTAAGTTTTCTTGTCATAATATTGCATGTATGAAAAGTTATTCAAGTTGCAAGGAGAAATATTTATGTTATCACTAAGTGCACTTAATGTGGTCCTATAATAATTAATTGAGAAGGTCTAACAACTGACTCAGGGAATTTTTTTGAGGACTTGGTATAAAGGAAGAAATTTTTCCTTTATCAAATATGACATGAATTATAGTGATGAAAAGAGATTGTAAGCACACAGAGAGAGAGAGAGAGAGAGAGAGAGAGAGAGAGAGAGAGAGAGAGAGAGAGAGAGAGAGAGAGAGAGGAGAATGCGAAGTTGAGCAAAGTAGTGTGGAAGTGAAGGGAACTTCATTTCCAATGTTTTTTTGAGTGATCCAAGGTTTGATATTTGGATTTGAGGTTCATGACCTAGTCTATAAGGTCTAAAAGTGATTGGGTTGGTTGATAGAATGAAGGGAAGAGGAAGATAATAGTAAATTACTAAGTGTTTGAGAAGTGAGCTTTTCTTGTAGTTGAAATTGCATGTTTGGGTAGTGGGCTCATCTTGCATACATTGTACTACAACTCCTAATAAGGTTGGCACAACTACTAATGGGGTTGGAATCTCCTAAAAGGGATTCAAAGTCTCCTAATAGGAACTCTATGTACTAAATGTTGTAATAGACTCCTAATAGGGTCCATCCTCTAACAAGGAATATTTATATTAATACATCATCTTGTGGGCATCATTCCCACCAGGGTATTCCCTCTGATCAAGGGTTTCCCTAGTCAAAAAATTTGGTGTAATTTATATGTGCATTTTATTATGGTTTTTTTTTTTACTTTGGTTGAATGGTTAAGTTTGTTTAAAGAAGATAAATTTTTTAATTGTCAGATAACTTAGTCACCACCCACCCCCCCCCCGCCACACACACACACACAACACCACTTAGTTATCTTGGTGGACTATTATTTCTAACAATTGGTATCAGAGCATTAGGACTTTGAAGGAAAATTTAAACAACTTTGGGAGATTCATGATGAACATGTTTAGAGAAGATAGTCCCACATATGATAGAAGAAATTTTGACACTTGAGTAATGGAAATTCTTGATGAGGTTATATGGAAGATATTGAAGACTCTAACACCACCATTTAAGTCAGCATTTTGGATGATACAATTTTTTATATCTTGTACCAAATATTTCACAAAGGATTCATTGCTTGGAAGACTTGAAGTAGTTGAGAATGAGCTCAGATAGTTTGAAGAGTTAACTAGAACAAAGACAACTTTCAAATCCTTGAATATTCAACCTAGTCTATCAAGGAGCACAAGTGCTAGAGGAGATTTTGCTAGCAATAACAAATCTAAGGAAGACAAAAAATATTGAAGAAGGAATAGCTCTTTTGGTAAAAGAGAAAAATGAAGTAAGAAAATCTTTACATGTTGGACTTGTGATGAATATGGTCATTATGCATCTAAGTGTCCTAGAAGAGAGGAAAATTATAAGGGAAGTTACAAGCCTAGAAATATAGAGAGTGTTTCTATCCAAATGAAGATAATGATTCTAATGAACAAGCATTAAGTAATAGTGATGATGAAATTGGATTTGTGGCAATAAAAGAAGAAAGTTCAGAAAAGGTAGCTTTAGTCTCACAAGTTGAGAAGAAATCTAATTAGATAATTGATAGTGGTTGTTCACATCATATGACTAGTGACATGAACAAGTTTGTTGACTTCAAAAGTTAGGATGGAGAAATTGTCAGAGTTGGAAACAATGCGACATGCCAAGTTAAAGGTATTGGATCTATAACTCTTGATGGTAAAACTAACTCTGTGGATGTATACTTTGTTGATTGTTTAAAACACACTTGATGGTTTAAAACACAATCTTCTGAGTGTTGGATAACTAGTAGAAAAAGGTTATCAGTTGCAGTTCACAGAAAAGACATGCATGATCAAAGAAAAAGATGGAAAGGTAATTGGAATAGGAACTAGATCTAGAGGTAATGTATTTCAGTTGAATCCTACTAAAACAACATGTTTTATTGAAAAGGTAGATGATAGTTGGTTGTGACATAAGAGATTTTTTCATATAAACTTTGATAGTATTGTGAGGAATAGTAGAGTGTTTAAAGTTAGAGATTTGTTGTAGATTGTAAAGCCTACTAACACAATTTGCATGGAGTGTGTTTTGATAAAGCATAATAGAAGTTCTTTTCCTAGTAAGAAGTTTACCACTAAAGAAAAATTGGAGATTGTACACATAGATCTTAGAAGTCCTACAAAGACTAAATGATTCTATGGTGAAAGGTACTTTATGATTCTAGTTGATGATTTTTTTAGAATGATGTGGGTTGCATTTCTTAAAGAGAAATCTGAGGCATTTGATAAGTTTAAGATATTCAAGAATAGAGTTGAGAATGAATCTAGTATGAAGATTAAATATTTGAGATCAGATAGAGGAGGAGAATTTAATTCAAATGTGTTTAACATATTTTATGAAGAAAAATAAATTAAAAGACAATTATCAACACTGAGAACCCCTAAATAGATGGCATTGCAGAGAGAAGGAACAAGTTAGTCACAGAAGTTGCAAGGGCTATGTTAGTAGAAAATGATGTATCCAAATTTTTTTGTAGAGAAGCTATGAATACAATAGTCTACACTATGAAAAAGTGCAAGTCAGGAAAGACTCAAACAAGACTCCTTATGAATTATGGTTTGGACACTCACCTACAGTTAAGTATTTCAAAATTTTTGGGGGTAAGTGTTATATCAAAAGAGATGATGATATTGGTAAGTTTGATGCTAGAAGTGATGAAGGTATGTTTCTTGGTTATTCATTGAAAAGAAAGGCTTATAGATGTTATAATAAAAAACTAAGACTATTATGTAAAGTGACAATGTGAGAATTGATGAGAAATTCAAGATACAAGAGAGAATAGTTGATTACAATTCAGATGATAAACTTGTTACTAAGCCAAGTTGAGGTATTTCTTGAGACTAAGAATGAATTGCAAAATGAAGGAGAGCCAAGGTAGGAACAAAGCTTAGAACCTTTAGTAGGTCCAAGAGCTGAGATAGCAACTCCTACTTTAGGAAAGAATATGATAAAGAATCACCCATCTGAGTAGATCATCAAAAGAAAAGATAGAGGTGTGACAACAAGAATTAGAGTAAATGAAGAACTATGCTTGATATCTCAAGTTGAGCTTAAGGGTGAAGATGAAGCATGTAAAGATGATTATTGGAAACAAGCCATGAAAGAGGAATTGGATTAGATAGTCAAAAATGAGACATGGGAATTGGTCCCCAGACTAGTAGATAAGAATGTGATAGGAACTAAATGGGTATTCAGAAACAAGATGAATGAACAAGGAAAAGTTTTAAGAAATAAAGAAAGATTGGTATGTAAAGGTTACTTGCAGCAAGAAGTGATAGATTATGAGCAGACTTATGCTCCAATGGCTAGAATAGAAGTAGTAAGATTATTCTTAGCCTATGCAGCACAGAAGAAATTCAAAGTATATTAGATAGATCTCAAGTCAACATTTCTAAATGGAGAACTTGAAGAAGAAGTATAAATTGAGAAGCTTAAAGGATGTCCTTTGATAAATGACAAGGACATAGTATGCAGACTAAGGAAAGCATTGTATGGATTAAAGCAAGCACCCAAAACCTATTATCCAAGGTTGGACAAACATTTGATAAAACTTGGATATAGCAAAGGTATGGTAGACAATAATCTATGTTGGAAAGAAATTGATGATGGTTTGATGATTCTAGTAATATTTGTTGATGATATCATATTTGGAGGAAATGATGAAGGAAGTGAGAAGTTTTTCGAGTAGATGAAGAAAGAATTTGAAATTAGCATGATAGGAGAGATGCAATATTTCCTAGGATTATAGATTGTATAGAATAAAGAAGGAATCTTTATTTCTCAAACTAAGTACTTGAAAGATTTACTAAAAATATTTGGTTTGGAAACATGCAAACCTATTGAAACACCTATGGTAACTAGACACAAGTTATCTATAATGGATGAGACACCTAATGTTGAGTAGAAGATGTACAAATCTATGATCAGAGGATTACAATATTTGACTCACACAAGGTTAGATATAGTAAATGCAATTGGAATTGTTGAAAGATTTCAAGCTAATCCTAGAGAAGAACATTATGTAGTAATCAAAAGGATATTTATATACCTAAAAGGAACATTTGAGTTCAGATTGTGATATGATAGATTTAATGATTTTACTCTAAGTGCTTATATTGATGCAGATTGGGCAAGCGGTATGGATGATAAAAAAATTCACTAGTGGAGGAGCCTTCTTTCTTGGAGGAAGATTGGATTATTAGTTAAGTAAGAAGTAGGATTGTACATCTCAAAGTACAATGGAAGTGAAGTATGTTGCAGCAACATACAATTACAATCAAGTCATTTGGATGAAGCAGATGCTAAAGGATATAAGGATAGAAATCAATGAACCTTTTGTCATAGAAAGTGGCAACACAAGCATGGTAAATATGTCTAAGAATCTAGTGTTTTATTCTAAGACCAAGCACATTTCTATTAAATATCATATGTTGAGAGAGAAATTTGTAGAAAAGGAAATTAGATTGGAGTATGTGAGCACTAAAGAGCAAATTGTAGATATATTCACTAAGCTTCTTCCCAAAGAGACTTTTTAGTATTTGCGAGGTATGCTTGGGGTTATACCCCTTTCTACATTAGAATAGAAGATGCGAGAGTGCATCAATCCAGTGCAACAAAGCACCATTGTTGTTAAGACTAAATGCTTATGCTTCCTATATGGATAGTATCTGTGATGGATAGAGTCATGTAGGACTTTTGTTGGATGTTGTTTTGAACAATTTCTTTTGACACACAAGCTAGTAAGTATTAGTCATTGCAAAGTTTAATGCAGAGATGTTTGTTGCTAAAACCTTTGACATTGATGTCAATGGGGGAGAATATTGCATGAAAAACATTATGTTGAGAAAGATGTTTAGCATGGGTATAGTATGTTTGACATAAGCACAACATGGAATGATAGTTTGATAGAAAGAACATTGAGATATATCAATAGTGGAAAATGATTGATGAAGAGGATTTGAAAAGATGAACAATCTTTTATTGGTATTCTTGGAACTAGATGTTTTTCATCTATGTTACCATCAATGCAAAAGGGGGAGATTGTTAGAAGATTGATTGGAAGCATGAATACTAATGATATTCCTATGGGGGAGTACTTTAGATGATATGTTACATTTATGACTGAGTTTTTCATTGATGTCAACATACCAATTTTCTATGGTATCTGATGGAAGAAAAATAGAAAGATCAAGTTGGTACAGATGGCTAGTTGAGTATTCTAACTACCCGACATTATGGGAGATACTTTTAAGTATTTGGTATATGCAGTTAACATTGGGAGAAGAAAGGATAAGTCTAGAAGAAGTTATGTAAGTTTTGGTGATGTTTGTTCTGAGATAAAGTTTATAGAGGCATGTTTTGGTAAATTTTTGATATCTCTTAGTAGAGTTGATATTCTGAGAATCCAAGTTGAGGAAATGAAGAAGATATGTTGATGATGATGTGGCCAAGTTCACTCATCATAATATTGTGTGTATTGAGAGTTATTCAAGTTGCAAGGTAAAAGATTTGTGTTATCGCTAAGTGTAACATGTTCTTAATGTGGTCCTATAATAATTAATTGAGAAGGTCCAACAACCAACTTAGGGAATTGTTTTGAGGACTTGGTATAAAAGAAAGACATTTTCCTTTATCAAGTATGTTATGAATTATATTGATGAAAAGAGATTGTGAGTAGAGAGAGAGAGAGAGAGAGAGTTGAATGCAAAGTTGAGCAAAGAAGTGCGAAAGTGAAGGAAACTTCATTGCTGAGGTTTTTCTGAGTGATCCAAGGTTTGATATTTGGATTTGAGGTTCATGACCTAGTATACAAGGTCTAATAGGGAGTGATTCGATTGATAGAACAAAGGAAAGAGGAAGATAATAGTAAATTACTTGTTTGAGAAGTGAGCTCTTCTTGTAGTTGAAATTGCATGTTTGAGTAGTGGGCTCATCTTGCAGACATTGTACTACAACTCCTAATAAGGTTGGAATCTCCTAATAGGGATTCAAAGTCTCCTAACAAGGACTCTATGTACTAAATGTTGTAATAGACTTCTAACAGGGTCCATCCTCTAATAAGGAATATTTATATTAATACATCATCTTGTGGGCATCATTACCATCGAGGTATTCCCTTTCATCAAGGGTTTCCCTAGTCAACAAATTTGGTGTAATTGTCAATTTCCATTTTATTATGGTTTATGTTTACTTTGGTTGAATGTTTAAGTCTTTTTATAGAAGATAAATTTTTTAATTGTCAGATAATTGAATCACCCCTCCCCCCCTCCTCAGTTATCTTGGTGGATTATTGTTTCTAATAGCACCATCATCCACATATATGGATGTACTATAATCTTTAGGTTTTTTCTTACATTCAACTATTGGAAACATTTGGTAGGCAAGGTTGCTAAGAGGGGAGGGATGAATTTTAAACCAATACAAATTTAACTAACTTCAAAAATTAATCCTTCATATAATATTGTGATCTAATTACATGCATGAAAGAATGGAAGCAAATCAACATTCATAAAAATTTGACATAAGATATGGTGACCCAAAAACCTTCTAATTAGAAAGTAAAAATAGGGTGTGGATGATACCCACAAGCTTTAGTACTGCAATATAAAGTTAACTTGTTAAGGATTACAATTCACCACTTCTAGTGATCTACTTGGTTAGGAGAAATAAGGAATGTGAGGTTCACCTTGTTAAAGGATTTACAAACATACAATAAAGTATTCACTCGGTTAAGAGATTTAGAGAAGACTGTTAAGTCTAACCTATTAAAGGATTTGACTAATTCACCTGTTAGGATGAACTAGTGGTTGATCTCTAATCTACAACTTTGATTTTCTGGTTGAGATTCCTTGTATTGCAATGATCACTTGACTATGATAGATAAATCTCTTCTATCCCCTTTACTACTTGTAGCCTTCTTTAATTCACACTTCTACTCATTATATTATCTTCACATTCCATACATTTATATGATATAATGTATTAGATATATACCAATCCAAATCATAACTTATTGGAGTCAGCTATAATACCAATTTCATCATAATTCACAAAGTTGGCTCAACTGCTATAACTTGGGTTCTAAAGATAAACTCGATGATGTTTTGATACATGGAATAAAACTATCAATGGTCAGCAATCTTTAGCACTCGATTAAACTTAGAGCTCAGTCCATACTAATCACTTCCAAGTATCTTGAACTCGGTCAACACTGTGTAACTTGGTGAACTTTGAGAAACATGGTAGGAACTGGATAACTAGGTTAACACTTCATGACTTGGTCAACACTAGATCCACTTCGTTAACCTTGTGAGCTCGATAGACATTGTTGGACTTGGTTAACACTATAGAGCTTGGTTAACACTATGATCTTCTACACTTCCATTGATTAGCTTGATAGCCTCTACTATGCTTGGTTTGAACTAAACTTTATCTTTGAAGCTTGGTAAACAATGTTTAGCTTGGAAAACACTATTTAGCTTAGTAAACACTATAAACTAAATCAGGTGCTTGGTAGACACTATATTCTGACTACTTAGCTTGGGAATACTGAATCACTTGGTTAACATTGCAAACTAAATGATAAGCTCCATAGCAACTATATAGCTTAGTAGCAATGTAACCAATTGACTAAGTTTTGAGTCATTGATAGACAAATTGACATTAATTTCAACAATCTCCCCTTTGGTATTAGTGACAAAAACATTTATCAAAACAAAAAAAATCTAATCATTGAAAACTATAAGTCAAAACTTCCGTTGCCATCATTGTGTGTCTTCAACTCAATTTTGACTTCTATCTATTGTGGCTCGGTAACATACTCTATTTTTTTTATTTTTCAAAATTGCTTTTGTAAATGGATTTTGTTCTTATCCATACTACACTATACTACTCCTCCATATATATATATATATATATCTCCTATATACATACAAATGGAGTATGGTATACTTCTCCTTTACATAATACTTCTCTCCCATTCTTATTCATATAATATAAACTTCTCCCCATTTTTGACATTAATGCCAAAGGTGTATAATATCTATATGTTAATACCAAAATGTGACAAGAATTCAAAATGGACCTTCAAAATAAGTACCATTTTCTTGTCCCAATTTTTTTGTAGTACCTTGCTTGCATTCAATACAATTTGAACTTCTATTGATAATTCTATCATGTAATTATCTATGGAGAAGTTGTTATCATGGATGAGTATCTTTGCATGTGCAATGTGTTTTTGCAATGCATCCATGTTTGTAAGAATCATACCTTGGATTTCTACAAGTGTAGCCCTAATCTTGGCTTCTTCCTTCAATAATTCAGCCTGCAAATTTATCAAATATCTAATCTTTGAATAATATGCAGAACTATGGCTTGGGTCAAGTGACAGCTGGTGTGCACTTGCCTTCATGTCTTCATCTATCTTGGACAATTTATCCTTTATATCCATTGTGGAGATAGATGTGTCACTTGAGAAATAATGATACAATATTATTAACAGATGTTTCTAATGTACCAAGAATAGTACTTAACTCTACTTGATCTATTGCAATTCTTTGTGCAACTTGTTCTAATACTATGTTCTCAAATTTCCTTTCTACTCTTTGAAGTACCTTCTCTTATCCATTCAATTATTCATTGAATTTGTGGACAATTTCTTCTAACTGATCAAGAATAGATTGAGTACCATCAATCTTAATACTCAAAGCATCAATAAATATGTTCTTTATGTCTTCAAAAATTTGATTTTATTTCTTCTTTTTTTTCTCTAATATTTTTCTACTTAACTCTCTTCTTCAGTAATTTACCCATGGAATTCATTTGATTAGGGGCGAGGGTAGAGATATCCCAATTTGGAATAACTATATCCTCATCCATATCAAAAGCTTCAGCTTCTTTGCCCTTTTTCTTTAGAATGGTGGAAACAATTTGTGTTCCCTTGTCTAGGACTTCAGTACTCAATTGAGAATATTTCTCAACTACCATTGTACTAGCTATGGATACCTTTGGAATGGAAACAATTGTGAAAACTGATGGACTACCAAAAAATGTTGAAATGACACTAATAATAGAAATACCTTGTCGCTACTTGGTCAAGCTTGATGATGGAGGAGCTTTTTTCTTGGTAGATGAAGTGCTAGGGTGTTCAATCATTGTAACATTCAGCTAAATAGATTTAGAGCTTGGTTGGGTACTTGTTATAGTAGTAGTATCCACAACCAACTTGGTAGAAGCAATCTCTAAGCTAGATTATACTAAGGTTGTGCTCAGAGAGTGAGAAACTGAGGCCATGACTACTGCTGCAATTTTCTTTGCATCATTTTACTCAAAATACCTTGTATCTCTGGAAGACTTCTGTTAGATTGTGGTGACTGATTAGGAAAGTACTATACATACTTCATAAAAATTTTGGGCCCTATTTTATTGGGATTTTGGGCTAACATGTAATTATTAATTATAACCCTAAAGTGGTAGAAATACTTGTATAAAAAGAGCTTAAGGTTAGGGGATTGTTTCATAGTTGTTATGCAAAACTAGTTCTTGTGGTGGCATTGAGCTGTAAGGAATTATGGATTGTAATCAGGTTGTAATTATTGGATTGTATTAATATTGGACTTCTTGTTAGGTGGACATAGCCTAGGGATTGGGTGCACCACATTAAATCTTGGTGTCTTGTGTTCTTTTCTATGTGATCTATTATTTTCTGGTATTGGTTATATTTGCATGCAATTGTTTTTTTTTTTTCTTCTATCCGTCACATAATCCTAATGAGTGATATTAGAGAAAGGTTTTTTTTTAGTTATCCTCTACAAGAAAGTCTCATGGTTGAGTGGGAGTGATAGTAGATGAGCGTAAGCTGAGGGTTGACATGTTTAATGGGTAGAACTTCTAGTTATGAAAGATGCAAATGGAAGACTATCTGTATCAGAAGGATTTATGGAAGCCGTTGGAAGGAAAAGCTAAGAATTAGGGATCTATGTCAAATTATGAATGGGATCTTTTAGAAAGAAAGGCACTTGGAAGCATTTGATTATGCTTGGCACCATTAGTGGCATTTAATATTACAAAAGCGAAGATGACAAAAGAATTGATGCAAACCCTAGTGAAACTATATAAAAAGCCCTCTGCTTCAAACAAGGTATTTCTCATGAAGCATTTATTTAATATGAAAATGGCATAAGGTGGATCTATTAGAGATCATTTAAATGAGTTTAATACTATTACTAGTCAGCTATCTTCTATGGGTGTCAATTTTGATGAAGAAATTAGGGCTCTCTTGATTTTGTGTTCTTTGCCTAAAAGTTGGAATGGCTTGGTAATGGCTGTCAGTAATTTTGTTCCTAGATCTAGTACTCTAAAATATGATGATGTGATCAGTGTTGTTTAAAGTGAGAAAACTTGTAGGAAAACCTTAGGTGGATCTACATCAGGAAGTTCTTTGAATGCACAAAATAGGGGAAAAATGACTGAGAGGAGAAGTAATTTTGAAATCTTAGGAAATTAAGAGGAAAGTCAAAGGGGAGAAGGTCTCAATTGAGAGAACCAAATGACTATTGGTACTATGGGAAACCGGAGCATAAAAAGAAAGATTATTTGAATTCAAAGAAAAATGAAGGAGATAATCCAAATGGAGACAAGGAGGAAAATGTGATAAGTAATCAATTTGAAGAGGATGCTTTGCTTTTGTCTTTAGAAAGTGTTGATGATTCATGGGTGTTAGATTCTAGTGTTTCATTTCATGCTACATCTCATAGAGGTTATTTCATTGATTATGTCCAAGGGAATTTTGGACTTGTTTATTTGGGGGATAATGAAACCTGTTAGATTGTTGGAAAGGGAAAAGTTAAGATTAAGTTGCAAAATGAGAATCATTGGCTAGTACATGAGGTAAGACATGTTCCAAGGTTGAGTAGGAATTTAATTTCAGTAGGGAAACTCGGTGATGAGGGTTGTGTAGTTACTTTTAATGATAAAAATTGGAAGGTTTCAAAAGGTTCCCTTGTAGTAGCAAAAGGTGTGAAAGTAGGCACCTTATATCTTTGTACAGGTCATATTGTGCCTTCTACTTTAATTGTTTCAAAGAAAAATGAATGTTCAGGAACAAATGTTGTAGTTGAGTAGGGAGAACAAATAGTTGTAAATTTTGATACAACATTGTGGCACAACAGACTTGGGCACACGAGTGAGAAAAGTATGAAAGTACTTCATTCAAAGAAAGTTTTACTAGGTCTAAAATGTGTTAATATGGATTTCTATGAAAGTTGTGTGTATGGAAAATAAAAGAGAGTGAGTTTTGTTAAGATTGGGAAGGAAAATAAAAAGGAGAAATTAGAGCTTGTGCATACCGATGTATGGGGACTGACTCAAGTATCTTCTCTTGGTGGCTCTCATTATTATGTTACATTTATTGATGATGCAACTAGAGAAGTATGAGTTTATTTCTTTAGAAATCTGATGCATTTCAAACTTTTAAGAAATGGAAATGTTTGGTTGAAAATGAGATTGGTAAGAAATTAAAATGTCTCAGATTTGATAATGGTGGTGAGTATTGTAGTCATGAATTTGAAGATTATTGCTCCACTAATGGTATTCATAGACAAAAAATTCTAAAAATAGAACCAAGCTGGAAGTTAAGTCAAAGAAATGTGTATTTTTTTGGATATGGCATTAATGAGTTTAGTTATAGGCTTTGGAATTTTGAAAATCATAAAATTGTAAGAAGCAAGGATGTCATATTCAATGAGAAAGTGTTGTAGAAAGATCTATTACAACAACATGAGAATAAAGAAGATGATTACATAGTGCTGGATGATACTCCAAAAGTTGGTGTTCTAGCCATTCCTCATGGTGTGCAACAACCACATCAACAAATACCACACACACTGGTGAATGTTAGACAGTCAAAAAGGAAAATTAGACCTCCACAAAAATTTTATCCCTCTTTGTATTCTATTTTACTTACTGATGCTGGTGAACCTAAAAGTTATGATGAAGCTATGTAGGTGGATACTAAGATTCAGCGGGAGTCTGCAATGAAAGATGAAATGGACTCTTTGCTGAAGAATAAGACATGGGATTTGTGCAAGTTGCCTATAGGTAAAAGAACCTTATAGAATAAGTGGGTTTATAGGTTAAAAGAAGAGGATGGAGGTAAGAAAATATTTAAAGCTAGGTTAGTTGTAAAAGGATTTGCATAGAAAAAAGGAATCAATTTTGATGAGATATTTTCTCCTGTTGTTAAAATGAATTCTATCCATACTATTTTAAGTCTTTTGGCTATTGAAAATTTTCATTTAGAGTAGCTTGATGTTAAAAAACCTTCCTTCATCATGATTTGGATGAAGAGATATATATGGCTTAGCCATAGGGATTTGAGGTCAAAGATAATGAGAACTTAGTGTACAAATTGAGGAAAAGTTTATATGGCTTGAAGTAAGCACCTCAAAAATGGTATCTAAAATTTGATAGTTTTATGCATGAGCATGGCTATAGTAGGTGTCATTCAAATCATTGTGTTTATTTTAAGAGGTTGGATGATGATAGCTACATTATTTTATGTTTATATGTTGATGATATGCTTGTAGTTGGGTCTAACATGGATGATATTTGTAATCATTTATCTATCATCTTGGACATTGCTTTATTCTATTTTTCTCATGTCTAGCAAGTTTTTGCATCCCCTTACCTCATTTAAATTTTGATCCCGAAGGGGCAGAAATACTCTATTGCTGATTGTTACAGCTATCTATTTCTTAGGAGCATTTGTTTGACCTTATCACTTGCTCTTGATCTATTCACTTTGCTAGGTTTTAGAATCCTTTTTGGATCCTAACATCATCTTCCTAATGTTTAGTACTACCGCTATCAGGCTATGCATTCAGGACTTGCTATCTATTTCTGCATTTTGTTCTTCAAAATCAGATATCTATATCTATCACGGCCTACTTGGCTTCGATTTTCTTTGACATAATGTGTTCCCAGATCGATCATGCATTAGTCAAAGAGGGGCAAATGTAATCACCTAAAAATGGTCATCTAGACTATTAGCCCCCTTCTCAGCATTTTGGCTAAATTAATTTAATCATTTACCTAGACCAAATTGCTAATAATCAATTTATTTGATTATAACCTATAGTTTGACTATGCTATCCTAAGTTCATTATTTGATTAAAAGAACATGTCCCCTTTTAATTAAATAAAAGATCCCATTCTTCTAACCCACTTAAAGTGCACACATAAAGTCCTTTTTCTATTTTGCAAATAAAAGAAAAGGCTTGTGAGACTTTTGTCTTATATGACAAGTCAACTTATATTCTATTGATTGACTTGTGTGTGCACATGGATCACTCCTATTTTTGAATTCAACCATTGATCATCGACCGTCTTCATCTTGATCTCCACCATCCGTACATCTTTAAAAGGGAGAGAGCTTTCCCCCTCAAGGGATCCATCCTCATTTTTTGAATATTGTTATGCTGCAGATTTTCTAACAGGTTTCTTTGGAGCTTTGTGGAGAACTTCTATTTCTTGTCTACATTCTCTCATCCATGGCATTCTAGCTTAGCTTAGCTTTCATTTTCACATGTAGCTTAATCTCACATAGCTTAATAATGGTATTGTAACATTCTCATACATGTTTTAGCATAGCTCCACTTTGCATCTCATTCTAGCTTAATTTTCATTTGCATTGCATTCTTGAGTAACTCCTTGGGTCATTTGCATTCTTGCATCTTGTCTTTGGAACCTCCCATTGCATGGTTTACCAGAAAAAAGTACATTTCTAAAGCTTGGCTGAGAGATTTCATGCTTGAATACTAACTTCTTGCACTCCATGGATAGGGAGCTCTAAGCTGGCATCCAAGCATTCCGAACTCATGGAATCGTTTGGATAGAAGGGTTTAGAGTGGAACACTTTCGAGTGTACATTTTTGGCGCCCACCGTGGGGCTTGAATCAAGTTTCTAGCTCCATTTGCTTTTATTTTTTATCTCTGATTTTTTACAGCAACATATTGGATCTAATCAAATGCTTTTGTAGAATTATCACTTTGGTTTTAAGGCCAACCCATAAGTAAATTGATTTGAAGACCAAAAACTTAGTTGGTTTAAATATTTGATCATATCTTTTCAATCGCTTGGAGTTTGGTTCTGAAATTTTTTTTACAGATTGGGTATATGCTCAAAATGTCTTAGTCCGATTTGAAGAGCATTTTGACATGAAATTCGGGAGTTATGAGTTTTTCATTGTTTTTCATAAAAAGTCATTTTTGATCGCAAATCAACGAATTTTTTTTTAAAAATTACATTTTCAAAAATATTTTTGAATTATAATAGGGGTTCTTTCTTTTTGTTTTGAATTTTGAGGTCATATTAAGGATCAAAAACTTGATTTGATAAATTTTGCCTATTTTGACAAAATCAATCTCTAGGGAGCAAATGAAGATATTTTTTTGAATTTCTTGCATTTTTGGAAAGCTCTTTGATTTTTAATAGAGGTCTTTTCTTTTCATTTTTATTTTTGGATATAAAATAATAGCAAAAAATTCTAATCTTGTTGACTAGGTCAAAATCAAAGAGTAAAAATGAGAGCATTTGTGATTAACTTGCACTTTCTTTGCATGCACTTGGTTGGAAGATAAATTGAATTTTTGAGTCAACTAACCACTTTTTAGTGCATTATTTTATGTTATTTTACACTAACTTGTGGTACTAACAAGTTGTATTTGCAGGTTGCCATCCTTATGAAAAAAATTGAAACATTGAATAAAAAGAACGCATGTCAAAGCTTCAAATGCGCAAGGGCTACTAACATTGTTTGCAGGGCTGCCCAAAGCATAAAAATTGAAAATTTCTTGCTTTTTTGTTTTCATATGTGGCATTGACTAATTGTTCATTTTTCATAGGCACATAAAACTTGTGATTGGAGTCTTTTGGTAATAGGAGAGTATGCTCTTCACCCTTGTGGTGAATCAGAAATCTTGACTTGCCATTTGGTTTTAAAAGCAAGGGGTAATTGAATCTTCTTGGCGTGTTTGGGAGAAAATAATTGGAATAGGAGAGTATGCTCTTCACCCTTGTGGTGAACCAGAAATCTTGACTCCCAAAAGTTAATCCACTTTGTGTAGTTAGAATCCTTTAGAGGGCCTGCTCTCGGACAACCTGAGAGGAATGACCCAAGTGGGGACAAGCTGATTACCTAGCTCTTCCAACCCACTATAAACTCAAGGCTACCAAGGACACAAAACTTTGGTAGACATAATGTTTGTCTTTGCCTAGTGTGATCGCTTAAGGGATTTCGACCATAGGGAGATCACTAGGCAAGAATGCTTAAGGTACTCTTGTGATCATGAGATCGGTTACTCATCGCAAGGTGAGGTGTCCCATAATTGGGAGCAAGAGGAACACTATGAACGGAAGCCCTATCTAAACACCCTAAGTTAGTAACTACCTTTTTTAGCTGCTCAACTTCTTGGTGCAAGGATCGATCCTAGTGGACTACCTGGATCACCCCAAGATTTTACACTCACCATATGTGTTCCCTTGGTTGTGCTTATGGCACTTCCATGACAAATCCAATATCTCTTGTGGGAAACCACTTGGTGTGAGGCGAAGGAGCATCAAGCGTGGGCCAAGTTGTTGAGTAATGAACCATGTCCTTTAGGTAGATATTGCTTGATGTGTTCTCAAATGTGGTATACTTGTGAAAATCTTTTGAACATACACATGACGATAATTCTAGAAAATTCTTTTGAGACATCACATATGCTTGTATCATGCTAGGTTTCTTTGTCCCTTGCTTGATTGTTTGAAGACTACTCCATGTGTCACTATCTTGCTTGGAAAGAAATTGCTTTTGAACATCAAACTTGCTATGCTATCAACTATTGTCAAACTTTGTCAACCAAGTCAAAACATCAAATGCAAACATTTTCTTGTGTTGCTTGCTAAGGGGAGTCTCATCATTTGACTTTTCTTTTATATGTCTCTAGTGCTTGAACATGCTTAAAGTAACTCTTTGGTCTTGGTACTCTTGGTCTTTCTATCTTCATGGTCTATGCATGCTTGCTAGTTATCTTTTTGCTGAAATGGTTGCCTTGATTTCTTGACTACACTCTTGGGTTGGAGAGTTGTTCACTTGTCACCCCGCTTGCTCTATCTATTTGGCTATTTGGGAATCTTGCCTAGCTATTGACTTGAGTCATTCATGTTATAAGTTTCTTGGACATATTGTTTGACAAGTCACTTTAATCTCTCTCTACTATCTTGACAATGGAACACTCTACCTCCTATAGTTTCAACATCAAGTTATCCTCTCAGCTCTTTTTATGCTTGGCTTTGCATCTAAAACTATAGGATCTAAACCTTGTGCTACCAAACTTCAACAAAATCTAGATGATCATGATATCCTCCATGTCACTAAAGAGTTTCAAGATCTATATGCACAATACAAAGAACTAGAAGAGACAAATGATCTTTCTTACCTTCATCTCTCTAAGCGCATGATAGAAATGAAGTCTAAACTTGAGAAAAGGTTAGAAGAGAAGATTGCATAATTACATGAATCTTCCTTAAGGTCTTTACATGCATGTGAGTCACCTTCTTTGAGGTCATCCTCTTCTTCTAGGTCTACATGCTCTACTTCAAGACATCAAATGTCTTCATCTTCGAGATCTAAAGACCTTTGTAGAGAACAAACACTTGAGTCTATGCCAAAATTTCATGATGGACCTATCTTTGACCAAGATAATAATGAAGACATGGATGCATTCTATTCACTTGAGAAACAACCAAAGGACTGTAGACATACTTTTGATAGAACTTTTTCTCCCTTGGAACATTCTTATGATGACATTTTGAGAACACTTCTTGGCACCAAGCTCATCATGTTGCCTAAGTCTAGCTCCTATGGAAATCCATTCTTGGATACCTATTGTGCCTATCATCAATCTAATGACCACGCTACTTCTAATTGTATAGAGCTGAAACATAAAATCCAAGATCTCATTGATGATGAGATTGTTGATCTTGGAACCTCTAATGACTCATGTGCTGAGGATACTTCTCTTGAGCAAGATTACATTGATGAACCTATGTCTAGTAGTGGCTCCATTACATCTTTCACTTCTTCCAACACTCATGCATCTCCCAACACGTCAAAGCTTTCCAACATGCCTCCACCAAATAAAGAACCTAATTCTTTTCACATTAACTACGTGTATCCTCAAGGGCTACCTCTAAAAGAAACTCAAGCTAACCTTCACTTGGCTGCAAACATTTTCCATGCTACTAATCCTAAACATCCTCAACCTTCATGCACTACTATGCCTAATCCAAGCACTACTCCATTCACTCTTCATTCTCCCTTGTCCTTAGAAGTGGCTCCATGTCAAGAGGACTCTGAAAAAGAAAAAGCTATAAATGTCAAGAAAGATCAAGATCAAGCACCCGTTCATCTCTTTCAAGATTTTTCCATTCCATATCCTATATCTTTTCCACCTCCTAAGTATGATGAAGATATCACTTCCACTATCTCCCTTGAGCTTACTGAAAATTATGAGAAAATTTCTCTTCATATGCTATCCAAAGCTACTTGTCAAGATCAAAGCATCCCATCATGTTCTACTTCTCCACATCCACTTCAAAATTGTGCTCAAGCTTCAAGTGCTTCTATTAAAAATGTTGTTCCTATCAAAGCTACTCATGAGTCTATTGATGGCTTTTACCATGTTGCTCACTCTAAAGATGTTGATATCCCTTCTCACTATCCATTTGCATATCCTAATTCTATCCTTGGTCCTCATCCATTAGAGCTAAAGCCTTCAAACCTTCCATCCATTTTGGGGCCTTATGTTCCTCCATCTCCTACATTCACTCCTAGCTCATTCCATAGCTCTGCTATAATACCTCAAGATCAACAAAGACACTCATCCTTGATGACTTTTCACCCATCTATACATCTAAACCAGTCATATCATCCTTATTCATCCACAAATCCCAAGTCCTTTGGAACTGAGAATAAACATAAGAATCCATTGAAAAAGAAATATCACTATGTCCCATCTAATCGACATGTGAATGCTAAGAAGGAGAATGCACAAAAGAGACCGCAAAGGTCCACTATTAAGAGAGCTAAATCAAAGAAAATGGGGGTTCCTAAATCCATCATTGAAGAAATGCACTCTCAAGCAACCAAAGAACGAGGAAAATCTAAAGCTATGTGGATTCCCAAGTCTCTTTTAAAAGACTTGAATATTGAAAATACTTCAAAGTTGACATTCACGCTTCCAAAGGCTTCCATTCCATCTTCTTCCAAAAATCTTCCTAAAAATATTCGAAAGCCTTCCACTCCACTTTTTTCCAAATCTCTTCTACCACCTCATACATCTAAACCTCAAGCTACTTCATCCATGATTCCTCCATCATTCCAATACCCTTCAAGGTGTGTGTCGATGTTGATCTTGCCCAATATTTCAGCTACCCTCATGAAATCCTTTATAGCTTCCACTTGATATCCATGCTCATTCAGTTCTTTGAAGACATGAACTCTTATCCTTCATATACTCTTACTATCATCTCCCTTCCATTACCCTATTAGCATCTTTGAGCATACTTATCTATGGTCTTGGCTTATCATGACTTATTCTTCCTATAGGAGTACTATCTAAATTGACAAATCTTGAGATCTTTCTACAAAAAAAAAAAAAAATGAAAAATGAAAAAATGAAAAAAATGAAAATGTGCCTTGGTGAAAACCACTTCTTGTGGCACCTTGGTAGCAAAAGTAAAGAGAAATAAATGCATCCTACGGTGAAAACTATATCTTGTGGCACCTTGAAAAAGTACCATGATGAAAACCTGGCAAACAGGTATCATGTGTAATTCTTCCATCATCCATCTATCCCCTCTTCTCTCTTTGATCTTGACAATGTTGAGCTATATTTGCATATTGGCTATCTTATCCACCAAATTTTCTATTGTGCTCTCCCATTCACTCATAGCCTCTATCTTGAGCTTTATTCTTATTGCTCTATCCCATTGCTATACTATCTAGTTGACCCCTTGATCTTGATCATAATAAATAAATCATGGTTCTCATAGGTTTCTTGATATGGCTACTCTTTTGGACTGCACGCTTTCATGCTATCTTATTCATTGGCTTCCATTGCTTATCTTATATGCTATCACACTTGTTGGCTTCACCACTTATCCTACACACTATCTTGCTCATTTCTTCCATTTCTTATCCAAAAAAAGCTTCATATGACTATTTCACCTCTTTCCCTAGCTTGTGTACTCTTGAGGAGTCAGTCCTTGAAGATCACTTTCACTTGCTTCACATTCCTTTCTTATCCATCTTTGCTTATCCATTGGCTTGTTTCTCCATCATGTCCTATACCTTTCTAGATATTGGGAGAAAATGATGTGATCTTGCTTGAGAACTAGTAATCTCTAAATTATTCTAAAAAATCCAAAAAATCATATATGATGTTGAAAAAAATCTTTAAAAAATCAGAAAATGTCCTGAAAAAATGATCATCTTAGTGGAAACCTAGCAATAGGTGCTTTGATGTATCACCAAAAAAAATCAAAACTTCAAAAAATACAAAAAATTGAAAAAATTCCTGAAAAAAAATCTATCAAGTGGTGAAAACCTGGAAACAGGCACTACTTGAGACCCTTGTACCTATTTCTATCAATCTCAATCATCCACTTCGCTACACTTTTCCTAGCTTGGAATTGTTTCTTGTCCTCATCTTGGGGGCATAGCTACTTAGCCTATTGAGGTATTCTTGTGCATTAGGGTTTCTTTGACAACTCACAAAATAGTGTTTCTGAACAATTCCCCCACCTTGACATCAAGTGTTTTTTAACACTTTACAAATAGTTTACCTACGGTCTCCGATGTCGCGATATTTCTCACTATCAGAATCAGGTCTTGAAGAAATGGCCAAGTGACTTGCACACACACACTTTAACACCTAAATGACTGAGCTATGCTGATCTTTATCTACTTTGTGTGCTGTCTATGATGATTTCTTTGCCAGGTGTTCCCTCCCTAATAGTCTTTCAAGGATGTCATTGACTAGAAGACTGGGGGCATGGGACATATTTTCTTGATTTCTGCTTGTGGGTATACTTTTGTTTGTCTATAGTGTTGTAAGCATTCATGCTTTTCCTATTCAACACTTTGACTTATAAATGTATCATCCTTGATTGTTTTGCAAGACCGCACTCAGGGTTTATCCTAGCGCTTATGCCTTGATACAGGTGTAATCTTGCTAAATTAAACTTAGGGAATCTAATCGTGTAGTTATCTTGACTTACATGTCTCTGATGCTTAGATTGGATTTCCACATACTTATCTAATATCGATCATATTCATATCCTCATAGTTATACTAGTGATGGTTGTATGATCTCATGATGTCCCTAATAAATGCTCAATGATGAAATTAAGAGTCTAAATGTTATGCACTTCTTTCTGGTAAACCACTTTGCATATTAGCTTGTATTTTAGGTTCATTTTCTAGCTTAGTCTTGCATTCTTGCATATGGGGAGAGCTCTCTCTTCATCTTTTTGTGGACATATCAGCTAACTCCTTTCATATATTTCTTTATTTGCTTCTTGTTCATGTCTTTTCACCTTCTTAATCTTTCACTTCATCTCTTTTCTATCTTGTCATCACATTATATAAATTTTTGACCTCTTAAATAATTTTGACGTCCTAGACTCATTTTCAGGATCGAAATCCAAATTCGAGTTCATCTTGATGGTCAAAATTGTCTTTTAAAATTCTACTTTCTTCTGAGCAGTTAGCTGACCTTTTGAGGTCTAATCTCTGAATCATCACTGGGGCATCTTCATTTCTTCATGTCTTCATCATTTCCATACTTCATATCTACTTCAATTCACTATTTCATGTCTAAAATCACCTTTCTACTCATGTTGACCTTATTTTTATGCTATATCCTTCAAGGTCAACTCTAGTCAAACTGGGGCATTTTATCAATTTTTTTATATAGTGATTCTTGGGTTCTAATCATCTATCTGTCATCTTGGACATTGCTATATTCTAATTTTCTCATCTCCAGCCAATTTTTGCATCCCCTTGCCTCATTTCAATTTCGATCCCGAGGGGGCAGAAATAATCTATCACTAATTACTACAACTATCTATTTCTTAGGAGCATTTGTTTGATCTTCTCACTTGTTCTTGATCTATCTACTTTGCTAAGTGTTAGAATTCTTCTTGAATTCTGACATCATCTTTTCCTAGTGTTCAGTACTACCACTATTAGGCTATACATTTAGGACTTGCTATCTTTTTCTACATTTCGTTCTTCAAAATCAGATATCTATTTCTATTGCTACATACTTAGCTTCTATTTTCTTTGACATAATGTGTTCCCAGATCAATCGCGCATTAGTCAAAGAGGGGTAAATGTAATCACCTAAAAATGGTCATCTAGACTATTAGCCCCCTTCTCAACATTTTGGCTAAATTAATTTAATCATTTATCTAGACCAAATTGTTAATAATCAATTTATTTGATTATAACCTATAGTTTGACTATGCTATCCTAAGTTCATTATTTGATTAAAAGAACCTGTCCTCTTTTAATTAAATAAAAGACCCCATTCTTCTAACCCACTTAAAGTGCACACATAAAGTCCTTTTCCTATTTTGCAATTAAAAAAAAAGGCTTTGTGACTTTTGTCTTATATGACAAGTCAACTTATATTCTATTGGTTGACTTGTGTGTGCACATGGATCACTCCTATTTTTGAATTCAACCGTTGATCATCCACCATCTTCATCTTGATCTCCACCATCTGTACATCTTTAAAAGGGAGAGAGCTTTTCCCCTCAAACGATCGATCCTCATTTTTGAATATTGTTATGCTGCAGGTTTTCTAACAGGTTTCTTTGGAGCTTTGTGGAGAACTTCTATTTCTTGTCTACATTCTCTCATCCATGGCATCATGGCATTTTAGCTTAGCTTAGCTTTCATTTTTACATGTAGCTTAATCTCACATAGCTTAATAATGGTATTGTAACACTCTCATCCATGCTTAAAATAGTTGCACTTTGCGTATTCATTCTAGTGTAGTCTTCATATTTGCATTTGCATCCTTGAGGAACTCCTTGGGACATTTGCATTCTTGCATCTTGTCTTTGGAACCTCACATTGAATGGTTTACTAGCAAGAAGAGTATCTCTAAGGCTCATCTGAGAGCCTTCTTATTCTTGAAATATAATCTCTTGCACTCTGTGGATAGGGAGCTCTAAGTCGGCATCCAAGCATTCCAAACTCATGGAATCGTTTGGATAGAAGGGTTTAGAGTGGGACACTTTCGAGTGTACAATATTAAGAGGCTGAAATGCCAGTTAGCACATGCATTTTCTATGAAGGATTTGGGGGCAGCAAAACAAATCCTTGGTATGAAGATTTGCAGAGATAAGAAGAATAAAACATTGATGCTATCTCAGGTTGATTATGTTGAGAAGGTGTTGCAATGTTTCTCTATGGAGAATGCTAAAGATGTTAGCACACCTTTACCTGGTCATTTGAAATTCACTAAGGAGATGTGTCCGAAGACACAAAAAGAGGAGGAGAAGATGTCTAAGGTACCCTGTGCTTCAGCTGTAGAAAGTTTGATGTATGCTATGGTATGTACTAGTCTAGATATTGCACATGCAGTGGGAGTTGTTAGCAGGTATACGAGTCATCCAAAAATTGAGCAGTCAAATGGATTCTCATATATTTGAGAGGAACATCCAATAAGTTTTTACACTTTGGGGGCTCTACTACTGATTTATAGGGCTATGTTGACTCAAATTTGGCAGAGGATATTGATACCAAGTAGAGTACTACAAGTTATGTCGTTAGTATTGGTGGGGCAGTCGTGAGGTGGGTTTCTAGGTTACAAAAGATTAATGCTCTTTCCACTACAGAGGTAGAGTACGTTGCTGCTACAGAGGCAACCAAGGAGATGATATGGCTTTAGTTCTTCTTAGAAGAATTGGGACATCCTTAGAAAGATAATTACTTTTTCATAGATAGTCAGAGTGTCATTCATCTTGCAAAGAATTGAGCTTTGCATTCAAAGACCAAACACATATAGTTGCAATACCATTTACTTTAGTCAATTTTGGAGGATGGATAGGTAAAGCTAGAGAAGATACATACAAATAAAAATCCAGCAGATATATTGAAAAAGGTAGTAACAAGGGAGAAGTTGAACTCTTCTTCAGCTTCGGTTGGTCTTCTAGACTAAACATGAATAAAAGAACAACAGATTCTAGGATGGTTTGATCCAGTGGGAGCCTCATGGAGTAGTGACATAGCTACAAGATTAGTCTCTAAGTGGGAGATTGTTGTTTAGTGTGGAGCTTGATTAGTCCCCAAGTGGGAGATTGTTAGATTATGGTAACTGATCAAGAAAGTACTGTACATATTTCATAAATTCTTTGGGGCAAAAAAAATTTTGGGCCCTATTTTATCAAGATTTTGGGCCAACATGTAATTATTAATTATAACCATAAAGTGGTAAAAGTACTTATATAAAAAAATCTTAGGGTTAGGGGATTGTTTCATAGTTGTGATGCAAAATTGGTTCTTCCAGTGGTATTAAGCTATAAGGGATTACAGATTGTAATCATGTTGTAATTAATGGATCATATTAATATCAAACTTGCTATTTGGTAGACGTAGCCTAGGGATTGGGTGAACCATGTTAAATCTTGGTGTCTTGTGTTCTTTTCTATGTGATCTATTATTTTTTAATATTAACTATATTTGCATGTAATTTTTTTTATCTTTATTTTTTTTTCTGTCCATGGCTTAATCCTAACAACTTCCTCCAATAGCTTCTCATTCTTCCTCCTCATCATCTAGATTTGTATTATTGAGTTCTTCATCTTTTATTTCTATATTCTCTTCCTCATCTTCATCATCTTTGTTATCAACATGAACAAAAAAGTCGCTAGGTTGATGCAACTTATAAATGTTCTTCCATGTTGTTGTAGCTGTGTTCACTACATATTCAATTTCATTAAGTAGTATCATAAAAGTGTTCAAATTGAGAGTGAACTTTTCATATTGGTTCAAGAATTCTTTGACTTCCTTCTTACTAAGATTAGGCCTGAGTTGCTTCAAGGTCTTCTCAAATATGTCCTTGGCTATCTTCTTTGCATGCTCCCATCTAGGCTTTATTGCTTGCATAACTTCATTAGGAATCTATTATGCAAGCTCATTTGGAGAGTACTTCTACTTACCTAGCTTGGTTATAACATCATCCTCAATTTTCCTTTTCTCATCCTTATTTCTTATCTCATATTTGAGGAATTTGAAATTTTCCATGCCAACTCCTTCTTCCATCTTCTTTAATCTTTCCTAAAATGTAGGTGTAGATCTCTTGAAGATTATCTACTCGGCTTCATCCTCACCTAACTTTAATTTCTTCCTTGACTTGGTTGCCCTTCTTGTGAATACAATAGGAGATGGCTTGGTAGGTCTAGTTATGATAATGTTTCCTTTCTTTCTTAGAGACTTTTCTTCCTTAGATTTGGCTTCTTCTTCTTCATCCTATGCATCATCTTCTTCAATATCATCACCTTTTTCCTTGGTAAGCATTAGAGGGGAACTTTCTTTCTTTGTTCCTTTTAGTAGCTTTTCTACTCTTTTCCTTCCTTTATTTAATACTTGAGGTAGCTTAATCTCAAGCTCTATTCTTGCCTCAGCTTCATTACATGTTCCAAAATATGTAGCTTTGGGATCTACAAGCTCATTCAGCAGAGCCACTATGATATCCTTGGTGTCATCAATGTTAACCTCATACTCTAGAGGCTTAATCCATGGTACTCAAGGTCTAACTGCTTGAATGTATACTTTGTCACAGTCCACCATGAAAAAATATCATCCTTGTAATCTTCTACAAGTTTCTTAGGGATCCCATATCTATTATTCATCTTCTCCTTGAATGTTTCAAAGTAGTTATCCATGATGCTATCAAAATTTTCACCCATCTCTGCTATATACTCATTAATCTAATATCAAATATGAACATCTTTCCTCCATACCATTGTACCTTTGGAAGGGAAGAATTTTTGAATAAAGAAGAATAAACATGTTAAAAGAGACCCAAACTTACATGGATTATTCTTTGATCCTCTCATGCTCTCCATGTTTTTGTTGAATTGGTTCAACAATAACTCAGCAAGGTCAAAGGATAGGTTATTCTTCACAAATGTGTAAGAAATATCAACAACTTCACATGACATTTTGTTTAATTTTCTAGAACTATAAATCTTTTGTGTAATTATATGAATGTTGAACTTCAATTCCATGTCTATTACACCACTTATCTTCTTTCCTATCCTATCCCACTCAAAAAGATTTCAATTTTCCAATTTGATCTAACCTAGGGTTTTGGTTGCCCTTGCTTTGTTAAACATTAGAAGCCTAGTGATTCTATGAATCATTTTCTTTGTTATCTAAATGGGTTGTTCCAACCATAATTTCTCATTGTGTACATGACTCAGAATATATCTCATCCACTTGATTTGGAAGTCTCTTGGCATATGAGAGATATGTGTCAAGCCCTTGGTTTCCAAATGCTGATGTTTAGGTTTGAATGCACCATCCACACACAATTCCCTAAATTCTTCATTCATCTCTAGGTTTTTGAGTTCTTGGATAGAAAAGTGATAAAAGGAATGAATTTTATGCACAAGTAATACCTTAGGCAAAATTTGTGACTATGCACTAGTTGGGTCGAGCACCTCTAAAATTGTTAGACTCAACTTGAAATTTGGTGCCTTGTAGTTGAATCCATGAATCAACATTTCAAAACCTTTCTTCACTTTTCTTCTTGAAGATGCCATGCTCGGTAGGGTTTCTAAAAACTTTGAGAATCCTTCAACAATAAACACTCAAATCGCTTGGGGCTCTAAATTTTCTCTTCACAAATAGCACAAGAAATTCATGGTGAAAAAATGCCTTCAATTTCTTCCTTTTAAGGAATTTCTTCCTTTCAATTGCCTATAATCCTTCATACTTCATACTTGCTTGGTGACAGGTTGTCCTCCACTTAGTTTAGTCTTTGATGCATGTAAGATATCTATAACTTAGTAGAGTCACCATTACTCAGTAGGAACTACCAATTTGAGTATACAACAATATGTAACTCGACCTTTCTCGATAAGGTCTTGCAACCTAACCTTGCTTAGTAAGATCTCTTGCTTTTTATTATGCATGGTGATCCCTATGCATCTTGAATGTTTATGTGGATCTTTCTTCTTGCTAACTAGAGCTGATGTTAGATTTCTTCTTTCAAATTATAGCTCTAGTGATCTCCATAAGGAACTAGGTCAAAATGTTCGAACCACCAAATTCATTGACTTGGGTGTCAATCATTTCATGATTTTGGTTTGTATTCTCTAGAGATTTTGTTACCCATTTCTGCCTCATTTTCTTTTTGATATTATCATCTTTGGCTTTCTTTTCATCTTCAATTCTACCTATGTTCATACAGTTCTTAGCAAGATGACCAAGTTTTGTAGAAATAAAACATCTTTTTGTAGTATCCTCTTTCCTCATATGATGTTTCACACAGTTTGCTCCAATGTGCCCAAATTCACCATAGCAATGACATATGCACCATGTATTGTAATCCCATCAAAATATTGTTTTCACAATTTGTTCTGTTGGGTTCCACTACTTGGTTTTATACTCTGAAGATTTGTGTCCTTGTTTCTTGTAATTGTGACATTTACCTTCAAACTTAGGTTTCTCTTTACATTCACTTACTCTATGACCATTCTTAATGCAATTGTAATAGTTTCCATTGAATTTTTCTTTACCATTACTCCAACATTTTTTTGATGTATGACCTTTATTAACACAATGATTGCAAGTAGGCCTTTGATTCTTTTGAGCTCCTTGTTGAGATGATTCACCTTCTTCTATGTATCTTATTCCATCTTTGCCTTTGTATTTGTGCTGACTTTGTTCATTCAATTGATTCATTCTTTCTTGATATTTCATCATTCTTTCATATGTTTTCTTTTCATTATTGAGATCATTATGTAGTCTTTCATTCTTTGATCTTAGATTCATAAGCTCTTCATTTGCATTAGTGAGATGATCAATGAAGTCTACTTACTAAAGGGATAGATGATGGATTTCATTGTTTGTTCTTCTATCTCTTCTTTGGCTTTGTCCTTTTCTTCCATGACTTCACATAATCTGACTGATTGAATTTCTTGTTCTCTTTTCATCTTTCTAACTTCTTGAAGATTGGAATTCTTTTCTAATAGATATTTGATTACTTCATTAGCTTCATCTAAATTTCTTTCAAGATAAATATTTTCAATTCTTTCTTTAGTATAGAGATTGTCATTCATTTGTACTACAAGATCATTCCTTCTTGTCAATGATTGAGAAAGTTTCTCCTTTTCTTTCTTCAGTTTCCCAATAGCCAATTCAAGATCCAAATTTTCATTGTCAATAGCCTTATCTAGCTTGTATACCTCCATTGCCTCTAATCTTTTCTCAAGTTGTTAAACTTCTAATGTGAGAACCAAATGAACTCTAATACCAATTGTTGAAAATATAAGGTAGGAAAGGTTAATGAGAGGGGAGGGGTGAATCAAGAACCAATAAAACTCTATCTCACTTCACCAATTATCCTTCATTTAATATTATGATGTAATTGCATGCATAAAAGAATGAAAGAAAATAAACATTCATATTAATTTGACACAAGATATGGTAACCCAAAAACCTTCCAATTAGAAATTAAAACTTGGGTGGGGATGATACCCACAAGCTTTAGTACTGTAGTATAAAGTTAATCTGTCAAGGCTTACAATTGACCACTTCTAATGATCTTCCCTATTAGGAGAAATAAGGACTATGATTTCTACCTTGTTAAAGGATTTACAAACATACAATGAAGTATGCACTTAGTTAAGAGATTTAGCAAAGCATGTTAAGTCTTCCCTATTAAAGGATTTAACTGATGCACCTATTAGGATGAACTAGTGGTCGATCTCTAATCTACAACTCTAATTTTTTGGTTGAGATTCCTTGTATTGCAATTATTACTTGATTGTGATAGATAAATCTCTATTGTCCCTTATACTACTTCTAGCCTTCTCTAATTCACACTTTAGCTCATTATATTCTCTTCACACTCTATACATGGATATGATACAATGCATTAGATATATACCAATCTAAATCACAACTTATTGGAGTTGGCTACAATACCAATTTCATCATAATTCACAATGTTGGCCCAACTGTTGTAACTTGGGTTCTAAAGAAAAACTTGGTGATGTTTTGATACACAACAAACACTATCAATGCTTGGTAATTTTTGGAACTCAGTTGAACTCAAAGCTTGGTCCATACTAATAACTTCCAAGTAGATGTAACTCAGTTAACATTGTGTGACTTAGTGAACTTTGAGAAACTCGGTAGTAGCTAGATCACTAGGTTGACAATGCATGACTTGGTCAACACTAGAGACACTTTGTTAACCTTGTGAAATTGGTAGACACTATTGGACTTGGTTAACACTATAGAGCTTGGTTAATACTCTGATCCTCTTCATTTCTATTTGTTGATATATGATTGAAAGGATCATTTGAGTAGAATAATTGTTGTAAGAAGACTGTGTTTTCAATCATTATTTTGTCACTAATGTCAAACCTACTACATGCTGGTAAGACAATTGCTTATATATTTCAAGCACTATCACTTAGTTGATTGATGAGGAGGATTTGATCAACAAAATGTAACAAAAGTACCAAGAGGAAAGGTTGAGTTATGATTATGTATTGAAGTGTAAGAATAAGTTAAGATAATGATAACATAATGTATTGATGATCTACTTGAGGTTACAAAATGACTGGCTACACTAAGAAAGTTTAGAAGAATAAGATTGAACAAAGTTCATTTTCTAAGCTTCACCAACTTGATAGAAGGTGCCAAGCAAAGTTAGTGCAAGCTAAGCCAAAAGTTAGTTGGAGCCGAGTGAAAGAAATTTCTAGTGGATGTCAAGCAAGTTAGTAGATGCTGAGTGATTTTTTAGTTGATGCCAAGCACTAGTAAAATATAGTTGATGCTGAGTGATTTTACAATAGATGCCAAGTAAAACAGTATGTACTAAGCATTAGTAAATTGATAATGCCGATCTGTTTCATTATGAAAAACATCAAAGATTTTCTAATCAAAAGCCAACAAGTTTTTTTTCTTGGAACTTGTGAATTAGGAGGAAGATAAGATTAATGAGCTAGAGGCACATAATCTTATGTAAACCATTTTGGAGGTGAATTCAAATGGATTCTAGGAGAAGTTTCTAGAAAAGACAAGATATGATGTAGATACATTATATCCTACCCAATCCATCAAAAACCCTAATTTTGGTGATGGATAATGGGTAGGGAGAAAGTTCTTATTTTCTATATGTAGTGATGTCTAGTCATGAAGAAAAGAGGTTAGAGAGTTTTTTATGCAAAAAATATGACAAGGAGAAGGAAAGGGGTTTGCTTCATTGTTGAGCTATCATTTTGCACAATGCTTTATAGTAGGAATCCTTCTGAACTCCTCTCTTGAAAAGTCAATTTTGGGGATCAACTCCGAAGTTTTAGCCGATCTTGTGACCTATTGGAATCCATTTAGTTGAAGATAAATGTTTTTTTCATGAGGAGGCCTTTTTTGGTTCATTTGATTTTGAATAGGATGTCGAACCTATTCGTTGTTTCAAAATTAAACACACAAAAGAACTATGTTTTTGTATTTTTCTATTTTTCAATGAATGCAATCTAATGATGAAACTAACATGAATTCCTAATTTAACAAGGGGTTAATAAAGAAAATAACAATTTTTTTAAAGAAAATAACATGAAAGTAAAATCCTAATGGACATAATCTATGGAAATAACATGTTTGCGAGTTAAGCTTTCGAAGAAATCGGTCGGTAACCAATGAAAGTAGGAGCGATGCTCCCTTGATTCCACTGATGCAATCATCAATGAGAAACTTAATAACCATATGATGTTTCACTCTTCATCAAATTGTAAGGCCATAAAAAGTGTGCTCATGTGAGACAAAGAGTTATGCAAGCACAATTTGGTGATTTCTTCTAGAGCTAGATATGCCAGCAAAATTTGTAAAACTATAGAAAACACCAGAATTAAAAGATCGTACAACCAAAAATAATGCAATAAACTTTTGGCTCAATCACAATTCCATAAACATACATTCACAAAAATATGACACATTTAGGGAAGAATCACTACACTCCAAATGCGAACACCAAAAGCATAATATTATTGCTTAATAATAGTGGCCCTAAATACATATTACAATCCTGTATTTATAAGAAATCATCTCCTCAATTTGTGTTGAGAGTGACTAATATCTTCATCCAATAATATGCACTTAACTTAATGAAACAAACTAATTATATACAAACTAACAATCTAACTAACACTTAGAAGAACTCAATCCATTTTATATTCATTAATTGGATGCATGAGCCTTTACATGTCATAAACAAAGAATTTTATAAGAGAAGAAGAATAAGAAAGCCTTCAATCGATGTGGGAGCATCAAAAATAGAAGCTGATCCTTCACTGGGCGTCTGTCTGAGTTAAACTATTGTCATCATGCATTTCTGATGCATGGAAAGCTCTATTTTTGGAACTAGTAGTTAACTATTAGTGCACCTATGGAAAAGTGCACCATCTCACTAGCTCACTAGTGCACTAGTGCAACATCACAACAACTCACCAATGTAGTAGCTCACCAGCTCACCTCAAAGGTCCAAAATTACAAATTCCACTAAGTGTCAAAATTGAAATTCTGGCTTCTGAGTTTTTCCCCCTTCATACTAGAGCTATATTTGGATGTTTTCCCTTGAAATTCTCTATAATCTTAGTGATCTTAGCCACATCTGATAAATCTAAAGCATTGTACTTATCCTTGACCTTTTGTCTGTAGTTTTCTACTTCAATATGGGTCTCAACAAAATCCATAAGTTTGGTATCCTGCTCTAGTAAGGCTTCCTCTATTCTAAATGATTATCAGATATCTTCATCACTAGAAGCTTCTTCAAAAAGTCTTCCTGAACTTCTCTAACACCACCTCTACTGGCATTAATTTCTCCCATTCATCATCCTCAAAAATGTTGAGACATGCATCACTATAATGTTTCTCTGCCTGCAAAATCTACTCCTGGGCTTGGTCCTTGAGCTGATGGATCTCTACATGTAATGTTTCAATTACTTTATTACTATCCACTATCTTTTCAATCCAATCATCAATTAAATCTAATTCTTCTACTATATATACATCTATAAAAATCATGTACTTCTACCCTTTTATGGCCTATAATACCTATAAATCTTTACCCTATGCACGTACTTCATCCATAATATCTTACTTTAAAATTGTTACCATTTTGTCTACATTTTCTTGCATAGCATGTAGTAGCTTTAAATTTCATTGGATGATTAGGACACCCTTTTCACTTTCTTGCCATTATTGGCAGGCCTTCAAAAATAGATCCAAGTGTATACCTCCCCCATATCTTCTCTTGAGTGTAGCATTTAGAGTATCCTCAAGGTGTTCGAGATCCAAGGGACCAACAAAATCGGCTAAATATCCTTTTAGGACTTCATTTTTCCTACAAAGTGTTCTGAGTTTTGCCCCTTGTTGCTCTAAGCTTTTGAAAACCTCCTTCATGTCCATTGTGATTAGCAACTTGGTTGTATCTAATGTAGGCTTCCCGAGAATAACCTCTCTGATCTTGTAGTCTTGTGGGCCTAGGTCTTCTACATCTGCATCAGGAGGAGGGATAGCCACTTGTGCAAATAAATCCTAGTTTCGATCATTGTTGAGGAAAGCTAAGGCTCTTTCTACCTTTGATGGGGACTCATGTTTTCTCAAAACCTTGATCAACTCAATCATGTCCTCTTCATTAGTATTAAATTATGGCTTCCTATTTCTTATTACTTCCTTTCACAACCACCTTGGGACTCATTCCACTAAAGGCCCTCCTCTTGAGGATGATGGAGTTTTCTCAGCTACCCCCTTTCCCTTATCACTCCTCTCTAGGGCTCTTTCCTTTTATGAGGGCTCTGGACCTTGTAGTTTCAATTTTAGTGGACCCCATAGTTTGTACCTTAGTGTCTTGGGAGGCTTGCCAAGGACACTCAACCATTTGTCCTTCTTCAGACACTTCATCAGTTGCTATTTGTTGTGGATCTTCCTCCTGATCCTTTTGAATATGCTCTTCTTTAGAACTTAGAGGCATTAGAGTAGTAGAGACCTTGTCAACAACTATGACCTACAATGGGGATGAAGGAGAATGATTGAGACCTTGTGATTCTAGATGAATTTTAGTCTAATTCTCTTGTTGGGGCTCATTTTTTGCTATATCACTGATCTGGCCTCCTAGTAATTCTGTCCCTATGGGCATGAAATCAAAATCTGACATCTTAAAGCTATCAATTCACTCCACATCTTGCTCATCAACCCATTATTACATTTCAAACTTAGATGTAGTTATCTATAGAGGTTCTTCTAGGATTGATGGTGGTGTAACAGTGGAACTTCTTCTCCTTTCCTACTCTATGGCTCTTGCTAGCTGGGTTCTTGTTGTGGTGTCCACAACACATGCCCCAGTCCTCGCTAGGAATGGGAACCCCCTACTTTTTTTGACTCCCAAACTCACAATTTGAGAGTCAGAAGAAGAAAATTTGTTTAGGAGTTTGCATTGTAGAGTCAAATTCAAAAAACCCAAAAAATCAAAAATTTGAAGAAAAAGAAGAAAAAGTCAAAAACACCAAAAAAAACCATTAAAAAATGGAGATACAAGTTTCAAAAAAAAATCTCTCTCCCCTCCTCTTACCCACATGTGCTTCGAGGCGTAGTGTGTATTGTGCTTCATGTGCAATGAGGGGGAGGGCTATAAAACCCTTGTCCCTCCCTCTTCCTCCTCATTTTTTTGCAAGTGTTTGAGGAGGGAGGGTAAGTTTTTTGTGTGCTCTCGTGTGTTGGTCATCTGGCATAACACCACCCTCAGGCAGGTGTGTCACATTGCCATTAGGTGGACGTGCATAGAGCCACTCTTGGGTGGGCATGCCACATCGCCCTCAAGCTGGCGCCTGCACTACACTACCCCTGGGCTAGCACCCATGCCATGCCACCCTTGGGTATGTGCGCCATGGCACCCATGTCATGCTACCCTTAGGCGCACATAAACAGGGGTGCCTCTACCCCCCCCCCCCCCCCCCCCCCAATTTTTTTTAAAGATTTCTTTTTTCCGTTTGTTAAATTTTTGAAAAAATATATATATATCCAAAATGTTTTAAAAAAATAAAAGTCCCCAAGTGGGACATTTTGTTCCCTCTTACGTTGTTTTTTTCTTTTTTTCTATCTAATGACTGATGACATTTTGTTTGTCGTGATGAGAAGGTAACGTGATCAGATGGCATCCACATCCAGAGTAGCAGCGAAGCCCATAGTTTTCAAGTTCCAAGGCATACCCCCAAATTTGAGGTTATATGATGATTATGCTGAGATCAAAGACACTAACCTCAGACACATAGACTTGGGAGAATTCCTAAGAGTTTTTAATAGTATGATAGAAAGGTCAACCCTAAGGTCTGCACTAATCCATTCCAAATTAGTGAATATAACATCACATCCAAGGACCATACAATCAGTCAAATTGATCATGACCTTATCTTGGCACTTTGTTCCTGATGAAAGGGTGGTTAAGAGCATCAATAGAGAAGTGGTCTTAGATCTCTGACTTGATAACATCGAGAGGGTCTTCCATCTTTCCAAAGCTGATCAGTTCATCTAACTCTCATATGAAGCAACTGAAAGATGGTATAAAGATCATCAACAAGAGGCCATTGATATTATACATTCCTTATACTTCATTGAGAAGTGACCTCGGGGAAAGACAATCAACAAAGTCGATATGACTTGGGGATACATGAAGGATGACATTGAATACTCTATCATTCTCTTGAGCAGAGTCATGGGCTTACCTACAGTAGGTTATCTCATTCCATTCTTGGTCAACTTCATTAAGACCATTAGGCATGCAAAGATACCATTGAATTGGGCCACCACAGTTAGTGAGAACTTGTGTGAGAAACTAAGGATAGTAAAAGACAAGAAGAAGTTCTATATGACTTCTTGCATGGTGTACCTACTTGCATCAAGGGCAACAAACTATCCTAGGTTATACAAGAAAGGCAGTATGTAGGACCCCAATGCATGGCCATACATAGTCTATCCTTAGTTAGTGAAGAAGAAGCTCTCACCGTAGAGCAAGAAGTACAAAATTATAAATGATGCCTTCATCTTTGCCATCATTTGATTCATTGAGGGAGACTATGGGAAGAGGTTATTTCACAAAGCTAAGGCATAGATCATAGCTCTTAGAGCATATTTCATCTAGTTTAGGACATTTACATATATTCAAGTAGGTGGTTCATCTATCAATTCGAAGAAACTCCCGAGGTACTCAAGTGACAAGTTGGTCCTAATGGAAATTTTCCAACAAATTGAATTAGCTTATGAGAGGATCAAAAAATAATGGAGAACTTGTTGGGAGTGGCCATTGGTCATAGGATCATATCAGGTGAAGAGAGAATAGGATATTCTGACATTTGAGTGGGAATGGGAGAACTATCCTCTTGAAGAGTACAACACTCCTCGGCCATATTTTGACAATGTAGGCAAAGTGAAAAACCTAGCAGGGAAAGATTTCTATCATGAGGATGCCATTGAAGATCATTGGATGAATGCCACAAATTATTACGATGTCCACATCAGAGCCTATTGTAGGATGACTTTGTATCTAGCAGAAAAGGCTCTCTATTTGACCATCCCTAATGAGATAAGGCTAGAGGACTCCAAGAAACTACTGGATCCCCTATTTAATGCAGATAAAGCTGGTGAGAGACCCATTTTGAATGTAGAAGTTGATAGAGAGGAAGGAGATGATATCAATCATCAAACAAGACATGTCATTCGAATGACAAAGAGTTGGATTAACAATCCTTTTCCACTTGACTCCATTCTAGATACAGTGATCTTCCACACACATGCTCATCCAAAAAGGGGTAAAGGCAAGAAAGTCACTATTCCTACCTTTACACTCCAATCTCCTATCAGGCCTAAAATAGTCTACTAGCTTGATCGCCCAGTGGGATATTATCACCCTTCGGAGAGGAAGGGAAAGAGGAAGAGAGCCTCTCCTTAGAATATTTAGATGGAGTTTGTTGTAGAATATGTCTCTTCCTAACAACAAGAACCAATTCCACAAGAGTCCCAGGATGGTGGAGCTACCCAAATCCAGGTTGAAATTTAGTTTCCTTTGGTTGTGTCAAGCTAACCAGAAGAGGGAGAAATTCTAGAGACCTTTATTCCTCCTATGCAAGAAGAGTCTGCTTCTCCTGTGATTTTGAAGAGACAAAAAAGGATCAAGGTTAGGATGAAAAAGGGGCAAAGAGTTAGTAAGAGATTAGTGCCTAATCCATCAGTTCCCAAAACCATTCTAGAGGAAGAAAAAAATGAGGAAGAAATGGAATCAGATGAGGAGGAAGAACAAGTGCCCCTACAAAGAAGAAATCAATTAACCAAATCCATAGAGTTGGAAAGAAGAAAGAGTGCCACAAGTACCTCACCACCCAAACAAGTAGAACCTATAGAACTCTCTTCTTCGAAAGACAAAGTGTAGCGGTGGGTGAATGAGAAAAGGGAGCAAGGTAAAGATGTTTTCTCCATCTCAAATTTTTATTTCATGCTTATGGCTATGGAGTTAATTGGAGGTAAGATCATGGACACCCCTATAGGTGAACTCTAATAGAAAGACTAGACACAGATGCCACCAGAGACATAGGGTCTTGATCTCACTCCTCCATCTCCACCATAGGTCACGGTGGAAGATAAGGGTTCAATAACTCCCCCACCTCCAAGTTCAAAATACAAACATGTTCAAAAGGAACTATTACTGCAAGATCAACTAGAATTAAGGGTTATTGATGAGGCATCAAAAGAGGCACATATAATAGAATATGAGCAACAACCTTCTTAGGATGTTGAGGATCAAACTATAGGATATACAAAAACTGAGACTATAAAAGAAGAGTCCTCATAGTAGGAGACTTTGAACAAGAGTGATAAAGGGAAGGAGGTAGTTGAACACACCCCTTCATCATCTAGAGCCAAGGTTGTAGAGAGATACATCCCTAGATGGTTTTAGAAAGAAATAATGAGAAGTGCCAAGCATCAGTTATGTGCTTTAGAGGACAACATTTGTGATATTACAGAGATCTTGAACAAGCTTGAGTCTCCATTACATGATGCAACACCATTTGTGTTCATCACTACCACATAGAACTAGGACTTATTTTCACAAGTGGCTGACCCTCCTAAAGGTATAGATGCAAGAGTTGTTAGTCTTGAGGACTATGAAGTGAAAGATATTATGTTGGGAAATCCTACATGGGATACAACCTGATAGATGATGACTATGGGAGTTAATGACATTCTCAAGAACATGGAATAGGATGAGATTGAAATTAGAACACTTTGAATGCAAATTGAGATGCTAAAGGGATATCTGGCTGAATTTTTTGGTCCTCTTGATCTTGAATGCCTCAAGGAGACTCTAAATACCATTCTTAGAGAAGGTGAAGGTGTACGACTCAACCCATTTTTGAAAGCTTGTCAAGAATGGCAAGACAACCTTGAGGATAAAGGTGTCACTATAATCATAGGAATTTTGAAGTTGTTGCATGCTATGCAAGAGAACGTTGATAAGATCATGGCAATTTTGAGGTAGGACTTTAGTATCATGGATGAGGTATGGGCATGGCGTAAAGATTTGCAAACTTTACAAGCCATAAAAGGGAAAAGGTACCACATTTTGATTGATGTATATATTGGAGAAGAGCTAGACATGATATATGATTGGATAGAGAAGATTGCAAATGGAAATAAAGTGATGGAAACATTGCATGATGAGATACATAGGCTCAAGGACCAAGCCCAAGAGCAAATTTTGGAAGCAGAAAAGTTGTACAGTGATGCATGCTTGGACATCTTTGAAGATGAAGAACAAGAGAATTTTTTGCCACTTGAGGTAGTAGTGGAGAATTTCAAGAAGACTTTAGAGGAAGCATCCAGTGATGAGGACATTAGATAAGCCTTCAAGATAGAGGAAGCACTATTAGAGTTGGACACCAAACTTAGAGATTTTGTAGAGCCTTGAATTGAGGTGGACAACTATAGATAGAAGGTCAAGGAAAAATATGAGGCTTTAGATCTTCTAGATGTTGCTAAAATTATTACGATGATAGAGAAATTTAGGGGAAGACATCCAAACATATCTTTGGGACGAAGATGGACAAAACCCAGATGCCAAAATTTTAATTTTGACATAGTAAAATTTTGAACTTTTTGACCCAGTCAAGGTCCACAGGTCTACAACTCTATAGGTCCATAGCTCCATAGCTCCATAGGTCCACATTTTCATGTAGCTTCATAGGTCTATATATCCATAGGTCTGCAACTCCACAATTCAGAGGTGCACCAATAGTTGACTGCTAGTTCCAAAAATAACACTATGCATGCATCGAGAGCGCATTTTGGTGGCAAGTTAACTCTAACACATGCCTAGTGAAGGGCTAGCTTCTATTTTTGGTGTCTCCATGTATATCCACTTTGATTGATGGCTTCCTCCTATTTTCTCTTTTGTTACTTCTTTGTTTTTGATATGTAAAGGGCTCATGCATCCAAATAATGAGTAAAACATGGATGGAGTCCCTCTAAGCACCAGATCAGTTGATAGTCTATAAATATTTAGTTTATTTTTATTGTTAAAATCATTTTATTGCATGAAAGATATCTCTTAATCTCAAGACAAATTAAGGAGATGATTTCTTATAAATACTCCATTGTAAAATGTAACAAAGGCTGCTGTTATTATGCAATAAAATTATGCGTTTGGTGCTCGCATTTGGAGTGTAGTTATTCTTGCCTAAATGTGTCATTTTTTTGTGAATTTTATTCATGAGATTGCGATTGAGCCAAAGATTTATTGTGTTGTTTTTGGTTGTGTGATCTTTTAGCTCTGGTGTTTACTATAGATATACAAATTCTGATGACATAATGGGCTTAAGAAGAGATCACCTGATTGTGTCTACATAGCTTTTCATCTCGCATGAGTGCACTTTATGTGGCCTTGTGATTTGATGAAGAGTGAAGTATCATTTGATTTGTTAAATATTCTCATCGATGATTGCATCACTGGATTCTAGGAAGTGTTGCTCCTGTTTTCATTGGTTTCCTACTGATTTCTTCAAAGGTTTAACTTGCAGTGTGTTTTGTTCTGTAGCTTATGTCCATTTAGGAATTTCAATTTCAATTCATTTTTATTTCATGTTATTTTCTTTCAGTTTTTTTATTTTCTTTACTAACCCCCTATTACAATAGGACCTCATAGTAGCTGAATTGTTAGAGTTGCATTCATTGAAAAATAGAAAATACAAAAAAATATTGTTCTCTTTGGTGTGTTATTTTGAGATAGTGAACATATTTACTTTGATTATGAGACAAAAGTGTTTTTAGAACTAGCAAAGGACTCCTCATGAAACTCACATTTATCTTCTACTGAGTAGATTTTGGTACGTAGCAAGACAAATACTGAACCTTGGAGTGGATCCTTAAGAAGATTTTCTTTTCAAGAGAGGAATTATGCAATGGTTTCTACCATTTACCTCATGCAAAATGAACACCCAACAATTCTTCTACTCAAAGGTACATCCTCCTCCTCATCCCCCTCTTCTTCCTCTTCAGGAATGGGTTTTGGACAGATGAGAAAGGCACTACCCTCCTCATTACCTTTTGCCTTTTCTTAATAGGAGTCTTAATCTTTTTTCCTTTCTTAGGTATGGAAGAGGATACTTTTTCTATTTTTTGAGGTGGAGAGACCTCTTATGCTTCAATTTTTATCTCTATTTGGCTGGGTGTAGTGGCTAGTGGCAATACTGGGTCATCCTAAACTTGTGTTGCCCTAATATCCTCAGCCCCTTGTATAGTTGCTTCCTCTTGCTATTGGGGCATTGTGATTTCACCTTCCTTTGGCTCTACTCTCTATGGAGAACTCCTCTTTCTATTACCCTTTCTCTTTTTCTCCTGAGGATGATAGTATCCAACTAGCTGATCAAGTTGGTATACTATTTTTGGCCTTATTGATGACTAAGCTGCAAAGGTAGGGATGGTGACTTTCTACCCTCCACCTTTGGCTGGGTGGGTTTTTGCATGGAAAACTACTGTCTAAGGTATTGGATCAAGTTTAAATGGTTTCTTGATCCAATCCTACATCATTTTGATGACATGCCTTGCCCAATGGTTAATGTCATCATTTTCTTCCCTATCTACCTTAGCTTTTACAATGGGCCATTCCCCAATTTTATCTACATTGAACAAAGGATCAAGAAGCTCCCCTAAATCTTGTTGCAATATCTATAGTGGAATCTTTATTTTTAAGGCCTTTTCCTCCAAATACAAATTCATCCTACAATAGTCCCTAATATGGACATCGTAGTCATTTGTTACATTCATCCAATGGTCCTTGATAGCTTCTTCATGTGTGAATTATTTTCCTGCCAGATATGGTACTCTCTCGATATTATCAAAACATGGTCATGGAGAATTGTACTCTTCCAAGGGATATTGATCCCATCCACACTCAAAAGAAGGAATTTCTTCCTTTCATTTCACTTGAAAAGGCCCTATTATTGGAGGCCAGTTCTAACATGATTTTTGTTGTTTCCTAACTCTATCATATGCAGACTCAAGTTGTCGAGCAATCTCTTAAAGAACAAGTTTGTCCCTAGGATACCTAGGAAGATTCTTTGGGTTGACAATGGCACCTACCACCCTTAGATATGTAAGTCTTGACCTGAATGTAATATGCTCCAAGTGTTATTATCTATGCCATTGCATCATCAGATAATATCTTCGCATAATATCCCTCTATGAACTAGATGATGGAAAATATGAATGCATCATTCACGATTCTATATTCTTTACTTTTCTCTAAGAGCTTCTTCCTTACCAACTAATGGTAGACAATATATGGCCAAGCATTAGGATCCTGCATATTGCCCCTCTTATACAAACTGGGATAGTCTATTTCCCTTGCAACTAACAAGTACACTAGATATGATTCATATAGAATTTTGTTTTATCCCTTACTTCCTCCAACTGTTCACACAAATTTTCACTCAAGTTAGTGGCCCAATCAAGTGGTATCTTTTCTATCTTGATGGTCTTGATAATGTGAACCATGAAGGTATTTAGGTGTCCAGTTGTTGGCAAACACATTACTCTAGTCAGAAGTATGATTGAGTACCCAATATCTTCTTTCATGTATCCCGTTTTCATGTCCTCTTTACTAGTTATCTTCCTCAAAGGAGCCTTATCTATAAGATAAGAGGATTGGATAATCTCAAAAGCCTCTTTTAAGTGTTCTCTATACCACCTTTTGTTGCCCCATAGGCTAACCTGATAAATTGATCCACCCTTGGGAGATGGAATACTCTTTCAATGTTATTGGGTCCTAGATCAATAATGATCTCTCTTGTAACACTCTTCACAACTCTCTCCTTAGGGAAAAAATGTTGTGCAAGTTTCATAATGTATTTTGTATATTATACTAACATTGGGTGTGAAACTACATTTACCAACCCTGATTGGATTAATGCAGAAACCATAGTAGATCTCTTAGTGGGTTTGTTACATATATTCAAAAATTCTCCCAAATTTGTGTGTCCTAACTCTATATCTCTAATTTCAGAGTAGTCATCATGAAATCTTGATTTAGCTAGAGGAACACCTTGGAACTTGAAAACCACCAATTTTTAGAGCCATTTTCTCACCCATGGATGCTAAAGAGGAAGCCATAATATCTACACAAAAATACAACCATTAGTCTAAGATTAAGAAAAAAATAAATTAAAATAAGGCTAAATCCCATGCTTAAAAAAATCTTAAAAGCTAAATGCATGGAACATTCAAAAACAACCCTCATTAGTCTTTTAAAAGCCTATTAGCATAGTTGGTGCACCTAATAGGTGCACCTAATGTTTACAAAATTCCAATAATAAGGTGTGCATCAGTGCACCTAATGAGGTGTGCTAATGCGCACCTTGTAATTATTCTTCCTTTTACTTATTATTGCTTGAAATTTCCAATTTAAGGTGCACACTTGGGCACCTAATGAGGCATGCTAGTACACACCTTTTGAATACCTTTTATCCATTTAAATTGCCATGTTAATAAATAGGGGTACATAGTAGCACACCTAAATAGGTGCACTACTGTACACCTAGTTAAGTTTAGGTTTGTTTCAAGTTTTTTAAATGTGTAAAGAATACTAGTGCACACTAGTCCACCAAGATAGGTGCACTAGTGTGCACCAAAATTCATGTCTTGGTGTTGTTATTCATGTTTGGTGTAGATAAACAATGAGGGATGATAGGGAAGTTCACACCTATCTAGGTGTGTAGTTGTAGAGAGGAGAAATGGAGCAGAGCTTGTATGCATAGGAACTATGGCACGGGAGATTTGGAGTGAAGATAAGAAAAATGAAAATAAGAAATGTGGGGGATGGGGGAGAACTTATATAGGCCGGGGTCCCCTTCAGGTGCTACACAGGTGCACTGTTGTGCATCTATGCATGAAAATTTTCCTTCATCTTACTATTGGGTGCACTAGTGCATCTCATTTGGTGCACTCGTGTGCCCTTTTTTTTAAAAAATTTTGACTTGTTTCTTTCTCCAAACTATTCTTTGATAACTGATTTTCCTAGTGAGGACCTGAGACATGAATTAGGGGGCTAGGTAAGACCTCAAAAATGACTTGGATCCTAGATTGGGAGTCCAAAATCAAAATAATAAATTAGGGGGTCCCCATTTTTCTAGGAAATGGGGTGTGCATTATAGAACCACGTCAAATAGCCTTAAGAAAAGTAAGAAATGACATATGCATTTCTTCATCAACAAAAATTTCTTTGATATGTGCCAAACACTAACTGAATCCTTAACATTCCAAGAAAATTTTGAATGACTTCACAGTCAAAAATTCAGGATCCAAAACCTTCAAGCTTAGTATGTGTTCAGTGTATTCATTTCCTTCAACATCTCAAGATGTGGTAAATCAAAATCTTCTAACAACTTGGAAACAATCTTCCACCCTTCCTGGGTCATTGATTGAGAATCTCCATGAAGGTCATTTGTAGATCTTTTTCCTAACTAGATCAGAGAACTAGTTCAAGGGCTCTTAGCAGGGTGTCACGTTTCTTTTAATTTTTTTGGAAAATCCTTTTGAATCATTTTCTCCATAAAGAAATGTTTTTGTACTAGATAGCTCATTTTGAATGTGCATCTATTTGCCTTTTTAGATCTCTTAGAATCCTTCAGTCTTAACACTGTTCTTTCTTTTTTATTTTATTTTCTTTTTATTTTCTTATGTATCCTAACTATGCTTAGACTGTGTAGTCAAGACATTGGTGTCATTTGTTGGATTTGATCTTTTGTGAACATCCCTTGCATTCCTCTTTGAGAACTTTTTAGAAATTCTCATTCCAAACAATGATCTTAGTAATCCTTTGAGAAGACCCTTCTATTTGAACCAATTGGGATTTGGACCATACCTTTCTACTTTCAACCTTGGTTTAACAACTCTTGAGACAACTGATCTTTAAATTTTCAAAGTCTTGAGAACTTGTTGTTTCATAATCCTGAACTCAAGACTGAAAGTCCCCCTATTACTACAAGTAACATTCGTTCCTTAGTTAGTATAAGACACACAATCATCCAAATTTTTTGAGAAAGAAATACCTCTTCCTAAAATCAAAACCAAAAAATTAGTTGATAAGATATGTTAGGATAAAATATTGAGTGCACCTTACCCCCTTTGAGTGACACAACTTTGAAGAAAAACATGCGACTAAAAAGAAACACGCAACTAAGAGAAAACACACCTATAGAAAATAAACACACTTGCAAAAAATAAAATCTAACTATTTTATTTTTGGTTCTTTTAGGCTTCAAAATAATGTTTCAAAAATTTCCCATTGACTAGCAATGGAACTAATTCCCCCTATAAGGAACTGAGCCTAAAGGTGTTTTCTCTAAGAATTTCTACAATCTAATAAGGATCGATCCACAGTCATTGAAACTTAGAGTGGCTGCTTGGATTTTCTTTTGCCTTATCCCAAAGTAGAACAAGGTCAAAAATTTTGAAGGATTTTATTTTGGCCCTCTTGTCGAACTATCTCTTGAAAATAGCTTGATGTTTATCCATGTGCTCCAATGCTGTTGTTCATCTCTCATCTATCTCCAAAAGATTCATCAATCTGATTTGTACTTTGTCAACATCTTCAGCATACCCACTCATGAATTTAAAAACAAGAATCATGAGGTTCAGTGGGAATACTAGTTCTTATCCATAGACAAGAAAATATGGAGACATCCTCAAAGCATTCTTGACCCTTACTCAATCTGTCCATAGAGCATATTTGAGTTGCGTATGCCAATCTTTAGGATTCTCCTTCAATAACTATCTTATTACTATGATCAGTTCTTGATCATAGATTCAACTACCCTATTTCCTTGCGAGTAATAATTTGAAGAGAAATTGATAATAACTTGATTTTCAAATACCCACTAAGTTAAGAATACTGATGCAACAGCTGATCCGTTATCGCACACTAGAGAAAATGGCACCCTGAATCTAGTAATGATGTTTTCCTCCAAGAAGTACGTTACCACCTTAGTAGTGTGATTTCTAAAAGTTTTTGCTTTTGTCCATTACATGCAATAATCTATGGTTGTGAGGATATAAATGTGTCCAGTAGATGATGGTGGATTGACTAGACCAATAAAATCTAGCCCCCACTTTGCAAAGGGGCATACCTCATACACTATTTGTAATGGCATTGCTAGGTGCCTTTCTCTATTAGTACAAGTTTGACAAATATGACAAGAATGTATGTGCTCAAATGTGTCTTTGAATATTGTGGGCCAAAAAAACCCAATCTTAGGATCACATGAGCAGTCACTTCTGTTGAACCATGCCATGTACCATACTTATATGAAACTATTCCAAAACTTCCTTTGCTTCCTCACATCGTAGGTATTTTAGGTAGATTCCTTCATAATTCCTTTTGTACAACTTTCTATCATGCAACATGTAAGACTCACACTTCATTTTGAGTCCCCTATGCTATGAACTATTCATCCAACTAGGGCACTAATTTTACAAACAGTAGTAAACAATATCCTGATACTAGACATCTATTACTACACCTTGGCCAATATCAACTTGAGATACTATGATTTTCTTCTGATCTTCTATATCAGTTTCATTCTAAAATCTGAATTCTTTTTTATTCCCAACCTAGTTATCAACTATCATTTTCGATGACCCTTGACCTCTAACCAACGACATGGGTTGAATCTCTAAATCAAATTCTTGAAGTACTACCATCCATTTTCATCATCTTTTTCCAAGTTCATTTTGCATCAACAATATATTTACTATTGGATCAGGTATGATCGCATACACCTTACTTCTTAGTATTTAATGGAAAAATTTCTTCACCACATTGATCAAAGCAAAAGATTATTTTTCAAAGTTGGATAAACTCAACTCAACATTCTTCAGAGGGTAACTCATAAAAGCATTTAGTCTTTACTCTTCCTTTTCTTTCTTCCACATCAAGATCCCAACACATGAATGTTCTAAAGCAAAAGAATATATCTTGAAAGGTAGTTCATAGTCAAGACTTACCAGTTTGGGGCCATGGAAATGGCCACTTTGATATCCTCAAATGATTTTTTAATTTCTAGAACCCATTCTATCTTTGCCCCTTTTTGAGTAAATCACTAAGGGGATGAAGTATTTCTACAAATCTGCTTATGAATTTCCACACAAAATTTATCTTCCTGAAGAAAGACTTGATTTCCTTCCAACTATGGGGAGGTGATAGCTTTAAAATAGCCTCAAATCTATCAAGATTGATAGAGATCCTAGCTTTAGAAATGACATGACCCAGGAGCTTTCCTTTAGTGACCCCAAATGAACATTTCTTGGGATTGAGGGATATGCCGTATTTATGACATCTATTGAATACTTGCCTTAAATAAGCAATGTGAGTGCTTCAATCCTTTGAAAAGACAATTAAGTCATCCATGTAGATAACTATACACTTATTAATGAATCCCTTAAAAGCTTCATCCATGGCTCATTGAAATGTAGCATTTGCATTAATCAGTCTGAAAGGCATTCTCCTATAGGAAAAAGTTCCCTATTTAGTTGTAAAAGTTTCCTTTATTCAATCTTCTTCATCAATTATCACTTGATTATATCTTGAATATCCATCTAAGAAAGATATCAACTTTAAACCATTCACAATTTGTAGAACCTAATCTAGTGAGGGTAAAGGATAATTGTCCTTTTGAGATGCTAGGTTCAAGTTATGAAAATCAACACAAAGATGAATTTCTCTACTCTTCTTTCATATAGGAACCAAATTGGCAACCCATGTGGAATGACAAATGGGGAAGATGATCTTAGCATCTAGTCACTTTTGAAATTCTTTCATTATCAAAGGTTCAATGATAGGATTAATAGGTCTTTGTCTTTTCTGGAAAGGCTTGGCATCTAGTTTCAAGGGGATATCATGGGTTATATTCTCAAGATCATATGTCTTTAGCTCTTCATAGCTCTAGGAAATAACATCTTTATACTTAGTAAGTAGTTTGAGCATGTCTTCCCTTTCTTGTGCATTGCACACTTTCCCTATCTAGACCATTCTTGGATCTTCGTTGGTACCTAAGTTGTATGCATCACACTCTTTGATCCCCTTTTCTTGGGTCATTCTTTTATTAAGCATTGATTCATCATGATCAAAGATGCACTCTAACTCAACCATTCCCTTAGGAATAGTGTTGGTTTTTAAATTTAGGATCCAATCTTCATCTTCAAGTTCATCATTCTTAGGTTTTTCATTTGTAGTGTCATCAATTTCTTGCCCCTTAAAGTGGTCGTTGCACATGATAAACTCAAGTATGTGTTGATCATCCTGAAAGACCTAAAAGTTTTTAATATTGTCCAAAATAAATGGAGCGGCAACCAATTCTAGTTTTCTTGACTGGTTGTAATGCACTTGCTAAAATAGCGGGAGCATCTGCTACCATGTTTTCCTTCTTGGAATGGACATTATGTTTAAAGCTTTAAAATCATCTAGTAAATTTCATAATCTTTTCCTATAAGAAACCTTTTATCATTGCAAGAGTATAACAATTTCACTTGTCATATAACCAACTAAGAATCTCCCTCAATTATGAGAGTTGTAATTCCTTTCTCTAGTGAAAAAAGAAGTCCTCGGATCAATGCCTCATATTCTGTAGCATTGTTAGTACATATAAACTATAATCAATATGTTGCATAGAATGACTTACCTTTTGGATTGACCAATTCAATACTTGTGCTAGCCCCTAAGCATTGAAGTGAAGTGTCCAAATTGGATCCTCCTTGGGTTTTCTAACCTTGTGTTTTTTTTTCCTTAGTCTCTCTTTCACTTGATCTTGGAACGACTATTTCTTGGGGACCCACTGCAACTTCTCACAAGGTGGACTTGACGATTCTCCTTTATAACTTTTTGATAGATGGAGTGTATGTTTTTCTTGTTTGTCTTGAATTTCCCCTATTAGTTCTTTGATTTCATCAACTTTAGATTTAGGATGAATGACTACCAAAGTCCACCCTTGACCTCTCACATATTGTCTCCTTCTCTGAACTTTGATTATTCCTAGGGGAGGAGAATACAAACCTCCACCATTTGAAGAGGTATCACTATATGATAAATTTAGATCCTCAATTTCCTCTTCAATCTTTTCCACAAATCTAGATGAGTTTATATGGCTTTGATTTTGCACAGGTTCATTTAATGGAATTTTATTATCCATGTCTTGCATCATGTGTGTTAACACCTTTACAACTACCTCTTGGCATGATGAGCATTCAAATTTTGAATGCTTGACTTTATGTATTCAACAAAATCCTGGGAGGAGTAAGATATTGGTTTCAACTTCTTCTCCTAAGCATTGTAAATTAGCCACCATACTATCTATGAATTGTGTCATGATTTCATCCTTTGGAATTGGTATCTTGAGTTCTTTATCTTGATCACTTGAAATTTTGGTGGGAATTGTATCAAATACCATCACTTTGTATGAGCATAAATCCAATTTTTGGAATGCCACTTCATTTGGAGCATTGTATTTTGTAATCATAATTTTCAATTTTGGCTCTACATTTATCTTGATTTGATTGTTCAATCCCTTCCATGGTAACCATAATTGGGTGAAATCCATATAGAACCATCCTCTTAGGCATTTCATCCATTCTCTACTTAGGAGTAACCCATATGAATCTAGAATATCAACCACATGTATATCAATGACACCTTGAATCTAGGGATTGATTGTCAATTTTATCCAAACATCTTTCAATATGCCAATGAATTTCACCTTTGTTTTGTCCAACTATATCACTATCTAATTGGAAGGTTGAGGATTGACCCCTAATTTTTGCACTATTGATAGTAGCATGACATTACATGAGGCTCTCAAATCAATCAAACATTTGTGAAGATTCTTCTCATATATTCTAATGCTGAGCAAAAATGGGGGTACCTCCACCTTGTCTTTAAACATAGCGAGCATTACTTCCACAACATTAACTTGTTGAGATACTATCTTTTGAGGGACAGTATTCATATTATGGGAAGTCTTCATATGATTTAGAGTCTTCATGAGTGCTTCTCATTGTTGTGGACAATTTTGCAACATGTCAAACATGGACATATTGGCCTTAGTTCATTTCAAGTCCTCTACCACACTGTACTTTTCCATAGACTAAGCAAGAATTTTTAATATTGTTGGTACATTTTCTTGGCTATGATTTTTTTGTCCTCCATATGGTGGTTTAACTGGTGCTAGATTGTTACTCATTCTTGGATCAAGAGGAGTTGGTTGTAGTGATGGGGGGATTCCATCTATCAAAGGTTTCTTTCTACTTTGCAAGTTGTATGTATTCTGAAAAGCAAACATCTCTTCATGTTGAAGGTCACATTCTTGACTAAATGGGAATGAGAATTCTTTGTTGACTAGTTGTTATACCTATGCATTATGTGTAGAATCATAGGATTCTAATAGCATAGCATTAAATTGTATAGGAGGAGCATTTTCATTTACTTGTGAACTCTGAGCCATCTCTTGATTTCCATTAGAGTATGAACCATCATTGTTAGATGCACTTTGACTATCGTCATATTGATTAATATCTACATACTAAACATTGTTAGTATTATTGTCTACAAGAATGCTTCCATTATTTGGATAGGTATTCCACTGTTAGTTCTATCTTTGGAAGCCAAATTTATAATCAAGAGGATCGAAATTGTTCCACCCATTGTTGTTTCCTGCATTGTTGTTGTTGTTTCCATTGAGGTTCCTATTATAATTTTGGCTATAATTGTTGTTGTAAGGACCAGTGTTGTTCCTTTGAAAGTTTTTATTCTATCCTTGTGACAATCTTAGATGAGTCAGTTCATTGTTCATTTGTGACATAGTCTTTTTAATCTAAACAAATTATGAAACAAAGCTATTATCTACTTCAACAGGCAGTGTTTCCTTTTACTCAAAGAAGGTAGCTTTTAGAGGTTCCTACCCTAGATATGTTAGAGTAGGGTTTTGCAGAGTAGTTTCCTATTTTAATGGAACTAGATTCATAGGTATTAATTGACTAGGCATTATGGGTAATCTGATAGGGTATGTTGGCATTATTGTTATAGCTTGAACTGGAAGCATTAATCCTCCTTCATTAGGATTAGCTTGCTTAGTGAAGGTAATTTTTTCTGTGAAGACTTTATCCAATGTGTCAATATTTTTTGCAGGAAGTCTTCTTAGAAAAATAGCAGTAAGATGGTCCATAGCATTCAAATAAATTTGAATAGTAGGTTCAATTGGTATAGTGTATGGCACTTCTAGCTTGTGATATGCCATGTGAAAGCAATTGTTGAAGCATGAAACCATCTCGACTGGGTCCCTTTTGATTGATATGAATTGTTGATGTATCGCAGCTGGGTTGATGAAAGTTTTGAATTGTTCGTAGAATAATTTTTGAAAATTATCCCAATCTCCAATACATCTAGGTGGAAAATTAACATACCAATTAAAGGTAATTTCCCCCAAAGAGTAGGGGAATAAATGAAGAACCACATCCTCGTTAGCAATCTTTTTTTAGTTGCAAATTTCTTTGAATACTTTGATGTGATATTCAGTGGTTCATGTTTCTCTATAAATGAACCTTGGGAAAAAATTCTTAAGATTCTTGGGAAGGTCATGGAGTTCACCTCTCAAGTTTATTGGTGAATCTACAGTGTTTGCAAATAAGGCTATTGGAGGATTTGGTGGACCTAAATGTGGCTATTGTGGAGGTGGAACTGTTGGAATATTTGGTGGTCCACCAGGTGGTTGGAGTGGAGATGGAGTTGAAGAAGATGATGAAATGTCGAATAGAAGTGGTTGAGTTCAAGATATTCCTTTATCACTACGTTGTTTGCAAAAATGGGTAAGCTCAAGGAACTCGTGTGCACTTGTTGAAGATCTTAATGCTCACTAGAATAAAGATTCTGGATCAAAACCCTCTAGTTTGCATCAATTATAGAAAAAGAACACCTCTATATAAGTACACTTTCTCACAAAATGAGGTTCACTAGAAAATTTAGCATAGCGACATAGTATCTCTCCAGCTCACTAGCTCACCAGCACAGTAGTGCACTAGCTCACTAGCTCACCAATGTAGCAGCTCATTAATGCACCAGCTCACCAAAATTTCTCAAAAAACTTAGAATTTTTTTAAACTTGTAAAAATTGTAGAATTTCAAAACTTTGGTAGATTTTTCTTCTATTCCAAAAATAAAAAATTAGGCCCTCCTTCTAGCACCACTTCTGTTGAGCTGTCATTTTGCACAATGCTTAATGGCAGGAATCCTTTCGAACTCCTCTCTTGAAAAGTCAATTTTGGGGATCAACTCCAAGGTTATGAGAAATCTTGTGACCTACCAGAATCTTCTCAGTTGAAGATAAATGTTTTCGTTCATGAGGGGGCCTTTGCTAGTTCATTTGATTTCAGATGGGATATAGAACCTGTTCGTTGTTTCAAAATCAAACATGCAAAAAAACTATGTTTTTGTGTTTTTCTTATTTTCAATTAATGTAATCTAATGATGTAACTAATATGAATTCCTAATTTAACAAGGGGTTAATAAAGAAAATAAAAAAAATTTTTAAAGAAAATAATGTGAAAGTAAAATCCTAATGTACATAAGCTATAGAAACAACACATCTGGGAGTTAAGCTTTTGAAGAGATTGGGAGGTAACCAATGAAAGAAAAAGTAGTACTCTCTTGATTCCACTAATGTAATCATCGATGAGAAACTTGATAATCATATGATGTTTCACTCTTCATCAAATCACAAGGCCACGAAAAGTGCACTCATGCAAGACAAAGAGTTATGTAGGCACAATTTGGTTATTTCTTCTTGAGCTAGATACATTAGCAAAATTCATAAAACCATAGAAAACACTAGAATTAAAAATCACACAACCAAAAATAACACAATAAACTTTTAGCTCAATCACAATTCCATAAACATACATTCACAAAAATTTGACACATTCAAGCAAGAATCACTACACTCCAAATGTGAGCACCAAAAGCATAGTATTATTGCATAATAAAGACAACCTTGAATACATATTACAATCCTGTATTTCTAAAAAATCATCTCCTCAATTTCTATTGAGAGTGAGAGATATCTTCATGCAATAATATTCTTTTAACTTAATAAAACAAACTAATTATATAGAAACTAACAATCTAACTGATGCTTAGTAGGACTCCATCCATTTTATATTCATTAATTGGATGCATGAGCCTTTACATGTCATAAGAAAAGAATTATATGAGAGAAGAAGAATAAGAAATCCTTCAGTTGATGTGGAAGTTTTTGGAAGTGTCAAAAATAGAAGCTGATCCTTCACTGGGTATCTGACAGAGTTAAATTGTTATCAGAATGTGTCTCTGATGCATGGAAAGTTCTATTTTTTGAACTAGTAATTAACTGTCAACACATCTTTGGAAAAGTGCATCATCTCACTAGATCACTAGTGCACCAATACACTAGTGCACCAGCTCTATAGTGTAGTAGCTCACCAACTCACCTCAAAGGTCTAAAATTGTAGAATTCCACTAAGTGTCAAAATTAAAATTCTAGCTTATGGGTTTTGTCCCCCTTCATACTAAGCTATATCAGGATGTTTTCCCTTGAACTTCTCTATAATTTGAGTGATCTTAGCCACATATAGTAAATTTAAAGCATCATACTTATCCTTGACCTTTTTTTTTTAGTTTTCTACTTCAATACGGGTCTTAGCAAAATCCCTAAGTTTGGTATCCAACTCTAGCAAGGCTTCTTCTATTCTAAATGCTTGCCAGATATCTTCATCACTAGAAGCTTCTTGAAAAATCTTCCTAAACTTCTCTACCACCACCTCTACTAGCATTAATTTCTCTTATTCATCATCCTCAAAAATGTTGAGACATGCATCACTATCATGTTTCTTTGCCTCCAAAATATGCTCTAGAGCTTGGTCATTGAGCCGATGGATCTCCGCATGTAATGTTTCCATTACTTTATTACTATCCACTATCTTTTCAATCCAATCATCAATTAAATCTAACTCTTCTATTGTATATGCATCTACAAGAATCCTATACCTCTTCCCTTTTATGGCCTATAATACCTTTAAATCTTTACCCCATGCATGTACTTCATCCATAATATTGAAATCTTCCTTCAAAATTGCTACCATCTTGTCTACATTTTCCTACATAGCATTCAGTAGCTTTAGATTTCCTTTGATGATTAGGATGCCCTTTTCCTCAAAAATTTCCCACCATTGCTGATAGGCCTTCAAAAATGGATCCAAGTGTACACCTCCCCCATCTCTTCTCTTGAGTAGAATTTAGAGTATCCTCAGGGTGTTTGGGATCCAAGGGACCAACAACCTTAGCTAAATATCCTTTTAGGACTTCATTTTAACTACAAAGTGTTCTAAATTCTGCCCCTTCTTTCTCTAAGCTTTTGAAAACTTCCTTCATGCCCATTGCAATCATCAACTTCACTATATCCAATGTAGGCTTCCCGAGCATAACCTCTCTGATCTGGTAGTCTTGTGGGCCTAGATCTTCTACATCTACATCAAGAGGAGGGATAGTGACCACTTGTGCAAATAAATCCTAGTTTCAATCATTTTTGAGGAATGCTAAGGATCTTGTTTTCTTTGATGGGGATTTGGGTTTGCTTAGAACCTCAATCAACTCAATCATATCCTCTTCATCAACATTGAATTGTGGCTTCTTATTTCTTATTACTTCCTTTTGCAACCACCTTGGGAATCATTCCACCGAAGGCCCTCCTCTTGAGGATGATAGAGTTTTCTTGGCTACCCCCTTTTCCTTATCACTCCTCTCTAAGGTTCTTTCCTTTTATGAGGGATCTCCCTCTATATTTTTAGTTTTTGTGGACCCCACATTTTGTACCTAAGTTTCTTTGAAGGCTTGCTAAGGACACTCAACCATTCGTCCTTCTTCAGACACTTCATCAATTGCTATTTATTATGGCTCTTCCTCCTGATCCTTTTGAATCTACTCTTCTTCAGTACTTGGAGGTACAGGAGTAGTAGAGCCCTTGTCAACAACTATGACCTGCAATGGGAATGAAGGAGAAAGATCGAGACCTTGTGATTTTGGAGGAATTTGAGTCTAATCCTCTTGTTGGGGCTCATTTGGTGGTGTATCCCTAATTTTGCCTTTGGCTTCCTACTAATTCCATCCATATGGGCATGAAATCAAAATCTAACATCTTAAAGATATCAATGATCTCTACATCATGTTCATCAACCCATTGCTACATTTTATCCTTAGATATAGTTATCCGTAGAGGTTCTTCTAGGATTAATGGTAGTGTAACAATGGATCTTCTTCTCCTTTCCTACTCTATGGCTCTTGCTAGCCAGGTTCTTCTACTCAAAGGTACATCATTCTCCTCATCCTCCTATTCTTCCTCTTCAAGAATGGGTTTTGGGATAGATGGGAAAGGCACTACCCTCCTAATCTCCCTTTTCCTTTTCTTGATAGGATTCTATTATTTTTTCCTTTCCTAAGAATGGAAGGGGATACTTGTTCTATTTTCCAAGGTGGAATGACCTCTTATGCTTTAATTTCTATCTCCATTTGGCTGGGTGTAGCACCTAGTGGCAATAGTGGGTCATCCTGAACCTGTGGTGCCCCAGTATCCTCGACCCCTTATACATTTGCTTCCTCTTGCTATTGGGGGGCAAGATTTCACCTTCCTCTAGCTCTTCTCTCTATGGAGAACTCCTCTTTGTCTTACCCTTTCCCCTTTTCAACTAAGGATGATAATATCCAACTAGTCAATCAAGTTGGTATACTATTTCTAGCCTTATTGGTGACTAAGCTGCAAAGGTAGGGATGGTGACTTTCTACCCTCTACCTTTGGCTGGGTGGGCTTATGCATGGAAAATTATTGTCTAAGGTATTGGATCAAGTTTAAATTATTTCTTGATCCAATCCTACATCATTTTGATGACGTGCCTTACTTGATGGTTAATATCACCATTTTCTTCCTTGTCTACCTCAACATTCACTATGGGTTGTTCCCCAATTTTATCTACATTGAATAAAGGATCAAGCAACTCCCCTAAATCTTGTTGTAATATCTGCAATAGAATCTTTATTTTTAAAGCCTTTTCTACAAAATACAAAGTCATTCTACAATAATCCTTAAAATGGACATTGTAGTCATTTGTTGCATTCATCTATTGGTCCTCAATAGCTTCTTTATGTGTCAATTCTTTTCCTGCAAGATACCGTACTCTCCCAATATTATCAAAACATGGTCGTGGAGAACTGTACTCTTCCAAGGGATGCTGATCCCATTCACACTCAAAAGAAGGAATGTCTTTCTTCCGTTTCACTTGAAAAGGCCCTATGATTAGAGGCTAGTTCCAACATGGTTTTCATTGTTTCCTAACTCTATCATACATAGACTCAAGTTGTCAAGCAATCTCTAAAAGAACAAGTTTATCGCTAGGATACCTAGGAAGTTTCTTTGGGTTGATAGTGGCACCTACCACACTTAGATATGTAAATGTCTTGAACTAAATGTAATATCCTACAAGTATTATTATCTGTGCCATTGCATCATCAGATAATCTCTTCACATAATCTCCCTCTATGAATTGGATGATGGAAAATATGAATGCATCATTCATGATTCTATATTCTTTACCTTGCTCTGAGAGCTTCTTCCTTACCAAATGAGGGTAGACAATAAATGGCCAAGCATTAGGATCTTGTATGCTACCCCTCTTAAACAAATCAAGATAGTCTATTGCCCTTGTAGCTAACAAGTACACTAGATATAAAGCCATATAGAATTTCCTTTTATCCCTTACTTCCTCCAACTATTCACAAAAATTTTCACTTGAGGTAGTGGCCAATCAAGTGGTATCCTTGTCATCTTGATGGTCTCAATAAAGTGCACCATGAAGGTATTTAGGTGTCCAACTGTCGGCAAACCCATTACTCTACTCAGAAGTATGATTGATTACCCAGTATCTTCTTTCATATATCCCCTTGTTATGTCCACTTTACTAGTTATCTTCCCCAGAGGAGTCTTCTCTATAACATAAGAGGATTGGATAATCTCAGAAGCCTCTTTTAAGTGTTCTCTGTACCGCCTTTTTGCTACCTCATAGGTTAACTTGATAAATTGATCCACCCTTGGGAGATGGAATACTCTCTCAATGTTATTGGGTCATAGATTGAGAATGATCTCTCTTGTAACACTCTTCACAATTCTCTCCTCAGGGAAAAAATGTTGTGCAAGTGTCATAACAAGTTTTGAAGATTGTACTAACATTGGGTGTGAAGCTATGTTTACCAACCCTGATTAGATTAATGTTGAAACCATAGTAGATTTCTCGGTGGGTTTGTTACATATCTTGAAGAATTCTCCCAAATCTATGTTTCCTAACTTTTTATCTTTGATTTTAAAGTAGTTATCATGAAATCTCAATTTAGCTAGAGGAATGCCCTTGAACTTGAAAACCACCAGTTTCAGAGCCATTTTCTCGCTCATGGGTGTTGAAGAGGAAGCCATAATATCTGCACAAAAAGATAACCATTAGTCCAAGACTAAGAGCAAAAAAAATTAAAATAATGCTCAATCCCATCCTTAAAAAAATCCTAAAACTTAAATGCATGGAACTGTATGACCAGAAAATAGGTTAATGTCTAACATAATATGAGAAAATCACAAACTCAATAAATATATGCTAACACCCTCTAGTCTTCCATGAAAGAAAAATAAACAAAAAGGAAGCAACACAAGGTTAGAAACCACCTCTTTCATTTTTAGCTCTCATGTCCTTATTTCTTCTCTATATGATGTAGCTCCAAATTTCCTATAATGCACACAATGAGGAAGGAAAAGCCTAAGATAGTGATGATGCTATGAGAATACTAGAAGATGTGATTTTTAGCATGGGAGACATCGCAAAAGACTAAAAACTAGGGACCAAAAATGAGAGAAAGAATGTCTTTTTATAATCAACATGGAGGATGAGAGCATTGGAATTATCACCTTGGATATGCAACATGAAGAGAGATCTCTTAGAGAATAAATGACACATATGATGCAAGATGCCAAATGTAGGATTGTATGATGCTTGGAAGTCAAACTTGGCTAAAGATGGAAGAGAATCTATGATGCGTCATATGACACCTCAAACCCACTTAAAGCCAAGAATCTATGACAATGGAAGCCATATATGGATGTGTGTAAGAGAATAAAATTATTGGATTATGACATATCTTAGCCAAGTGTCAATGGAGAATCCATGAGGTGTCATGCCCTTATGTCAAGGTGATGTCAATATTATGTGGAATATTTGAATTAAAAATCCATTAGTCCACACAAATAGAAATGAGTGAAAATGGAATTAATGGTGGAAAATATGACTTACAAATTTGAGAATTTCCATGGTTTGTGAATCATGAACTAATTAATTAAGAAAATATCAATTAATTGAGAAGGTTATTTAAAAAGAATAATTAGTGAAATGACATGCGATTAAATTATGGGTTTTTTAATCCTATAGAGAAAATTAGTACATGATTGGCCAATTTGATTAAATAAGTGCAATAGTATCCCTTGATGAAATGTGATGATAATGGAGATTGACTAGGATGATGAAAGATAGACCAAAGCTATGGTCAAATTTATCAATTAATTGAAATTGATAGCATGCCAAAGATACATGACATGAATTAAAGATATGTAACATTTAACTGACATTGTAAATGCTACAAGACTGAGATTGATTAATAGGGTTGATCATAATTGTTGGAAATATTTAGAATGAAATGTGTTACTAAGAGGGGAGGGGTGAATCAGTAACATATAAAATTTTATGCATTTTAACCATTTATCATTCATTCATCTAATCTACTGCATAAATGAAAGATCAATCATTCATAACACATGAACACAATGATTTGGTGACCCATAAACCTTCCAATTAGAAAATAAAACTGGGGTGGGAATGATGCCCACAAAATTTCGTTACTGCAGTATGAATTTGGCCGATTAAAGCTTACAATGATCACTTTTGATGATCTGCCCTATTAGGAGCAAGTAGGACTGCTAGATCCACCTTGTTAGAGGATTTACAAACATACACTGAAGTATGCACTCTATTAGGAGATTTACAAAAGACTATTAAGTCTACCTTTTTATAGGATTTAAAAACTGATTCACCTATTAGGATGAAACAGTGGATCTACTTACAACTTGTTTGTTGATAAGATCCTTTTGCATTGATCATCTGGTGTGATAGATATAACTTTTCTGCTCCTTATGTTGACCTTCCTGTATTCCTTTTGCTCTGTTGTTGATAGCAATACCTTCTTTTCATGCGAGCAATACTTTCTTATTTCATGCTAATATGTTCATATTCATATCATATATCAAAAATGATATCATACATTACATATATACCATTTCAATATTTTATAGTTACAAAGTCAGCGAAAACACAAGTGAACAAAACATTACTAAGTCAGCCCATTAGTAAACTCGGGTTCACTAAACTGACTGGGTGACCTTATGATACTCAGCATCCACTACATTACTCGGCATTGTCATGCACTCAATAAAAGTAGAGACTTAGTTCATACTAGTCACAGAACATTGCTTGGAACTCAGTAGCCATTAGTGACTTGGTAGATGTTGTGTTACTCGATAGAAACTATCTTCTTCATTTACCTTGCTTAGCTCAGTAAACACTGAATCCTTTGTTTACCTTTTTCACTCGGTAAACTTTGGTGATCTATGATTACCCTTTTTTTACTCGGTAAACTCTGCTAATCTTTGATTACCTTTTTTACTCAGTAAACACTATTGAACTTCCTTTACCTTTTTCACTCGGTATCTTCTAGAATGCTCGGTGAGAACTGTTTGCCTATTGAACTTATAAGGTAACCACTGAATGCTTGGTATATACTTGAGACTAATTGATGAGCAAGATAAGCATTCAAGATAGAATAAGTGTTTGCACTAATGACAAATATATCATAATTCCAACAATCTCCCCCTTTGGCATTAGTGACAAAAACACTTATGTACAAGATTTGATGTACTGATTTACATATATCTCCCCCATACAATATGCTTGGAGTATTTACAAATATCTCTATCTTTTCTAACTCTATAACTCTATCTCCCCCTCTAAACTCTATCTCCCCCTTTTTGACAATAATGCCAAATTAAGAAATATATATTTACACAGAGATACCAAAATGGGAGATGAATTTAGAATGTACCTTGAGAATAAGAGCCAAAGTCTTATCCCAATTTTCTTGCAAAATTTTGTAGGAGGGGAGTGTTATTTGAACTTTTGTTGAAAGTTCAATCATATGATCTGCAACTGAGAAATTGTTGTCATGGATCAATGCTTTGGAGTGGACAATGTGTTTCTGCATTGTGTCCATGATAGGAAGGATCATGTTCTGGATGTCTATTAAGGTAGACCTGATCCTTGCTTCCTCTCTTAGCAATTTTGCTTGCTTTTCTAACAAAAATCTGATTCGGAGATGATGTGATGAACTTGAATTGGGATCAAGTTGCAATATTTGGGCACTGTCCTTCATATCCTCATCAATTTTTCTTTGATCTCCTTTGTGTACTCAGTAACATGACAAAGTTTGGAAAAAAGTGAAGTTACATTATTAAAAAAAAATTCAAAGTTGGCCAAAATTATAGACAATTCTACTTGTTTTATTGCAATGTGCTCAAGCACCTTATTATCAAATTTCCTTTCAGCCTTTTCAATCAATTTTTCTTGACCAGAGGTGTCCTAGTAGAATTTATTTATAGCCTCTTCTAATTGAATCAAAATGTGTTGAGTAGAATCTACTTCAACACCTATAGCCTCTATAATAATTTTCTTGGTGTCCTCTATTATTTTGTGTTCCTTATCCCTTTTAGATCTTAACTACTTCTGCGTAGCCTTCATCTCTATTAATTGACTAGCATACCTCATTTCTTCAATGGTAGCATTTTCATAGTCAATTTTTTGAATGACTATATCTGTGTCTAAATCAATTTCTTCTAGTATTTCTTTTCTAGTTATCATAAGTCTTAATGGTTGCTTTTGTTTGACTTCTGTGGCCATTGGTTTAATCTTAGGAATAGACACAATAGTAGATATGGAAGGGCTAGCAGCAAAAACTAGGATAGGTCTTGAAGAATGAATTCCAATAGAAGTATTTACTGGATCAAAAACTAGAATACTTCCCAAAAATGATGATATACCCATTATAGCAGTATCTGAACTAGTTATACTTGAAGTAGATGTAGATAATGCTATCAAAATTGTTGGAACTGACAAAATTGTTGAACTTATTGATGTGTCGCCTAATGATGTTGGAACAGAGGAGGCTGGCTTGGTGACTGAAGAAGAGGGTTGTAGCTCGGTAGTTGAAGTGGTAGACACTTCCACTGATGATACTTGGAGCTGTGAAGTGGTAGGTGCATATGATAAATCTAATGAAGATGCTATCAAACCTGCAGAAGCTGACTCCAACCTTGATGATGTGATAGTTTTAAGTGGAGAGTGAGGAAGAGATGCAATGACTGTTGCTACAATTTTTATTGGATCATCTTCCTCCTTATTTTCCTCTTCAGCTTCTTCCTCTTTTTCTTCCTTGTCTTCCTCCATTAATGCATGCACCTCTCCTGGTGAGACTATGATGGATGGAGAGGTAGTTGTATCATCACTGTCACTATTTTCGTCATCCTGGACTTCTACAGGATCTTCACTGGGCTTATGCAGATGATAGATATTTTTCCACATGTTTGTTGCATCATTTATAACATTCTCAATGTCTTTGATTAAAATAAAACAAGTGTGGAATCTGATCATCATTTTTCCTTCATGATTTTTCATTACAGCCTTTATTTTTGCTCCAGTGAGATTTGGTTGAAGGTTTTTTAGAGATTGCTCATAGATATCTTTCACTATTTTGGTGGCTATTTCCCATCTTGGTTGCAATCTTTCCAGTAGTTTCTTGGAGATTTGAGAGGCAAGATGGTCCGGGGAGTATTTCCATTTTCCCATCTTGGAGAGTACTAGTTCTTCTATCTGCATTTTCTCAGTATCAATTCTTGTTTCAAATTTCAAAGCTTTGAAGTTTGTGATGCCTACCCCTTCCTCCAATTGTTTGAGCCTTTCCTCAAATGTGAGTGAAGGTCTGACTAGTACAGGATCCTGTTTGCCTTTCCTGGTCCTGCTTGAGAATATTGCAGTAGGCCTCTTCTTAGGTTTGGTAATGGTTACCCTACCTTTCTTCTTTAGAGGTTCTTCTCCTACAAATTCTTGTTCTTCTTCTTCTCCTTCTTCATCATCTTCTTCATCCTCACCTTTACCTTTAGTTTGCATAAGAGGACCAGTAGCAGTTTTCATTTTGGCTATCTTCCTCTTGCCTTTGCTTATTGCCTGAGGTAGCTTGATTTCAAGCTCTATTTTGGCCTTTGCTTCATCATAGGTTCCAAAGGTAGGAATGTTAGGGATAGCTAGTTCATTGACCAGTGCCTCAATGATATCTCTTGCATCATCAATATTTAATTCATAAGGCAATGGTTTTACCCATGCCACTCAGGGTATGACTACCTGCATGTACACATGATCACAGTCAACCATGAAACATATATCATCTTTATAATCCTCAACAAGCTTAGGAGGAATTCTGAACTTGTTATTCATCCTTTCTTTGAAATCATCAAAATAGTTATCCATGACTTTGTCAAAATTTTCACCCATTTCTGCTATAAACTCATTAATTTGATATAAAATTGGAGTGTCTTTCCTCCATACTACAGATCCTTTTGATGGAAAAAAAATTTGTACATAAAAGAATAAACAAATTAACAAAGAACAAAATTTATAGGGGTTATTCTTGGAAGTCCTTATGCTTTCCATATTTTTATTCAGTTGTCTTAACAGAAATTCTGACAAATCAAATTCAAGATTTTTCTTTACAATCTTAAATGCTAAATCCACAGCTTCACATGGTACACTATTCAATCTGCTGGAACTGTATAACTTATATGCAATCACATAAGTGCCAAATTTGAGTTCCACATTAGATATATTGTTAAGCTTTAGTCCTCTACCATCCCACTCTGCTAGAGTTATCTTCTGTAACTCATCCCGACCTAGGGTTTTAGTGGTTTTAGCTTTGCTTAACATAGGCAAACCCGTAATTTTATGAATCATCTTTTGCTTATCAATACAGGTTTTTCCAACCACAACTGACCATTATGAACATGGCTTAGAACATATCTAACCCATTTAACCTAGAAACTTCTTGGTAGGTGTGGAATATGGGTCAAGCCTGTTTCTTCTAACTATTTGTGCTCAGGTTTTAGGGCTCCATCAACACATAATTGACCTAGGGCATTATCCATATCTAATGTACCAATTTATTGAATAGCACATTTGAAATAAGTGCGAATATCATTAACAAGAAGTACCTTAGGAGGGATTTTCAATTGAGCTCTGTGAATGTCAAGTGATTCTGCAACTGCGGACACTACTTTGAATTTTGGGGCTTTCCATTCGACTCCTTTTACGAGATTTTAGAACCCTTCTTCACCTTGTTGCTGCTAGTGCTTGTGGATGCCATTGTTTCTCGATGGATGAAAATATTTTCAAATAATTACTTCACTGGAATTTTTCTTCAAATCGCTTGGCGTGCAACTGAAAATCCTTTTGCCTCTGAGAATTTTAAGTCACAGTAAAATAATGAAATTGAATTCTACCCTTTTAATGAAATACCATCATTAAGGCTCGGTACAAAGGTAGATGAGATGACATAGTGTGTGCCAGTCTATCATTGAAATACTCAGTAGAACCTTGCAACTTGGTGGACTAATAGAATCTTTGATACTCCTGACCTAGCTCAGTAAGGTCTTTAGTCAGCCTTGCTTAGTACATGCAACTCGGTGATTGATACCATTTCTATGATCCATGTATCTAAAATACTATATTGATCATTTGCACCCATTTTTATAATCTAGAACTATTTAAGATGTGGCTAGAAGATGCAGTTCCTGAGTCTTCTTAAGTCTCAATTGGAAATGATGGAGTCACCCACTTCTTGAGTGACATGATCATTATTTGAACTATCTTGATCAGTAGATTTAGGAATCCACTATTGTCTCATTTGCTTCCAAATGTTATCAACTTTTGCTTTCTTTTCATCTTCAATTCTTCCAGTATTCATGCAATTCTTAGCTATATGACCAAGTTCAATACATGTGTAACATCTTATGGTTGTATCCTTCTTTCTTAGGTGATGTCTTCCATAGTTTATCCCGATGTGTCCATATTCTCCATAGTAGTGACATCTGCACTAGGTATTGTAGTCCCAACCAAATATTGCTTTGATAATTTGTTCTGCTCAATTAAATACCTTTGATTTTCATTGAGATGCCTTGTGACCTAGTTTCTTGCATTTGTGACATTTGCCTTCAAATTTTTGTTTTTCTTTGCATTCATTTGCTTTGTGACCATGCTGATTGCAGTTGAAGCATTTGCCATTGAATTTTTCCTTTCCATTACTCCAACATTTGTTTGATGTATGACCTATCTTACCACAGTGATTACAAGTAGGCCTTTGATTTCTTCGTGTACCTTGTTTAGAAGTTTCACCTTATTCCTTGTAACCAAGTCCAGCTTTGCCTTTTTGTCTATGAAGATTTTTCTCACTTAGCTGATTTAATTGAGTCATGTCTACTTGTGATTTCATCATTCTCTCATTGATTTTCTTTTCAGTGTTTAGGTCATTTTCCAAACTTTCATTGATTTGTCTTTCAGATCTCAAGTCACTTTTTAAGCTTTCATTAATTTTTCTTTCAGTGATCAGATCATTCCTCAGGTCTTCATTTTCAGATCTCAAATTCATAATCGCTTCATTTTCATTAGAAAGTTGATTTATAAGATCTTGATGCTGAAGGGATTGACTATTTCTTACCTCTAAGTCTTCATTTGCCTTGTTTCTTTGTTCCAAGACTTCACATAGCCTGATTGATTGGATTTCTTATTCTCTTTTGAGTTTTCTTACTTCTTCCTATAGGGAACCATTCTTTGCCAGGAGTTCCTTGATTGCCTCATTAGCTTCATTTGAACTACTTGAAGGTAAAAGGTCTTCAATTCTTTCTTCAACATATTGATGATCATTCATTTGTCTTGCAAGTTCCTTCCTTCTTTTTAGGGATTGAGAAAGATGCTCCTTAGCTTCTTTAAGTTGAGCCATGATCATTTCTAGATCTAAGTTTTCATTTTCAATAGCTTTGTCAAGTTTGAATATCTCCATTGCTCTTGATCTTTGCTCAAGCTGTCAAACTTTTTCCTAAGAACCAAATGCTCTGATACCAATTGTTGGAAATATTTAGGATGAAATGTGTTGCTAAGAGGGGAGGGGTGAATCAATAACATATAAAATTTTATGCATTTTAACCATTTATCATTCATTCATCTAATCTAATGCATAAATGAAAGATCAATCATTCATAACACATGAACACAATGATTTGGTGACCCATAAACCTTCCAATTAGAAAGTAAAACTGGGGTGGGGATGATGCCCACAAAACTTTGTTATTGCAGTATGAAGTTGGTCGGTTAAAGTTTGTAATGATCACTTCTAGTGATCTGCCCTATTACGAGCAGGTAGGACTGCTAGATCCACCTTGTTAGAGGATTTACAAACATACAGTGAAGTATGCACTCTATTAGGAGATTTACAAAAGACTATTAAGTCTACCTTGTTATAGGATTTAAAAATTGATTCACCTATTAGGATGAAATAGTGGATCTACTTACAACTTGTTTGCTAATAAGATCTTTTTGCATTGATCACCTGGTGTGATAGATATAATTTTTTTGCTCCTTATGCTGACCTTGTTGTATTCCTTTTGCTCTGCTGCTGATAGAAATACCTTCTTTTCATGCGAAAAATACTTTCTTATTTCATGCCAATATGTTCATATTCCATATCATATATCAAAAATGATATCATACATTACATATATACCATTTCAATATTTTACAATTACAAGGTTGACCAAAACACAAGTGAACAAAACATTACTGAGTCGGCCCATTAGTAAACTCGAGTTCACTAAACTGACTAGATGACCTTATGATACTTGGCATCCACCACGTTACTCAGCATTGTCATGCACTCAGTAGAAGTAGAGACTCAGTTCATACTAGTCATAGAACATTGCTTGGAACTTGGTAGCCATTGGTGACTCAGTAGATGTAGTGTTACTCGATAGAAACTATCTTCTTCATTTACCTTGCTTAGCTTGGTAAACACTGAATCCTTTGTTTACCTTTTTCACTCGGTAAACTCTCCTGATCTTTGATTACCCTTTTTTACTCGGTAAACTCTGCTGATCTTTGATTACCTTTTTCACTTAGTAAACACTGCTGAACTTCCTTTACCTTTTCCACTCGGTATCTCCTAGAATGCTTGGTGAGAACTGTTTGCCTATTGAACTTATAAGGTAACCATTGAATGCTCGATATATACTTGAGACTAAGTGATGAGCAAGATAAGCATTCAGGATAGAATAAGTGTTTGCACTAATGACAAATATATCATAATTCCAACACATAATAACATTGATGAACACTATCAATGTTATTAAATGGCTGATAAGGCCATCATCCAACACTAAGAGACTTCACAATGTCAAAGATTAGAGGATGTGAATGATAGTTTTACCTAGCATTGAGAGCCATGTCAGTACTAAGGTTAGATTGATAAGATTTGATAGATTGATAGGTTTCCAAGGCACTAAAAGCCATAAAAATGCATAGGATTTGACAAATGATGATTGATTTAAGGTATCTAACATGTTTTGAGTTGATTATGGTTGATTTTGGGTGATTCTGAGTTGATTTGGGGTGATTTTGAGTTGATTTGGTATGATTCTATGTTGGTTTAATATGATTGTGAGTTGATTTGATATGATTTTTGATGATATTGAAATGGTTCCATAATGATGTGTAATTGGTGTGAAAGAGGATATGAATGATGATAGACACTATTGAGATATAATTAGGTTGGCCAAAAGATTAGAGTTACTGGAATGAGAAAATGGGATGAATTAGTATGAAAAGTGATGTCAATTCAGGGGCTTGTGATTATTTTCAAGGGTTACAACTCAAGATAGTGACCAAATAATGAAAATGATAGCTCAATTTGTTCACAAAAAAGGTATGAATCCAATGCAACTGATGGTTCATAAATTGGAGTTGAAACGCAAAAGTTGTGGCCTCTGAAGTGCAACATAAGTGTTACAAGAGCAATTTCAGGCATCTTACTACCCCAAGTGCACCCAAAATGCATCCAAGTGTGCTATGATAGCACCAAGTGTGCCCCTGGTGCACTTGGGAAGCCCAAATGCACTTTGAAAGTGTAGATTGCACCCCAAAAGGCTTCAGGGGCCAAAATCAACCCGATTAGACTCAAAATGACCTAAAACTTTGTGTGCATGCCCAAAATGGTAGAAAGAGGTTAGAACATGAGTGAAAGTAGTCAAACATGTTCACATTTGGTCAAATTCCTCAAAAAAGGTCAAACTAAGGCTAGACTAGGTGGAAAGCCCTAAAAGGTTGATAGACAATGTAGGATGATGTAGGAATGTAGGAATGTAAGATGAAGATGATTTGGTGTATCGAAACACATGATCATGGTGGTGAATGAAGATATGAATGAAAGAAGATTGAAGAGATGAGATGAGAACCAGGTAGAATGACATGAAGACTTCTTCTTTCAAAAAGTGCACTATATATCAAATGGAGCTTCATTTTGATGAAACCGTAGACATGAACCATTTTTGAGTGTCTACAAGAACTTTAAAAAAAACCCTCATTAGTCTTTTAAAAGCCTATTAGCATAGTTGGTGTACCTAATAGGTGTGCCTAATGCTTACAAAATTATAATCAAAAGGTGTACATTAACACACCTAATGAGGTGCACTAATGTGCACCTTGTAACTATTCTGCCTTTTACTTATTATTGCTTGAAGTTTCCAATTTAAGGTCCACACTTGTGCACCTAACCAAGTGAACCAGTATGAACCTTTTGAATACCTTTTATCCACTAAAATTTATGAGTTAATATTTTGGGGGTGTGTAGTAGTGCACTTGAATAGGTGTGCTACTATGCACCTAGTTAAGTTTAGGTTTGTTTCAAGTTTTTTAAACATGTAAAGAATACTAGTGTGCACCAGTGCACCAAGATAGGTGTGCTAGAGCACACCAACATTCATATCTTGGTGCTATTATTTGTGTTTGGAATAGATGAATGCAGAGGGATGATGGGGAAGTTTTCACCTGTTTGGGTGTGCAGCTGTAGAGAGGAGAAATAGAGTGAGGCTCGTATGCATAGGAACTGCAGCGCAAGAGCTTTAGAGAAAAGATGAACAAAATTAAAATAAGAAATGTGGGGGAGGGGGGAGAACTTATATAGGCCAGGGTCCCCTTGGGGTACTCCATAGGTGCATAGATATGCAGGTGTGCTATTACGCATTTGTGCCTGAAAATTTTCGTTCATCTTACTATTGGGCACACTGGTGCACCTCATTTGGTGTACTAGTGTGCCCTTTATTTTTTTTAATTTTCACTTGTTTCTTTCTCCAAACTGTTCTTCAATAACTAATTTTCCTAGTCAGGACTTGGGACATGAACTAGGGGGCTAGGTAAGACCTCAAAAATGACTCGGATCTCTAATTAGGAGTCCAAAATCCAAAAAATAAAGTAGGGGTTCCCCACTTTGCTAGGAAATGGGGCTTGCATTGTGGAACCACAAAATTCATCAAGTAACCCAAGAGGAGAAGTCTGCAATGGTGAACTAAGCAAGAATTCTTAAAGAGGATGAATGCTTGAAGGGTGAACAAGCTATTAGAGCTAGAAATATTGGAAGCCAAGTAGAGTTGAGGATTGAATAGTGATTTGTAATCTATAAGTAAGGTTGTAAGTTGTATTAGATCAAAGCTCCACTGCTACTTTCTAACAATTGTATCAAATTTGGGTAAATCCTTTGGGGAAAGGTTGACTTAATAGTCATTGAGAAATCCTTTAATAGGGTGGCACTCCAAGTGAATGACCTAAGGTCCTTTAACAAGGTGATTGAAATCCCTTAACTAGGTCAAATTTAATTATGTGTGTTGTAACCTTTAATAGGGTTAGCCTTTAATAGGGCATCACTTCATAATAGTGAAAAAGGAGTAGCATGTTACTAGCAGTTTTTCCCAGATTGGGTTTCCATCTTCTATGCCATAACCATTCATCATCAAATTTTGCAATAAAACAAGAAACATCATCCATATCAAGGTAAAACATATTACTCTTCGTTTGATCTCCTTTTCCTATTAGTTTACCATCAGTATCATAGATTTTTGCAGTTTTGTTTCCAAATTCCACTTTGCATCCTATATTGCCTAACTGTGAGACACTCAGTAAATTGTAGTTTAACCCTTCAACATAGTATGCATTGTCACATGAGATTTGTTCTGTGAGCTTGATGGAACCTTTTCCTTTGATTTGAAAAGGGGCATCATTACCAAATCTAACACTATTTCCATCATACTGAGTAAAGTTAACAAACTTACTTTTGTCTCCTGTCATGTGATGTGAGCATCCACTATCTATGATCCATCTGTCATTTTTGTTTATACAAGTCATCAGTGCTGTGGCTTCTTCTTCATCAGATTGGTCCTTCATGGCTACATAAACAACTTCATCATCATTGTCATCATAATTTTCTTCAACAATATAACACTTCTTACCTTTTTCTTTGTAATCTTTCTTGTCATCTTCTCTTCTGTTCTTGTATTTGTTGCTTTCCTTGAAATCCTTTTTCTGTGGACATCTTGTAGCAATATGACCTACTTCATTGAAATTGAAACAAATGATAGGCATCTTACCATTGAATTTTCCTTTACCTCTATGAAATCTTCTAGCTAGTAAAGCTTCTAATTGATCCACATCTTCCTCATCTGTGCTGTTGTCACTGGATACATATTTAATCTTTCTTCCCTTCTTAGATTTCACCTATTCAGCATCTTTCAGTGATAACTTGGCCTTGAAAGCAGATTCAACATTATCAGGTCTGTAGTTGTCAAAGTTAGATAACTCAAATGTAGTGAGTATTCCTATGATACCTTCAAAAATTAGATTGTTTCCTGGCACACATCTTAGTTCCTGTATTGCTGATACTCTAATAGCATAGATAGGGAGCAAGGTTCTCAAATACTTACTATTAACAGTGTCTTCATCCAATTGACCACCCAAACATCTTATCACACTTACCACTTCTTTTATTCTTGCACTGTACTGAACAACATTCTCATTTTCTTCCATTCTCATATCATCAAATTTTCCTCTGAGACTTTCTCTTTTTGCTCTTTGTACATTCTGATCTCCTCCATAGATGTCTGATAGGGCTTTTCACATTTTGAATGCGGTGTCACATCCTTTGATATCATCAAATTCAGCATAGCTAAGTGCAGAGGCAATCTCCAGCATTGTCTGGTTATGTTCTTGCTTGTTTTTCATATCTTCTGCAGCAGGAGCACTTGTTGGATCGACATGTTCAGTAATAATTGATTTTTGGGCATAATCTCCTATGGATCCAAGATGTAGTTTCATCAAAATTTGCCATGCAACAAAGTTGTCTTTGTTGAGCTTGGGAACTTCTCTCTTAGGCATTTTGATCTTTTATGCTTCTAGTCCTTTTAAACTGGATCAGCAGTCTGCTCTGATACCAATTGTTAGAATCTTTTAGAATAACTGAGAGGGGGGGTGAATCAGTTATTCAAGGTCCCAAATGCCTAAATAAAACCCTTTTTATTTTTATTTTTACCAAATTTAGTGAACTCATAAACCTTTTAACCATCCAAGCTTAAATCAATCATATTAGCAAGTTACAGTAAATCAACATGCAAAGATAAAACATGAAAGATCAACACATGACACAATGATTTACGTGGAAACCCAATTTGGGAAAAACCACCAGTAACATGCTACTTGATTCTCACTCTTCTGAAGTGATGCCCTGTTAAAGGCTTACAACACACTATTAAATGTGACCTTGTTAGAGGATTTCACCAAACTGTTAGGAATGGGCCTGGTTAAAGGACTTTAGAACATTCACTGGGAATGTCACCCTGTTAAAGGATTTATCTCATGGCTATCAAACCAACCTAAGTCCATTGGATTTAAACTAATTGTTACAATTGCTAGAAAGTAACAACAATGAACTTTTGATCTGATATAACTTACAACATACTTTGCAGATTTCAGATCACACTTTCAGTTTAGTCCTTATGCTTGGCTTTTATCTCTTCAGCTCTGACTGCTTGTCATCTATTCAAGCTTTGTCTCCTTGAGTCTTCTAACTCACTGTACTAATGCATCCATATCAGGGGTCTTCTTACTGAAATAGAGTAACTATTCTCTCTTTCCTCTTTTCCACCTTCTTCAGCAGTTTACACTTTCATGCTTGACCACCCCTCTCTCATTCTTTTTTTTTCATTAACTAATGACTCCTTATATAGAGATCTGATATGCCTTTGCTGCTCAATTCTCCCTCTTCACTTTTAGGGTTTCAATATGGATTAGGTAAAATACAATGTATCTACCTCATATCTTGTTCTCTTCTAGAAACTTCTCCAGCTGTATCCTCAAAAACGTTTTACATGGTGTTCTGTGCCACCAGCTCATCATTCTTATCTTCTATTTAATTTACAAACTTCTAAGTAATAACCTTGTCGGCTTAGTTCTGGCAAATCTTCGATCTTCGAAATAATGCAGCAACTTGGCATTATTTGTTTTATTGATGCTTGGCATCTCAGTGTTACTCGACATCTACACAAAACTATGTTACTCGAGACTTATAAAAAACTGTATTACTCAGCACCTACAGAAAACTGTGTTACTTGGCACCTACAGAAAACTGTGTTACTCGGCACCTACTCTTTACTCAGCACCTGAAGATCACTCGGCTTATATGGTATACTCAACACCTTCTCTTAGTTGAGCTTTGTAAAAGACTTAGCTAACACCTAACCTCTTTAATATGTTTCAGTGTGCCCTTTTTTCTGTATCTTATAGTATGTTATCAAATACACTTTTTCATCAATGGCTTAGCTGATCCTAGTACTTCATTACAACATCATAACTTCAACCTTTCTCTAGGTGTTCTAGTTACATCTTATTGATTGCCACCACCTTGTCAACCAACTAATTGATAGTATTTGGATCACTAAAGCAATTGTCATTCCTACAAGTAGCAAGTTTGACATCAATGACAAAACAATGATTGAGAACATTCTTTATCATTCCAAAAACTCTTATTATCAATTCAATCATTTCTAACAATCTCCCTCTTTGGCATTGATGGCAAACCAAACTGATCAATGGATCAACTTAGTTACCACCAAAACTGATTGTATATATTATTTGCTTCTTTTTTGTGCTGTTGCATCTTTACTACTGATCACATATATCTCCCTCTTTCATATATATCTCCCTCTTTCTTTGCATAGATCAGTTTCATCATATTTCTCCTTCTTTGACATAAATGCCAAAGATGAAGCATCTTTATCATGCAAAATATAAGCTTTGGCTTTTTCTTTGTCTTTCTCCCTCTATCACCATGCTTGTGACTGATTTGGAGTTTCTATTCCTGCTGTCATCCTTTGCATCAACCTGTTACTATTCCAATGTTTGATTTCTGTTGATGCAAGGCAGCTTCCTTGTTGTCTTAAACTTCTTGAGTTAGGGGTATTATCCCCAACTTGCCTCTAAGATATTCATAAGCATCCTTGGGCAATGGTTTGGTGAAAATATCTGCAATTTTTTCCTTTGTGTGAATGTACTCCAGCTTCACTTGTTTGTCTTCTACCAATTCTCTGACATAATGATACTTGATTGCAATGTGCTTGGTTTTTGCATGCATTACTGGATTTTTGGATATGTTTATAGCACTTGTATTTTCACAATACAATATCACAGGTTTGGTTACCTCTTCTTTCATTCCATTCAATAGATGTGTGAGCCATACAATGTTTGTGCAATTGACTACAGTTGCCACATATTCTGACTCTGCAGTGGACTGGGATGTGCATGTTTGTTTCTTACTAGTCCAGGTAACTAGCCTTTTGCCTAAAAATAATGCACCTCCACTTGTGCTTTTTCTGTCATCAATGTTTCCTCCCCAATCTGCATCAGTGTATGCATTGAGTTCAAATTTCTCACTCTTTTTGTAGTATAGACCAAAGTTGTTAGTTCCTTTGAGATATCTCATTATTCTTTTTACTGCTATAAGATGGTTTTCTTTAGGATTAGCAGAGAACCTAGCCACTATTCCAACTGCTAATGCTATGTCTGGTCTGCTGTGTACTACATACTGTAATTTTCCAATCATTGATCTATACATTGTTTGATTGACTTCAGCTGACTCATCATTTTTGGACAGCTTATTTCCTATGGCCATTGGTGTGCTGACTGGTTTGGATTCCTCCAGTCCAAACGTTTTAAGAATCTCTTTGATGTACTTTGATTGTGTAATAAATATTCCATTTTTGAGTTGATGTACTTGTAAGCCAACAAAAAATTTGATTTCTCCAAACATAGACATCTCAAATTCATGTCTCATTTTGTCAGCAAAGCCTTTGCAAAGTACTTCCTTTCCACCAAATACTATGTCATCCACAAAAATTTCAGATACAATAATGTCTTTACCTTCTTCTGCTTTGATGTACATGTTGCTATTATCATCAGTTCTTTCAAATCCAATTTGCACTAGATACTTGTGAAGTCTCTCATACCATGCTCTTGGTGCTTGTTTCAAACCATAAAGTGCTTTGTGTAGTTTACACACCATATCCCTATTGTTTTTATCAACAAATCCTTCTGGGTGTTCAATGTAGACTTCTTCTTCTAGTATACCATTCAAGAAAGCAGATTTTACATCCATTTGATAGACTTTAAAATTTTTGTAGGCAGCATATGCAAGCAAGGTTCTTACTCCTTCCATCCTAGCAACAGGAGCAAATGTTTCTCCATAGTCTATTCCTTCTTCTTGAGCATAACCCTTGCATACTAGTCTAGCTTTGTTTCTGGTAATCTCACCATTCTCATCTAGCTTGTTCCTGAATACCCACTTGGTGCCAATCACATTTTTGTCAGTTGGTCTGGGAACCAAATTCCAGGTTTTGTTTTTCTTTATTTGATCAATTTCTTCTTCCATAGCTTTATACTAGTCATCATTTTGTAATGCACCATACACTGTCTTGGGTTCAGATGTGCTGATTAGACATGATTCATGTCTTAGTTTGTTCCTTGTCATTGGTCTTGCATCTTTGTCACCAATTATTTGTTCAGTAGGGTGATGTCTTTTTACATATTTGGATAATCTTGGCTCTGTCCTTGTTTCCATGTTTGATCTTTCAGATTCTGGATCACTTTGCACTTCGTTGTCTGGTTGTTCTTCATCATGTATTTTGTCTTCAGAATTAGATTGTTCATTTCCTTCATTTTGCAACTTGGCTTCTGAATGCAGCTCGGCATTCACTGGTTGAGACTCGGCTGAGACTGATACTTGTTGTTGAGTTTCAATTGGATTGACATCATCCTCCTTAGCAGTCATTCCTTCATAAGAGTACACAAAGGTTCTGTATTCTTCCATTTTCTTTGGTTCTTCAGCTTGAACTTCTGTGTGCTCATCAAAATTTACATTTGTACTTTCCACAATTTTGTTAGTGTTAACATTCAAACACTTATATGCCTTACTTCTTGTGGAGTAACCAAGAAATATACCTTCATCACTTTTTGCATCAAATTTTCCATTTCTAACATCTTTAAGAATAAAACATTTACAACCAAACACTTTGAAATGTTTTACATTGGGTGAGTGACCATACCATAATTCAAAAGGTGTTGCATTTGTACCTTTCTTGATTTGTACACGGTTTAGTGTATGAACAACTACACTTACAGCTTCTCTCCAGTATTTTAGAGCAACAGTCTTTTCCATCATTAATGTTCTGGCACAATCAATTATAGATCTATTTCTTCTTTCAGCAATTCCATTCTATGGGGGAGTTCTAGGAGCTGACATTTGTCTTTTGATTCCTTTGTCATTACAGAATATCTTGAATTCATTTGATGTGAATTCACCACCTCTATCTGATCTTAGACATTTCAAGCTTTTTCCTGTTTCCTTTTCAACTCTAGCCACATACCATTTAAACATTTGGAAAGCATCAGATTTTTGTTTTAAGAACATGATAGTCATCATCCTGGAATAATCATCAACAAATAACATGATGTATTTATCTCCTCTATAGCTTTGTACTTCCATTGGACCACATAAGTCAGTGTGAATTAACTCAAGTATCTCCTTAGATGTATAGTTTTTGCTTTTGAAACTTGATTTTGTCATCTTTCCTAGTTGACATTGTTTGCACATAATATTATCAAGCTTCTTCAATTTTGGTAAACCTCTGACTTTCTTCATTTTACTAATGTTGACCAGATTATCAAAATTGACATGACATAATCTTCTATACCATAACCATTCATCATCAAATTTTGCAATAAAACAAGAAACATCATCCATATCAAGGTAAAATAGATTACTCTTCGTTTGATCTCCTTTTCCTATTAGTTTACCATCAGTATCATAGATTTTTGTAGTTTTGTTTCCAAATTCCACTTTGCATCCTATATTGCCTAACTGTGAGACACTCAGTAAATTGTAGTTTAATCCTTCAACATAGTATGCATTGTCACATGAGATTTGTTCTATGAGCTGGATGGAACCTTTTCCTTTGATTTGACAAGGGGCATCATTACCAAATCTAACACTATTTCCATCATACTAAGTAAAGTTAACAAACTTACTTTTGTCTCCTGTCATGTGATGTGAGCATCCACTATCTATGATCCATCTGTCATTTTTGTTTATACAAGTCATCAGTGCTATGGCTTCTTCTTTATTGGATTGGTCCTTCATGGATACATAAAAAACTTCATCATCGTTGTCATCAGAATTTTCTTCAACAATATAACACTTCTTACGTTTTTCTTTGTAATCTTTCTTGTCATCTTCTCTTTTGTTCTTGTATTTGTTGCTTTCCTTGAAATCCTTTTTCTGTGGACATCTTGTAGCAATATGACCTACTTCATTGCAATTGAAACAAATGATAGGCATCTTACCATTGAATTTTCCTTTACCTCTATGAAATCTTCTAGCTAGTAAAGCTTCTAATTGATCCACATCTTCCTCATCTGTGCTGCTGTCACTAGATACATATTTCATCTTTCTTCCCTTCTTAGATTTCACCTGTTCAGCATCTTTCAATGATAACTTGGCCTTGAAAGAAAATTCAACATTATCAGGTCTGTAGTTGTCAAAGTTAGATAACTCAAATGCAGTGAGTCTTCCTATGATACCTTCAAAACTTAGATTGTTTCCTGGCACACATCTTAGTTCCTGTATTGCTGATACTCTAATAGCATAGATAGGGAGCAAGGTTCTCAAATACTTACTATTAATAGTATCCTCATCCAATTGACCACCCAAACATCTTATCACACTTACCACTTCTTTTATTCTTGCACCATACTAAGCAACATTCTCATTTTCTTCCATTCTCATATCATCAAATTTTCCTCTGAGACTTTCTCTTTTTTCTCTTTTTACATTCTGATCTCCTCCATAGATGTCTGATAGGGCTTTCCACATTTTGAATGCGGTGTCACATCCTTTGATATCATCAAATTCAGCATAGCTAAGTGCAGAGGCAATCTCCAGCATTGTCTGGTTATGTTCTTGCTTGTTTTTCATATCTTCTGCAGTAGGAGCACTTGTTGGATCGACATGTTCAGTAATAATTGATTTTTGGGCATAATCTCCTATGGATCCAAGATGTAGTTTCATCAAACTTTGCCATGCAACAAAGTTGTCTTTGTTGAGCTTGGGAACTTCTCTCTTAGGCATTTTGATCTTTTCTGCTTCTAGTCCTTTTAAACTGGATCAGCAGTCTGCTCTGATACCAATTGTTAGAATCTTTTAGAATAACTGAGAGGGGGGGTGAATCAGTTATTCAAGGTCCCAAATGCCCTAATAAAACCCTTTTTTTTTTTTTTTTTTTTACCAAATGTAGTGAACTCATAAACCTTTTAACCATCCATGCTTAAATCAATCATATTAGCAAGTTACAGTAAATCAACATGCAAAGATAAAACATGCAAGATCAACACATGACACAATGATTTACGTGGAAACCCAATTTGGGAAAAACAACCAGTAACATGCTACTTGATTCTCACTCTTCTGAAGTGATGCCCTGTTAAAGGCTTACAACACACTGTTAAATGTGATCTTGTTAGAGGATTTCACCAAACTCTTAGGAATGGGCCTGGTTAAAGGACTTTAGAATATTCACTGGGAATGTCACCCTGTTAAAGGATTTATCTCATGGCTATCAAACCAACCTAAGTCCATAGGATTTAAACTAATTTTTACAATTGCTAGAAAGTAACAACAATGAACTTTTGATCTGATATAACTTACAACATACTTTGCAGATTTTAGATCACACTTTCAATTTAGTCCTTATGCTTGGCTTTTATCTCTTCAGCTCTGACTGCTTGTCATCTATTCAAGCTTCGTCTCCTTGAGTCTTCTAATTCACTGTACTAATGCATCCATATCAGGGGTCTTCTTACTGAAATAGAGTAACTATGCTCTCTTTCCTCTTTTCCACCTTCTTCAGCACTTTACACTTTCATGCTTGACCACCCCTCTCTCATTCTTTTTTTTTCATTAACTAATGACTCCTTATATAGAGATCTAATATGCATTTGCCACTCAATTCTCCCTCTTCACTTTTAGGGTTTCAATATGGATTAGGTAAAATACAATGTATCTACCCCATATCTTGTTCTCTTCTAGAAAATTCGCCAGCTGTATCCTCAAAAATGTTTTACATGGTGTTCTGTGCCATGAGCTCATCATTCTTATCTTCTATTTAATTTACAAACTTCTAAGGAATAACCCTTTCGGCTTAGTTCTGGCGAATCTTCGATCTTTGAAATAATGCAACAACTCGGCATTATTTGTTTTACTGATGCTCAGCATCTCAGTGTTACTTGGAATCTACACAAAACTGTGTTACTCGAGACTTATAAAAAATTGTGTTACTTGGCACCTACAGAAAACTGTGTTACTCGGCACGTACTATTTACTTGGTACCTGAAGATCACTCAGCTTATATGATATACTCGACACCTTCTCTTAGTTGAGCTTTGTAAAAGACTTAGCTAACACCTAACCTCTTTAATATGTTTCAGTGTGCCCTTTTTTTTGTATCTTATAGTATGTTATCAAATACACTTTTTCATCAATGGCTTAGCTGATCCTAGTACTTCATTACAACATCATAACTTCAACCTTTCTCTAGGTGTTCTAGTTACATCTTATTGATTGCCACCACCTTGTCAACCAACTAATTGATAGTATTTGGATCACTAAAGCAATTGTCATTCTTGCAAGTAGCAAGTTTGACATCAATGACAAAACAATGGTTGAGAACATTCTTTATCATTCCAACAACTCTTATTATCAATTCAATCATTTCTAACATCAAGTGTGTTGATGGATATAATGTGTTTTATGCTTTACATTTCTACATGTTGATTTAATAGTAACATATCGATTTTGGTTAACACATAATGAATGCATGCATGGTTAAGAATGTTATATGGGTTCATTGAATTGCAAAAGTTTTATTTGTATATCTAGACCTTGAATAACTGATTCATCTTCCCCCCTCTCCGTTATTCTTAAAGAATTCCAACAATTGGTATCAGAGCCATTTTCTTAAGAGGATTAATTTTAAGGTACTAGAAGCACAAAGATCAAGATGTCAAAAAGAGAGGTACCCAAGCTCAATAAAGATAACTTTTCTGCATGGAAAAGTTTGATAAAGCTACATGTTGGAGGACTTGGAGATTATGCACAATCTTGCATTTCAGTAGAATTTGTTTATCCAGCAGGAGCCTTAACTATTGAAGATTTGAAGAAAAGGAAAGAGAAAAATCAAGCGATGTTGGAGATTTCCTTTACCCTAAACTATGCTAAGTTTGATGGTATCAAAGACCTTAAAAGTGAAAAGTAGATGTGGGATGCCCTAGACACCATCTATGGAGGAGAAAAAAATGTTCAAAGTGCCAAGTTAGAGAGCCTCAAAGGTAAGTTTGATGACATGAGAATGGAAGAAGGTGAAAATATTGCTCAATATGTTTCTATAATAAAAGAAGTTGTTAGTGCAATAAAAGGTGCTACTGGTAAAATAGATGATGATAATGTACTAAGTAAACTCTTGAGAACATTGTTGCATGTGTATGCCATTAGAGTATCTACAATCCAAGAGTTAATATGTAAGCTAGGAAATGATCTAATCCTTGAAGGTCTAGTAGGAAGACTCACTGCTTTTGAGTTATCTAATTTTGACAACTACAAACTAGAGAGTGTTGAATTATCTTTCAAAGAAAAATTGTTACTAAAGGATTCTGAGGAGGTAAAGCCAAAGAAGAAGAAAAGAAAGATGAAGTATGCATCCAATGATAGTAGTATAGATGAGGAAGACATTGAAAAATTGGAAGCATTGTTGGCCAGAAGATTTCATAGAGGAAAAGGTAAATTCAAAGGTAAGTTGCCTATCATTTGTTTAAATTGCAATGAAGTTGGCCATATTGCAGCAAGATGTACATAGAAGAAGAATTTTAGAGAAGGGAACAAGCACAAAAACATAAGAGAAGATGATAGAAGAGACTACAAAGATAAAGGTAAGAAGTCATGCTACATTGCTGATGAACATGATTTTGATGAAAATAATGATGAAGTGGTATATGTTGCAATGAAGGATGAGGCTACTACACTTATGACTTGTGTAAACAAGAATAACAAGTGGATCATTGATAGTGGGTGCTCACATCACATGACTAGAGACAAAAGTAAGTTCATTACCTTAACTTATTATGATGGAATAGTGTAAGATTTGGTAATGATGAATCATGTTTGATAAAAGGAAAAGGGTATATCAAACTCATAGATAAGATTTCATGTGATAATGCTTATTATGTTGAAGGATTGAATTATAACTTGTTAAGTGTGTCACAATTGAATAATTTGGGGTGCAATTTTGAGTTTGAAAAGAAATCAGCCAAGATATATGATACAAATGGAAACTTGATTAGAAAAAGAGATCAAACTAGGAGTAATATATTCTATTTGGATATAGAAGATGCTACTTGTCTTATTGCAAAATTTGATGATGCATGGCTTTGGCTCAAGAGACTATGTCATTTAAATTTAATAATTTGATTAGTATCAGTAACATGAAAATAGTTAGAGGTTTGCCTAAGTTGAAGAAACCAAAAAATATAACGTGCAAACAATGTCAGCTAGGCAAGATGACAAAGTCAAGCTTTAAAAGTAAAGCTTATACATCTGAGGAAATACTTGAAATTGTTCATACTAACTTATGTGAACCCATTGAAGTGAAAAGCTACAAAGGAGATAAGTATATAATTCTACTTGGTGATGATTACTCTAGAATGATGATAGTCATGTTTTTGAAACAAAAATTAGATGCTTTTCAAATATTTAAATGGTACTTGGCAAGAGTTGAAAAAGAAACATGAAAGAATTTGAAATTTTTGAGATCAGATAGAGGAGGTGAATTCATTTCACATGAGTTTGAGATGATTCATAATGTGTTGGTAAAAAGATTGTTCTTTTGAATAAACTCCCAAAATGCCCAAATCTGAAAGAACAATTAGATGCAACCAGTTGGATAATGTATCATGAGGTTGATAGATTTCCTCTGAATTGAAAGGTATAGCTCCCTTATAGAATGATATGCAATGAATTTTTTAATTTCCTAAACTAACTAGGTGCATTCTTAACCTGAGAACGAAAGAGGAGAAACCAAGTTGAACCTAGGCAGGACTAACTCAGGCAGATTTTAGATGTTAAACCTAGCCAACTTCGAGAACTCACACATCCTATGACTCTCGAGATTGGTAATGTAAGAATGTTGTTAGTTATGCAAATGCAATGACATGAAATTAAAATGAAGATTAAACATCTGAAACTTTGCAACATGAACAGATGAAAGTACTCTGATCTATCAACCATTCACCATTTAGCTGAGAATGCAAGAAAGTGCTTAAGACTAATTATAACAATACTCTAATTGGAAGTAATTAGAAAAGTGATGCCTAAATGCTCTGATTTGTAACAAAACCTTTCTTGTTTTGAACACAACAAACATAATACTCTGATTACATTTGCGTACAATCTACATCCAAATCTATTACAAAGAACCAAAATATCCATCACTAATGCATGAATGAAAATGTAGAAAATTGAATGCTCTCCCCTCTACTCTAGCTCTCTAACTGTATGCAGAAAAAGAAGAACCCCCATTCCCTCCACAAGATCTCCAATAAATAATCTCTCAAGTGATCAATCGATTCTTCTATGACCATCCAGTTCCTCTACCTCTTCGGTTCTATAACCATTCAGTTTGTAATTGATTCTTGGGAGAAAACTCATCCCTTTAACTTCCCCCTTTTTCTTTTAATATAACCATTTTCTCGGTGATCTTTCCTAGTTTCTATAACTGAATCTTGAAATTATTCTTTCTATGTATCAATCAAAATCCTCTACCTTTTACTTTGATACTTCCCCAAGGAATAAGCAAATATAATTCATAATTCCTGCCACATGATAATTATTTATGGACACATAGGCATACATTTTCATTCTGATCAATTCCTTTTTCAATTCTTCATTTTCCTTGAAAAGAATGGAACTGTTAACATCTCCGGGCAATGAAGAAGTTGCAAAAGCTACATCTACAACCATTTGGGTGATTTCTTGTTTGCTTCACTTGTCTTTTTATTTGTGGACTAGAAGTATATTTAACCTCGCCATGGCTTCAAGTAATTATCTCGTCAAAAATCTCACCATCATCTGCCTTGGCACCTATTGATCCTTGGTCGAACCCTGTTAGCTCATCTTCTACTATGTCATAACATAATCTTGGGGCCTCCTCATACTCTGCTACATCCAATTCTTAAAGATGTGCTTCCTTGAAAAGTTTGTCGAAAACATACTGCCTTGCAGGAACTAAGAGCATTATAAGCACTGGGAAAAGAACACCAGCAATGGGAATCCATGTAATACCAAAACATGCCAGCAAATAGGACATCTAGAAGATGGTAAAAATAGCAATCATTTTGAAAGGCATCATTTCAACAAATGAAGCATGGTAGCGTTGAAGTACTTTGTATCTTCGACTTGGTGTGGTAAGGAGTAAGAGTATTCTTTCCTAGAATTGGTTGCTAGGTAAACTTACTATAGCCATGAATGCAAAGTAACCCCAAAGAACTGAAGCAGGAATCATTTTAAGAAGGGGCATAGTAGAAACACAGCCACCTACCATCATGGCTTGCAAAAAATTACTCAAATGTTGCTCTTTGACCTCAACAGGAAGTAGTTCATCAACATCCTTCTCTGGATCAGAAATTGATTCATCAACTAGAGCATCTAGGTTTTCGATCCTTGTAGCCAATTGAAGGGTTGTCTATTGAAATTCCTTTAGAGCCATGGCTGGAGGTGGTTGATAAACCAATGGAGTTTGCATTTGCTGATAAGTTTCTTGCATGTTGCCATGCAATTATCTTAAGCTTGAATTTTCTTTAATGCTTTTCTTAGTTGTCTTCACCAACCTATTATGGACCAACTTGTGCTTCAAAGTAATTAAACATTTTGTATGCATCAAAGATTGAGGAATAACACCATTTGAAGGGGGTATACCAAGAAGACCACATATGATAACCAAGAATCCCAAAAGAAAATCATAATAGAATGATGAAGGTTTTCTCAAATTGAATTCCTTTTGCTGAGCAAGCTGAGATGCTACACTATGGTCAAAATAGTAAAGTACAACAATCATAATCATTAGAAAGAATGCAGCAATAATGTATAGCAATGGAACATCCAACAGTTCCTTAATTACTGTCCAGTTGTCATAAGCACCAGCTAACCATGGATTTGGACTGAACAGAAGCCCAAATGATAGAACCAAAGAAAACATTCCATTTCCAAAGCACCAAGAAGGAGTAAATTTTTTGAGTGTTGGATTACTCCTCTTTGGAATGCAAAATTCATCCACAGCACTCGAAATCCTATACTGAAATCCATAGACAGAAAAGAAGTAGATGTGGCCCAAGTCAACAAAAACTAGAGTGAAGACAAGGATATTCACTCCCTCCTTCTATCCTTTTGATCATGTTTAGTTGATCAATCTATGATTCATCTCAAACTTCTAGAATAACACTCCCTTTGTTGTGCATAGATTTCATAATTAGTTCCTTAATTCTTGATTGAACAGGCTATGCTCTTTTAGCATTGTAACAAAAATTGTCAATGAAAGCCTGCATGTGCGATGACAATTAAAGTTTTTAGCCATTTTAAAATATATATTTCTAGCCATAAAATTGCATGTAGATCAAGGTGATTAGTGGGTTCATCAAGTAAAAGCAGACCAGGTTCTATGAAAAAGGGCTTGTGTAGTAACCACCATCCCCACTATCATAGTAATATCATCCAGCTTTCCTCATGCAACACAAAAAGACTGCAAATTTCATTCTAAGTAGCTTTTTCCACACTAGAATACCATATCATTAGATCTCTCAATGCCACTAGCCTCTTGCAATCTTGAAGATTTTCTACTAAAGCTCTCCACTACATTACTCAAATAAAGAAACTTTTTCTGATTCCTTACGAGTGTCCAAGAATCATAACTTCAACCACCATTCCATATAAAAGAGATTATCAATAGGAGCATAATATCCTTGCCAGATTGGGATCTATCACCTACCCATCACGATAGGACTTTGAAATAACCCACCTGGTTTGAAAAGAAGAAGGCAATTTGAAGCAGAACTCGGCAAAGATTGCCTACCTATAATGACTTAGACCTAGACTCAAGATTGACTAGATTGACTTGATATGACCAATATTGCCAAGAAAAAAAGGGTGACTTAAAGTCAGGCAACAGCTGGCTCCAACTAGGGAGTATGTACTGCAAGGTGCAAAGAGAATCCAACATCTCTGGTTAAGCAAGTGCCTTAAGTATTGGGTTATGGAGTCTAGACTGCAAATCAATTTCTTTATCAACATTTTTAGTAAGGTGGTTGTCAAAACATATCTTAGCCTTTTCATTTGCACATATTTGATCAAGATCATTCACCAATAAATTATCTTCAAAGAAAAATGTTTCAGAAAATTGATCTTTACCAGCCATAACGAAGGAAGACTCAATACTATTATAATCTTCAATGACATTAGAAATTTGATTTTTAAATAATCCATCAGCCTTGGGATGATTTTTAGACCAACATTTTGAAATATCACCCACATTCTTTTTGTAGTGCCTCTCGTGTTTGCAGTTTGTACCTTGTCTATTTTTGATTCGAGAGATACTTGATACTCTTTTGATATTTGTACCTTGAGACGACCTAAAGGTCGAATGTTATATTTTGATTTCTGTACCATAGATGCTTTGTTTCTATGCTGTTCAGTTTATCATATTTGCATGTTGATGTTATTTTGAGATGACAGTAGATCTATGAGAACTGATTATCTGGTTATATGATGTATTGGACCTATTTGTTGACTATGTTATGAGATGGATTCTATACTATGGTTATTTACTTCATTTTTGTCTTTTACGCTTTCTGCGAATGTGAGTGATGTAAATGGATTAAATAGGTATTTTAATACATGTTGCTTCGGCTATGATATTATTTGCCATTGCACTTGATCATGTGTTTTAGTGTGCAAGAATTACATCCCTAGCAATGGCCTATGGAGATAGTGATCCAGCTGTTCATATTTTGCCAATGTCGCTCCTATATGGTCGACGTATCCTTATTTAGTTGTTTTATAATAAAACCTTTCGGTGATTAGTAAATCCGAACTCATTTGTATTATGTGATTAGACCAGCGAACATGTCTGTGCATTTAGAAGTTCACATTCTTCGTGAAAGTGTTAAGTGTTTTTCTGTAATTTTGGGTTTTTGGGTTTTTAATCTTTTGGATTTAATTTCTAGCAGCTTTGCCTTAGGTGAAATCCCCTTGCGGATAATAACCTATTTTCGTTTGGGTCATTTTGGAGTTTAACTACTCCAACTAGCTATTTTCCAGAATTGACTATTCACCCAAAAAAAGTGAATAAGTATTGGAAAAGTGATTTCATAAATCACTTTTCACAATTTGGAAATAGAATTGTAGAGCAAATTTGGAAATCCTCTTCTGAAGGATTCTTGTTTTGCTCATTTTGGGAGCTGTGAGCATGGGGTCTGCACGAGGTTGGTCTCGTTGGATTTGGCTCGAGGAGTTTATGCTTTGTCGTCATTTTCAACTATTTTGGCGAGTGGTTTATTTTATTGTGCGGGTTTCAGTTTCTGCCTCTTTTTCCTTCAGGTAGGGCCTTCCCGTTTTTTAGTTTTCACTCCGTTTCAGCTTCCGTTTCTTGTAGCAATATGTTAGGAGGCTGAGAACTAGTGTTCCCCTCTGTTTTTGTTTGCTAGTTCTGCCCGGTTGGTCGGGTATGAACGTTTTACCTATTTTTGAAATGGGGGTTTGGGTTTTTGGGCCGTTATGCTGGCCATTTTTGCATACGGTGTCCATTTTCGATTATTTTTGGATTTTTGGGGTTTTTGAACCTTAAAGGCCAAATGGGTTTTAATTTTGGAATTTTTCCAAAATTTGGGGTTTTTACCTCATTTTGTGTGCTGCCCTATTTTGTCGAGTTTTCTTGGCACATTGTGGTTCGTGGACCTGGATGATCCATTTGGATACTAGTTAGAACACTTTTGCATCTTTTGTTGCATTGGGATGCATGTAGCATCCATCATCTCGATTATGTTTTCGATCGATTGACTTTTGTTTGCATTCTCATCCTGTCCTTGTGTATGATCTCTGTGATGGTGGTGCACCACACACACGTATATTGTCGAGTGACCTGTGGGGCTCGATCTTTCGTGGTACTTCTGAAAGTTGTGATCATTGGGGTTGGGTTGGGAGTTTGCATGCCTTCGAGCACTCATCGCTGGATGAGCATGGGTAGGGTAGGGTAGCATATGGAGGGGGCTTCTATCTCACAGCCTGGTGACCTTAGTCCCATAGGGTTCGCAAAGGAAGTTTTAAGTAAGTGATAATTAAATAAAACATTGGGTGGTAATAAAATTTAAGATAATAAAAAGTATATGCGGGGCCCTCCGTTGAGGAGTTGAAATGCATGATCTGAGCTTGGGCTTGTCGATGCCAAGCGACTCTCCATGATGTCAGTCCCTACGTAGTAGCCCATTCAGGTGTCTGACCAAGACCTGTAGTTTATGCATTGTTTATCTCTTGGATTTAGTCACCATATTGCTTGGCATGTGTGTTAGCCATGGTTGTTGTTTTGTGTGTGTGTGGTTGGATCATTATCTCCATCAGCACAGTGGGTGTGGACCTACGGGTGCCATGTGGTTGGGAGGCATAGCTACCTTCACCACTGCTAGGGACTGGTGTACAAAGACGGTCTATTGTTCTAGCGTGATCGTTGCTGGATGTGTCACTTGGTACTTTGGTATACGGAGTATGCTTCTTGTGATTTATGCTCTCATTATGATGTTATCATGCTTAGATGATGTTAATTTTAACGCTTTCCTCATTATGATGATTAGCATGTAGTAGATGATGTTATCTAATTACAGGGTTATCTTATGTTACTACTAGCATGTTAGATTTCATTACTTATATTGTAGCATGTTTAGTAGTGATGTCCCTATCATGACAGCACCGACGATCTAATCGGTGGCTTGGGATGTCATGTGCGGGGGATGGCTAGGGCCCACGATGGTCCTATGACACCATTGACAGTTGGGAGGAACCACGTACTTAGTTGGTTATCTTTCTCATTGCAATGTTATCTATGTTATTGCGATGTTATTTCAGTTGTCGTGATGTTTCCTTTCTGTACTTTCCCTTCTTTGTTGGATAGATGGTTAGATTTCATTTTTTGTTACTCAATTTTGGTTCGAGTGTTTTGGCCTCAAAATGTGGATCCGGTACTCCCCGGTGTGGAGGTTCTTTTGTCAGTTTTTCTCCATTTTTGAGTTCTGGGAGTGTTTTTATTTTCTATGGGCGACATTTGTTCAGCATTGTGCAACACTGATAAAGTATTGTACGCCCATAGAAATAATGTCGCACGAAACAAAAAAGTGTCGCACGCAATACTGAAGAAGTGTCGTACGACACTGGAAGAGTGTCGCACAACTTTATGAGAAATGTCACGCGATACTTTTCCAGTATCGACCGCCTTCTTGAGAAGTGTCACACGCAATAAGGGAGAAGTGTTGCCCTCCCTTAGTGAAAAGTGTCGTACACCTTTTGGTTAAAACCTGTGCATGCCAACAACGGGCACTTTTTGTAGTGTTTTGATCTTTTTGAGAGTTGATCTGCAAACCCTTTTGGGCATTCTTGAAGCCTATGTTTTTGCATTTTGAATTCAGGAGGTTTCTTTTGAAATTCAATTTTTGGGTTTCTGTTGTAGTCGTTCGGGGTTTAAAATATATCATTGAAGTATAAGTTGATGTATATTTAATTCCTTATACTTAAGATATATTTTAATATATGCGACGATTCATTTGAGATGGGTTTCAGACCTCTACGAGCTAAGGTGTGGATTCTAGGAAATATCAGGGCTTCAAAAATTCAGACTTAGCCAGTTTCCAAGAGTCAGCTCATGTCTTTCAGCTTGGTAGGCTTTTGTGGTTTTCGTGATTGTGTTCTAGTTGGTAGTGGCATTTGGAGATCCGTTGGTGCTTGGTTGTCTTTTTGTCTTCCATTGCGATCTTTTGGTTTGTGTAGGTTGTATCATGTGCACTTACATTGGTTAAAAAAAAATAAAAAAATGTTCTGACTTGTTTTCATCCTTGTTTCCAAGGATCTCCGGGCGGGGCATTACACTTTTCATCCATTTCATAAATTTCATCAACATCAGGAAAAGAAAATATAGATACATCTTCTTTTTCAATTTTTCTTACCTTTCCTTCATGATCTTCAAGAATCTCCATAGGCTAGAAAAGTTCTTTTTGCCAGTGCCTCTTCCAAGGTAATTCATTATCACTTTCATCCACCTCATAAGAAGTTATATTCTTAGATTTAGTATGATGATCACAAAAACATAATGCAGCTAGCACATTTTTTTTGAGATAATTTTTAGGAAGACGACAATTTAAAGCATGATCCCCATTTATTTATCTTTCAATTTTACATATCAACTCTTCGACCATATTTTCAGCTTTAGCAAAACATGACCTCACTTTCTTTTCAACATAAGAATCATCAAGAGAATTAATCATTACCTTTTCTTCAAAACAAATAAATTCTACCATGAGGTCTTTGTTGACCAATCTTTTATCACTATGAGGAATACCCTCATTTGCTAATAGTTGTACTTTTGGAAACCAGGACATCTCTTGTTTTTCAAGAATCAAACCATTGGTTGTCATGGACTCTTCATTTTGCTCACTAATTATATTTTCTTCAGAAAAATTTTCTGCAGCCTTAAGTGATTCAACTAAGAGAGATGATTCCTCATTGTGCCTATGAGCAGTATTATCTTCAATCATTGATTCCTCACTCATTTTAACAATCAAAGTAGTTTCTTTGGCTTCAATAATTTCATCATCTGAAATCAAAACTGATTCTTTTGCTTTCAATTCAGGAAGTGATTCTAGATTCATACCTGTTGATTCTTGAGAGAAACTGAAATCCTCCATAATTGCATCTAAACTATTGATGGTGTGTTTTTGGTGTTCGAACACATGTAGACCACTTTCAAAATCTTTTTGATTATTCTCATCACAAGGAGAAGAAATCTCCTTTTTACCCTCAACTGATGAATCTATTGGTGAAACTAATGATTCCAAAGGAAAAAATATTGAGAAACAAGGGATCAAAACTACCTTTTCTTCTTCCTGTGATGATTTAGGCTGAAAACGTTCTTCGTTCACTAGTTTTTTATCAAGCACATCTACTTTGACTTCTTGTTCACTCAAAATTGAAAATTTTAAAGAAATGCAATTTGGAAGGGCTTCTGACATTTCACCCTCACCTACATGTAGTTCTCTCTTTAACTTCTACAACAACTTTGTTTTCTCTTCCACCTCTTTCAATAGGTGATATCTTGCACATATACTTCTCCATAACAGCATGGTTGCATGATCTTCTTTGATACTCAGGTTCATCCTTACTCCATTACTGATGCTTTCTCTCCAAGCTTCAAACATGTCGTGCAATACAGAATCAGTAGTGTGATGAAGCTCTATAAGGGAAGGATTTAGTCTCCCTCTTTTCACCAATTTAACAGGCATGGTCCTTTTTATAATGGAGTTGCCAATCTCTTGCAAGATAATAAAGTTTCTGAGAATAAAAGCAATGGACTCTTCAACCAAAAAAATGAGAATAAAAATGGAGTCGCCAATTTCTTGCAGAGATAACAATAAAACTGAGGAAGTAAAATATAAATACTGATCTTCTTTTCCACTCCCTAGTAGAGTTGCAAAAAATCTGTTGGTAAATAGATTGTTCCTTTGAATAAACTCCCAAAATGCCCAAATCCAAAAGAATAATTAGTTGCCAACAGTTGGATAATCTATCATGAGGTTGATAGATTTCCTCTGAATTGAAAGGTATAGCTCTCTTATAGAGTGATATGCAATGAATTTGTTTATTTCCTAAACTATCTGGGTGCATTCTTAACCTGAGAACGAAAGAGGAGAAACCAAGTTAACCCTAGGTAGGACTAACTCAAACAAATTTTAGATGTTAAACCTATAGCCAACTTTGAGAACTCACACATCCTATAACTCCTGAGATTGGTAATGCAAGAATCTTATTAGTTATGCAAATGTAGCAACATGAAATTAAAATGAAGATTAAACATTTGAAACTTTGCAACATGAACAGATGAAAGTACTCAATCTATCACCCATTCACCATTTAGCTAAGAATGCAAGAAAGTGCTTAAGGCTGATTATAACAATACTCTAATTGGAAGTAATTAGAAAAGTGATGCCTAAATGCTCTGATTCATAAAAAAACCTTTCTTGTTTTGAACACAACAAACATAATACTCTAATTATATTTGCTTACAATCTACAGCCAAATCTATTACAAAGAACCAAAATATCCATCTCTAATGCATGAATGAAAATGCAGAAAACTGAATGCTCTCCCTTCTACTCCAGCTCTCTGATTGTATGCAGAAAAAGAAGAACCCCCATTCCCTCCACAAGATCTCCAATAAATAATCTCTGAAGTGATCGATCGATTCTTCTATGACCATCCAGTTCCTCTACCTCTTCGATTCTGTAACTATTCAGTTTGTAATTGATTCTTGGGAGAAAACTCCTCCCTTTAACTTCCCCCTTTTTCTTTTAATATAAACATTTTCTCGGTGATCTTTTTTAGTTTCTATAACTGAATCTTGAAATTATTCTTTCTATGTATCAATCGAAATCCTCTCCCTTTTACTTTGATACTTCCCCAAGGCATAAGCAAATGTAACTCATAATTCTTGCCACGTGATAATTCTTTATGGACACATAGGCATACATTTTCATTCTGATCAATTCCTTCTTCAATTTTTCATTTTCCTTGAAAATAACAGCACTATTAACATCTTTGGGTGATGAATAAGCTTCAAAAGCTACATCTACAACCATTTGGGTGATTTCTTGTTTGCTTCACTTGTCTTTGTATTTGTGGACTAGAAGTATATTTAACCTCACCACGGCTTCGAGTAATTATCTCATCAAAAATCTCACCATCATCTACCTTGGCACCCCTTGATCCTTGGCCGAACCCTATTAGCTCATCTTCTACTATGACATAATGTAATCTTGGAGCCTCCTCATACTCTGTTGCATCCAATTCTTGAAGATGTGCTTCCTTGAAAAGTTTGGGGAAAAAGTACTGCCTTGCAGGAACTAAGAGCATTATAAGCACTAGGAAAAGAACACCAGCAATGGGAATCCGTGTAATACCAAAACATGCCAGCAAATAGGACATCTAGAAGATTGTAAAAATAGCAATCATTTTGAAAGGCACTGTTTCAACAAATGAAGCATGGTAGCATTGAAGTAGTTTGTATCTTCAACTTGGTGTAGTAAGGAGTAAGAGTATTCTTTCCCAAAATTGGTTTCCAGGTAAACTTTCTATAGCCATGAATGCAAAGTAACCCCAAAGCACTGAAGTAGGAATCATTTTAAGAAGGGGCATAGCAGAAACACAACCACCTACCATCATGGCTTGCGAAAAATTACTCAAATGCTTCTCTTTGACCTCAACAGGAAGTAGTTCATCAACATCCTTCTCTAGATCAGAAATTGATTCATCAACTAGAGCATCTAGGTTTTCGATCGTTGTGGCTGATTGAAAAGTTGTTTGTTGAAATTCCTTTAGAGCCAAGGTTGGAGGTGGCTGATAAACTAATGGAGTTTGCATTTGCTGATAAGTTTCTTGCATGCTGCCATGCAATTATCTTAAGCTTGAATTTTCTTTAATGCTTTTCTTGGCTATCTTCACCAACCTATTACGGACCAACTTATGCTTCAAAGTAATTAAACATTTTGTATGCATCAGAGATTGAGGAATAACACCATTTGAAGGGGGTATACCAAGAAGACCACATATGATAACCAAGAATCCTAACAAAAACAAATCATAATGGAATGATGAAGGTTTTCTCAAATTGAATTCCTTTTGTTGAGCAACCTGAGATGCTACACTATGGTCAAAATAGTAAAGTACAACAATCATAGTCGCTGGAATGAATGTAGCAATAATGTATTGCAATGGAACATTCAACATTTCCTTAATTACTATCCAGTTGTCATAAGCACTAGCTGACCATGGATTTGGACTGAACAGAAGCCCGAATGATAGAACCAAAGAAAACATTCTGTTTCCAAAGCACCAAGAAGGAGTAAATTGTTTGAGTGTTGGATTACTCCTCTTTGGAATGCAAAATTCATCCACAAGACCCAAAATCCTGCACTAAAATCCATAGACAGAAAAGAAGCAGATGTGGCCCAAGTCAGCAAAAACTAGAGTGAAGACAAGGATGTTCACTCCCTCCTTCTATCTTCATGATCATGTTTAGTTGATCAATCTATGATTCAACTTGAACCTCTAGAATAACACTCCCTTTGTTGCACACAGATTTCATAATTAGTTCCTTAATTCTTGATTGAACAAGCTATGCTCTTTTAGCATTGTAACGAAAATTATCAGTGAAAGCCTACATGTGCGATGTCAGTTAAAGTTTTTAACCATTTTAAAAGATATATTTCTAGCCATAAAACTACATATAGATCAAGGTGATTAGTGGGTTCATCAAGTAAAAGCAGATGGGGTTCTATGAAAAAGGGCTTGTGTATTAACCACCATCCCCACTATCACAATAATATCATGGAGCTTTCCTCCTGCAACACAAGAAGATTGCAAATTTCATTCCGAGTAGCTTTTTCCACACTAGAATACCATATCATCAGATCTCTTAATGCCACTAGCCTCTTGCAATCTTGAAGATTTCCACTAAAGCTCTCCTTTGCATTACTCAAATAAAGAAACTTTTTCTAATTCCTTATTATTTTCCAAGAATCATGACTTCAATCACCATTCCATCTGAAAGAGATTATCAATGAGAGCATAATATCCTTGCCGGGTTGGGATCTATCACCTACCCATCATGACAGGACTTCCAAATAACCCACATGGCTTGAAAAGAAGAAGGCAATTTGAAGGGGAACTCGAAAAATATTGCCTACCTATAATGACTTAGACGTAGACTCAAGACTGATTAGATTGACTTGATATGACCAATATTACCAAAAAAATAAAAAATAAAAAAGGGTGACTTAAAGTCAGGCAACACAATGATAGAGGAATCAAGAGACAGACATCAACACCTAGGAGCCCTCCACAAAATGGAATTTCTGAAAGCAGAAACAAGTCAATAATTGATTGTGCTAGAACAATCATGATGGAGAAAAATGTTGCTCTAAATTATTGGAGATAAGATGTAAGTACTATTGTATACACCTTGAACCATGCGCAAGTACAGAAAGGTACTCACTCAACACCTTTTGAACTATGGAATGTTCATCCACCTAATGTGAAATATTTTAAAGTATTTGGAAGCAAATGCTATATTTTTAAAGATGTTATGAGTAGAAAGTTTGATGCAAAGAGTGAAGAAGGTATATTCCTTGGTTACTCCACAAGAAGTAAAGCTTATAAGTGTTTAATTACTAACACTAATAAAATTGTGGAAAGTGCAAATGTGAATTTTGATGAGTTTATAGTAGCACATGAGGCTGAAATTACAAAAGAACTAGAATATTACAAGACATTTGTATACTATTATGAAGGAATGCCTATTGAAGAAGATGCTACAGATCATGCAAGAAGCCAACAACAAGTCTCAGCAACTACTGAGTCACATGCTATGAATGTCGAGTTGCATTCAGATGCCAAGTTGCAGAATGAGGAGCATGGACAATCTAACTCTAAGATTAACACACATGAAAGAGATGCTGAAACACCTGACAGAGATGCATATAGTGATACTGAATGTGAGAGAGAAAATCCAATCACAAGAACTGAGCCTAGACTATCCAAATATGTCAAAAGATACCATCCTATAGATCAAATCATTAGAGACAAAGATGCAAGGTAAATGACAAGAAATGGGTTGAGAAGTGAATCATGTTTATTAAGCATAAAGGAACCTAAGACAATGAGAGATGCATTGGAAGATGATGATTGGTACAAGGCTATGGAAGAGGAAATTCTATAGATAGTAAAGAACAAGACTTGGAGCCTAATTCCTAGACTAGAAGACAAGAATGTGATTGGCACAAAATGGGTATTTAGAAACAAGCTATATGAGAATGGTGAAGTGATAAGAAACAAAGCAAGACTAGTTTGAAAAGGGTATGCACAAGATGAAGGAATTGACTATGGTAAAAAATTTGTCCCTGTTGCAAGAATGGAAGGGCTAAGAATTTTTCTTGCTTATGCTACTTATAAAGGCTTTAAAGTTTACCAGATGGATGTCAAGTTTGCATTTCTAAGTGGCATATTAGAAGAAGAGGTCTACATAGAACAATAAGTAGGATTTGTGGATAAAAACAAAAAGAACATGGTATTTAGACTACACAAAGCCTTATATGGATTGCAATAAGCACCAATAGCATGGTATGAGAGACTTCATACTTATCTTGTTAAGATTGGCTTTGAAAGAATAGATGATAACAACAATTTGTACATGAAGATAGATAAAGAAAAAGGTATGCTATTATCTAAAATGTTTTTTGATGACATAATATTTGGAGGACAAGATGCCTTGTGTAAAGATTTTGCAAATAAGATGAAGCAAGAGTTTGAAAAATCAATGTTTGGTGAGATCAAATTCTTTGTGGGATTACAAGTCTATCAAATGAAATATGGTGTATATATCACTCAGTAAAAATATGTCAAGGAGATTTTGAAGACATTTGGACTTGAGGATTCAAAACTAGTAAGTACACCTATGGTAAAATCACTCAAGCTATCAAAGAATGATGATTCAACTAAGGTCAGTCAAACATTATACAGATCCATGATTGAAAAATTGCAATATGTAGTACACAATAGATCTGATATTGTATTAGCTATGGGGATAGTTGCTATATTCTCTGCTAACCCTAGAGAGAATCACTTGATGGTCATGAAAAGAATAATGAGATACTTGAAAGGAATAGAAGAGTATGTTTTATACTATAAGAAGAATGAAAAGTTTGAACTAAAAGCCTACACTGATGCTGATTGGGCTAGAAATATTGATGACAAAAAGAGCACTGGTGGAGGAGAACTTTTCTTACGCATAAGACTTGTTACATGGACTAGCAAGAAGCAAAGTTGTACTTTCCAATCTATTACTGAAGCAGAGTATGTTGTTGCTGCCATCAATTGCACAAACATTATATGGATCAAATGACTGCTTAAGAGAATGAAAGAAGAGATCACTAAACCAGTGACACTTTATTGTGATAATAAAAGTGCTATAAATAATCAAAGAATTCTTTAATGCATAAAAAGACAAAGCACATTGCAATAAAGTATCATTATGTAAGGGAATTGGTTCAAGATAAAGAGGTGAAGATGGAATATATCAACATAAAGGAGAAAATTGCTGATATCTTCACCAAAGCATTACCTATGGATGCTTATGAGTATATGAGAGGTAAATTAGGGGTGATACCCCTATCAAAGGCTATGTAAAAGATAGAGGGAGTACCCTACATCAAATAAGCTAAAATTTATTTCATACAATTGATGCAGTGGCTCTTACTTTAGGAAATTGCTTAAAGTAATCACAGAGCTGGAATTTAAAATCAAAGGGAGAAAATTGAAGAGCCTAAAAAAGCCTATGCCTACATATACCAAAGATGCCAAGTGTTGAGTATGCATATTTGGCATTCCTGTCAAAGAGGGAGAAAGTACATTAAACTGATCAAGGGAGAGATGATCAAGGGAGAAGTGAGAATACATAATCAAAAGATTAGAAGATTGAAAGAAAGAAAGAGGGAGAAAGCAAAAAATAAAAGAGGGAGATATTCAGATATTCTGTTGATCTATGGAAGGAGAGAATGTTATATTTTGTAACCTAATTAGAAGAGGGAGATGCTAATAGAGGGAGAAGTTTTACTCACAAATTTTCTTTTTGGTATTGCTTTACTATTTTAACCTAGTTAGTTAGATGGAACAAGATGTTTATCATTTGTTTGATTGGTTGATTAGTTTTATTTGCCATCAATGCCAAAGAGGGATATTGTTGATATATGATTGAAAATATCATTTGAGTAAAAAATTGTTGAAAGAAGACTGTGTTTTCAACCATTTTTTTGTCGCTAATGTCAAACCTACTACATGCTGGTAAGAAAATTGCTTATATGTCTCAAGCACTATCACTTAGTTGATTGATGGGGAGGATTTGATCAACAAGATGTAACAAAAGTACCTAGCGGAAAGGTTGAGTTATGATTATGTATTGAAGTGTAAGAATCACTTAAGATAGTGATAACATAATGTATTGATGATCTACTTGAGGTTACAAAATGATTGGATACACTTAGAAAGTTCAAAAGAATAAGGTTGAACAAAGTTTATTTTCCAAGCTTGACCAAGTTGATAGAAGGTGCTGAGCAAATTTAGTGTAAGCTGAGCAAAAAGTTAGTAGGAGCTGAGTGAAAGCAATTTCTAGTGGATGTCAAGAAAGTTAGTAGATGCTGAGTGATTTTTCAATTGATGCCAAGCACTAGTAAAATCTAGTTGATGTTGAGTGATTTTATAGTAGATGCTAAGTAACACAATATGTGCCAAGCATTAGTAAATTGATAATGTCAAGCTACTGCATTATCAAAACGATCGAAGACTCACTAATTAAAAGTTAAAAAATTTGTTTTCTTGGAACTTGTGAATCAAGAGGAAGATAAGATTGATGAGCTAGAGGCACAGAATCTTATGTAAACCATTTTGGAGGTGAATTCAAATGGATTTTAGGAGAAGTTTCTAGAAAAGATAGGATATGGGGTAGATACATTGTATCCTACCCAATCCATCAAAAACCCTAAATTTGGTGATAGATAATGAGTGGGAAAAGAGTTCTAATTTCCTATATGTAGGGATGTCTAGTCATGAAGCAAAGAGGTTAGAGAGTTTTTGATGCAAAAAATCTGACAAGGAGAAGGAAAGGGGTTTGCTTCATCAAGTGACCTAAGAGGAGAAGTCTGCAATGGAAAACTAAGCAAGAAGGCGTAAAGAGGATGAATGCTTGAAGGGTGAACAAGCTATTAGAGCTACAAATATTGGAAGCCAAGTAGACTTGAGGACTAAATAATGATCTATAATCTACAAGTAAGTTTGTTGTATCAGATCAAAGCTCGATTGTTACTTTTTAACAATTGTATAAGATTAGGGAAAATCCTTTGGAGAAAGGTTGACTTAATAGTCATTGAGAAATTCTTTAACAGGGTGGCATTCCAAGTGAATGACCTAAAGTCCTCTAACAAGGCTCACTTTTAACAAGGTGATTGAAATCCCTTAACTGGGTCATATTTAACAGTGTGAGTTGTAACCTTTAATAAGGTTGGCCTTTAACAAGGCATCAAATAAGAAGAGTGAAAAAGGAGCAGCATGTTACTAGTGGCTTTTCCCAAATTGGGTTTCCATGTTAAATCATTGTGTCAAGTGTGTTGATGGATATGTTGTGTTTTATGCTTTACATTTCTACATGTTGATTTAATAGTAACATATCAATTTTGGTTAACACACAATGAATGCATGCATGGTTAAGAATGTTATATGGGTTCACTAAATTGTGAAAGTTTTATTTGTATATCTAGACCTTGAATAATTGATTCAACACCCCCCCCCCCCCCCCCCCCACTCTCTCAATTATTCTACAAGAATTCCAACACCATTGACTATCTTGGTAGCCTCTGCTATGCTTAGTTTGCACTAAACCTTGTGTTTAAACCTCGGTAAACATTGTTTAGCTTGGCAAAAATTGTAAATTGACTTAGGTGCTTGATAGATAATTTATTCTAACTACTTAGCTTGGGAAAAAATGAATCACTTGGTTAGTGCTGCAAATTGAATGATAAGCTTGGTAGCAACTGTAGAGCTCAATAGAAATGTAACCAATTGACTAAGTGTTGAGTCATTGATAGACAAATTAACCTTAATGTAAACATCAACATCATTTCTTTTTGCAAATTCATCAAATTTCATATTTTTACTTTCCACAACTTTGTTAGTGTTAGAATTTAAATACTTGTATGATGTACTCTTGGTGGAATATCCTAGGAATATACCTTCATCACTCTTAGCATCAAGTTTTCCATTCTTGTTATCTTTAAATATATAGTATTTTGTTCAAAATATCTTGAAATATTTCACATTAGGAGCATATCTATACCATAGTTCAAAATGTGTAGCATTTGTACCTTTCTTGACTTGTACTCTATTTAAGGTATAGACAACAATAATGATAACTTGTTTCCAATATTTCAGCGATACATTCTTCTGTATCATCAATGTTCTAGCATAGTCCATTATTGCTATGTTCCTTCTTTTAGCTATCCCATTTTGAGGAGGGGTCCTTGGTGCTGACATCTATTTTTTAATTCCTCTATCCTTACAAAATGTGTTGAACTCATTGGAAATGAATTCACTAGCTCTATTAGATCTCATACACTTTAGACACTTCCATATTTCTTTTTCAACTTGGTCCAAATACCACTTAAATTATTGAAAAACATCAAATTTAGCTTTGAGAAATATCACAGTCATCATCCTAGAGTAGTCATCATCCTAGAGTAATAATCAACAAATGGGATAATATACTTATCTCCACAATAGCTTTTAACATCAATAGGTCCACATAGGTTAGTATGAACCAATTCCAAAATATCACCAAATGTGTATATTTTTTCCTTGAAAGTAGACTTTGTCATTTTTCCCAATTGACATTATTTACGCATAGCTTTGTTAGGCTTCTTTAGTTTTTGTGATCCTCTTAATTTATTTATTTCACTAATGCTCACCAAATTGTGAAAATTTATATGACATAACCTCTTGTGCCATAACCAAACAACTACTTATTGTGCAAACAAACATGTCTCATTAGATAAATCTAGATAGAACAAGTTACATCTTGTCTAATCACCACTTCTAGTAAACTTTCCAGCATCATCATATATATTGGCCTTTCAATCATGGAATTCAACTCTATACTATAATTAGTTTAATTGTGAAACACTCAACATATTATAGTTAAGTCCTTCCACCTAGTAAATATTGTCACACTTGATTTTGTCAGTTAATTAAATTATACTTTTACCCTTCACAACACATGGAATATCATTACCAAATTTAATATACCACCTTTGTATGGTCCAATATCCTCAAATTTATTTCTATCACTAGTCATATGATTAGAGGTTCAACTATCAATTATCCATCTCTCACTTTTGTTCACATATGAAATTAAAGTAGTTTTCTCATCTTCATCAGAATTTTCTTGCATAGCAACATAAACAAATTTGTTAGCATTTTTTTTAGATTCAATGTCAATTTCTTCTTCAGCAATATAACAAGGTTTCTTACCTTTGTCATCCTTGTTCTTCTTGTAGTCTCAATCATCTCTCCTTCCTTTGTGCTTTCTTTCCTTTCTTTCATCCTTGTATTCTTTGTCAAGACATCTTGCAGCAATATGACCAACCTTGTTGCATGAAAAACAAATAATAGGTATTCCTGCCTTTGTATTTACCTTCACTTCTTCCAAATATTTTTGCAATAAGTGTTTCAAGTTCATCGAACTCATCATAAAAAGTGTCACTATCACTTTTCACATGTTTTCCTTTTCTTTTGCTAAGAACCAATTGTGACTTAAAAAAGATTCAATAGTAGCAGGTGTGTAATTATCAAAATTAGACATTAGTAAGTCTACCAAAATTACACCTTCCAAAGTCAAATTTTTACCATGAGTATATCTTAGCTCTTGGTATTGTAGAAACCCTAATGGCATATATAGGAAGTAGAGTTCTCAATACCTTTCTTGTCATTGTTTCATCTTTAATCTCTCCATTTGCATCTCAAATAGCATTGACAACTTCTTTTATTGTTGTGCAATATTGCACTATGTTCTCACCCTCCATCATTCTCATTTCATCAAAATTTCCTCTAAAACTCTTTGATTTGGCTCTTAAGACATTGTCATCTCCTCTATATATGGTCTTTAGTTTGTCCCAAATATGTTTTTCACTATCACAATCTTTTATGTCATCAAACTTGGCATAGCTTAGGGCTAAAGAAATCTCCAACATTACTTGATTATGTTCTTGTTTTTCTTTTATTTATTTTGTAGTTAGAGGAACAATTTTTATCTTCACATGTTCATTATCCAAAATCATATTGCAACATTACCAATACTAGATATGTGTAATCTCATCAGCATTTTCAATGCAAGAAAGTTCTCCTTGTTCAGCTTTGGTACCTCCCTTATGTGAGTCATGATCTTTAGCTTTAAGTACCTTCAAACTTCTCTAATTTATAAGCATTGGTTCTTAGATACCAATTATTAGAATGTCTAGAATAACTGAGCAGGGGAGGGGGGTGTGTAAATCAATTATTCAAGGTACATAAGTACTAATTGAATAATCAAACAATTAAACATTATCTAGTTTGCTTATCCTGATGTGACTCAATCCCTACTATAATTTTACTAAAAAAATAAACTAGTAGTTCACTATCCTAATATAACAGACTTTGTTGAATTTAAATATTTGAAATGTAAAACACAACATTCAACACAAGTTTGACACTAGGATTTAACCTATAAACCCAATTTGGGAAAACCCACTAGCAACATGTCACCACTTTTTCCATTTTTTGAAGCGAGCCTTGTCAAGAGCCAACCTTGTTAAAGGTTTACAATACAAATTGTTAAATGTGACCTAGTTAGAGGATTTAATCACCCTATTAGGAGTGGCCCTGTTAGAGTACTTTAGAAAATTCCAATAGAACATCACCTTGTTAAAGGATTTATACAGACTATTAAGTCCTTGAATGACTATTCAGTCAAACTTTGATTAAAGGATTTCAATACAAACTGTTTACAATGATTAGAAAGAAAATAGTAGGGTTTGATCTATATGTTTACAACTCACTTTATAGTTTTAGATCTTTGTTCAGTTCATGTGCTTATTCTTTGATAAGCCTTCCTGATCACCTTTTTCCTCAATTTTCTTGGAAACCCTTTAGGAATTCACCTTCTCTTCACAAAAAAATTATTCCTTCTACTTAGATTCATTTATCAACCTTAGTGGCTAGAAACACAGAACTTCTCTATTTTTTTCTCTTCTTTGCATATCCTCTTTGTTCATCTGCTAAATTTTTTCTTAATACCTCCTTAAATATGTAAATTTTTTCCTTTTACATTTTCACAATCACCATAGATCTTAGGGTTCATGATTTGATTCATCATGTTTATTGTGTCTTTTCATCTTCCTTCTTTTCTAGAAACTTCTTATTGAATTCATTCATTAGGTATCTTACCTAGACATCTCCTTGAATTAAATCATCCAACTCATGAATCCTTATCTTCAACATGCTTTCCATAACCCAAGTAATCAATTGAGTTGGATGGATATCACAATTTCTCATACATATTCAAAATATTGTCATTCAACCATTACTAAGTTCTAACACTTGTTCGTCACTGAATTTCTTGGTCAATATTGATGCTTGGTCAACACTAAATTTCCACAACACTTACTATGACTTAGTTGACACTAGCATCACTAGGTATAGACTTTCAAATTCCTTGATCTTTTACACTATTTCATGGTCAAGTCTTACATAAGTGATCTATCTTGGCTTGCATTATCAAGATTTAAAGATTACTATTTGTCAACATGATTAAAACAATCACTTTATCTTGTAAAATTCTAACTAATAAAATGTCCATTGAAACTTCCTTTTCATAACTCAACCTTTCCTTTGGGTTCTTTTACTATGAGAGACTTCTCAAATCCTCTTCATCAGTCAAATTATGTGACATTTAGATCAAATAGCAACATATCTCATCAATAGATTTGATATCAATGACAATTAACCAATTATTCCAAGTGTAGTTTCCAACATAGTTAGAGTTGATAGCAATGCACCATGTCATATTATGATGTACTGAGAATCTGAGGGCACCCCTATTGGATTTAATTTGGATCCCTTCTAATAACCACACAATGGAAACACAACAACAAGATACACAATCTGATACCAAATCACAATACTTGATTCATAAAACAACTGTTTACATGCAATGTGCCTGACTATAAGGCCTTCTGGGTTAGGGCCAAATACAAAAAGTAATTACAAAAATAATTATACAAGATCCCTCAAGATCCAACTCCACAATAATCCTAGCTAGTCTAGATCCACACTCTAGTAGGAAACCCTAAGGAAATCTCAACTTGTGCTCGCAAGCACACCAATAAATCTCCTAGTTTACCAAGCCTCAACTAATAGCTCTCCAAAGTTTTCTCCTACACTTCATCCTTTTCTCCAAGATGAATGATCTAATAATGATGATTTAGGACTCCAAAAAACCCCTTTACTTATGCCCAACTAAACCACAAGTTGGCCTAGCCTGTTACAAATTAAAATAAACCCTTACATTAAATGTCCATGCAAGCCACAAGTCAACTACATTGCAAATTAAATACTCATATACAACTTAAATACTAAAAGTCAACTGATTGAAAACTTAGACACCACATGAACCAAGACCAAACTAAGTGTCAAGGGAAACCATGTTGAGTGTCATCATTCCACTAGACATAACTGTTTGAGCACTAGTATGTGCCAATTTGTTCAAAAGAAACTAGGCTCCTTCATTGACTGAGCTACTTGGGCAACACTACTGCTAAGTTTCCTAGTGAAAATTGAGATCCTACTATCTATCAAGTGCCCCAATCATCGCAACATTTTTTCATTAACCAAGTCACTTCATTAACACAACAACTGAACCAACTCAATATCAACTGAGTCACCCTTCACTCTTTGACCAAGTCCTCCAACTCCAAGGTAAACCACACCAACATGTAGGATTGATAGCCAACCAAGGATGCTCAAACATTAGACACCCTAGGTTCAAAAAGATGTTCTTAATAGCTAGAAGAACATATTCTAGGATTCAACACATAAATTTTTAATTGGTTCTTCATATACATATCCTCCAAGTCCTTAACTTGTACACTCTTTCCCTTGACCTTCTTCTACTTCTTCACATCCATCCTTAGTGTGCTACAAGTCCTTTTTCCATGCTTATCTCTAACACTCTCAGAATCCTTCAACTCAACTCAACTATCAATACCTAGGTTCCTCCTATTGAGCTCTTCATTCTATAAATGAATTAGGGAATGCTTCCCACCACCTTTCACAATTGAAAATACGCGCTTGACACAATCATGCACAAACCTGAAATCATACTACCAAGGTCTACCAAGAAACACATGATAATTTTTCATGTCCACAATATCACAGAACACTTGATCCTTATACTAACTGATCTAGAAATCAACAAGGCATTTCTCCCTCACTTCCAAACTATGCTCACCTTGCAACCAACCAATCTTATAAAGATAAGGGTGTCTCATTCTCTTCAAACCAAGTTTCTAAACCATCTCCTCAACAATAAGGGTATTAGTACTACCACTATCCATAATCACATTGTAGACTTTACCACCAAACTTGCAATTAGTCCTGAATAGACTAGTCCTCTAAGAAGAGTCTAGTGTCCTTTGACCAACCAATACTCACCAAACTAGGAAACTCTTTCTTTTCTTAGGTTCACTGGTAGGGTTTTCAACCTCATTCATAAAAATAGTTCTTCTATCACCAACTTTAGTACATTCATAAAATATATGTCCTACTTCTCCACATTTGTAGCAAGTACCCTTAAACTCACCTCTACCTATCTTGCTCTTCTAATCAACATGTTTTGGTTTATCTTGTGCACTCGAGTTAGCTTTTTCCAAGCTATCCTACTTCTAGTTTCCTTTAGAATTACCTTGAGTTTTCTTCTTCAATTTACCTTCTACCTTTAGGGCATTTTGATAAGCATCCTCAACCAAATCAATCTTCAACATACCAACCTCATCTTGGATATTTAATCTCAAACCATTAATGTACCGATCTACCTTCTCTTTTGACAATTCTCTATTGCCAAACTGTATAGTCAACCTATAGAACTCCTTGATATAATCTTTCATAGTCATATCTTTTTCTATTTCAAATTCTACAACCTTATAAACAACTCAACTTCATAATCAATAGGAATGGAGTTAGCATTCAACTTAGTTACCATTAACCTCCATCTAGTGATCTTAATTTCACCTTCCTCCTCTCTATCTCTTTGTAGTTCTTTCCACCAAAGAGTAGCATTTCCTTTTAGCTTAGTTTTTACCAACCTTACTCTGAGTGGATCCTCAATATCCTCAAGCTCAAAGTAGTCTTCCAATTCACCAATCCAATCAATCAGGTCTTTAGGAGTCAAAGTACCTAAGAAATTAGAAACCTCCATCTTATGCTTCAACTTCAACTAAGATCTAGGCCTAGGAAACTTGTTAGCCCTACTTCCCATAGATCTCTCCACACAATAACTACTATCCTCACCCCTCAATATAGAAACTTATTCATAACCTTCTTTAGTACCCATGTGCCAAGTTACACCACATATAGCACTCACAATTTCAGCAATCATGTCACTCTTCATCAATGTTGTCTTAGATCTCAATTCTTCTTTAATCTTCTCTAAGATTCCTTCCTCCACAACATCACTAAGATCATTAATTACCCTATGGTCCAATCTTCTTGGAGGCATCTTCCAAGATTTCACAAATGTAAGGCAATTAATCCATAAATCTCGAAGATCAATCAGCTCCACAAGATCAACCTTCATTTCCAGCCTTCACCCAAGTCATGGTGTAAACTACTTCAACTTCTATGCTCAGTCTACACACTCAAAAACAATTGTGCTCTAATATCACCTGATGTAGTAGAATCTGAGGGTACCCCTACTAGAGGTAATTTGAATCCCTATAAATAATCACACAGTGGAAAGACAATAAATAGATGCATAATCTGATCCCAAATCACAATACTTGATTCATAAAACAACTATTTACATGCAATGTGCTTGGTTGTAAGGCCTTTCGGGTTAGGGCCAAATACAAAATGCAATTACAAAAATAGCATTGGAAGATCTCTCAAGATCCAACTCCACACTAATCCCAGCTAGTCTAGATCATCAATTTGGGAGGAAACCCCAAGGAAATCTCAACTTGTGTTCTTTAGCCCACCAAGAAATCTTCTAGTTTACCAAGCCTCATCTACTAGCCCTTCAAAGTTTTCTCATACACTTCATCCTCTTCTCCAAGATGGAAAATCTAATAATGATGATTTAAGACTCCAAAAAACCCTTTTACTTATACCAAACTAAGCCAAAAGTTTTCCTAGCCCATTACAAATTAAAATAAACCCTTACATTAAATGCCCATGCAAGCCACAAGTTGGCTGCAACACAAATTAAATACCCATACACAAATTAAATGTTAAAAGTCATCTCACTGACAACTTGAGCACAATAGGAACCAAGACCAAACTAAGTGTCAAGGAAAACCATGTCAAGTGTCAACATTCCCACAAATAATTGAGTTCCTTCACTAACTGAGCATTGGTATGTGTTGAGCCCTTTAGAAGCAACTGAGCCCCTTCATTGACTGAGCTACTTGGGAAACACTACTACCAATCTACCTAGTGAAAATTGAGCTCCCAATATCTACCAAGTGCCCCAAGCATCACCAAATATCTTCACTAAATGAGTCACTTGGTTAATACAAAAACCAAACCAACTCAATATCAAATGAGTCACTGTCCTCTAACTCCAAGGTCAAACCACACCAACATGCAGGATTGCTAGCCAACCAAGGATGCTCCTACATCAGACTAAGGGAAAATCATATATTGCACTATGTGAAAACTAACACTAAATATGTCTATTTTGTTGATGGATTTTAAAACATTACATTTTGAGTTTTATACATCTTGTTGACAAAGGATATCAACTACAATTTGTAGAGAAGATGTGCATAATCAAAGAAAAAGATGGTAAACTAATTGAAATAGGTACAAGGACTATAGGTAATATTTTTCAATAAAATTCTACTAAGATGACATGTTTAGTTTCTTGAGTGGATGATAGTTGGTTATGACATAGAATATTTTGCCACATTAACTTTGATAAAATTGTGAAGAAAAATCCAACACATGCAGTAAGAGATTTTCCTAAGATTTTGAAACTTTCTAACATTATTTGAAAGGAATGTGCGATGGAAAAATAGAAGAAGAAATAATTTCCAAGAAAGATATTTACTACATCTCTCAAGTTGGAAATTGTGCATATAGATTTGTGGGGTCCTAAAAGAACAAGAGTATTCTATGGTGAAAGGTTTTTCATTGTTTTCATTGATAATTTTACAAGGATGATGTAGGTAGCATTTCCTAGAGAAAAAATATAAATCTTTTGAGAAATTAAAGATATACAAAAGTAGAGTAGCAAATGAATCAAGAATGAAAACAAAATTATTAAGATTTGATAGAGGAGGTGAATTTGTTTCAAGTGATTTTAACATTTGTTGTGATGATAATGGAATCAAGAGACAATTTTTGGCCTCTAAGACACCATGATAGAATGGTATAGCATCTAAAGGAGGAAAAAAATAGTTAGTGAAGCTACTAGAGCTATGATGCTTCAAGGTAATGCCACATAATGCTTGGAGAGAATTAGTGAACACGAAAATATATACAATGAACAAAATTCTAATTAGACAAGGAACTAGTCAGAGACCTTATGAACTTTTCTTTGAACATACACCTACTATGAAATTCTTTTGAATCTTTGGAAGAAAATATTACATCAAAAGAGAAGATGATATTGGAAAGTTTGATGCTAGAAGTGATAAAGGTATATTCCTTGGATGTTGTAAAAAGAGATTGAAGATTATTATTGAAAGTACTAACATGAAATTTAATGAGAAGTTCAAAATTCATGAAAGGATTCTTGATTATGATTCAAATAAGTATACCAATGAAACACCTAACAATCAAATTGAAGTATTTTATGAAGCTAACAATGAATTGTAGGAAGGAGAACTAAGAGAAGAACCTAGAAAAGAAGTGAGAACATAGCAAGGAACACCTAGATATGTTATAATAAATCACCTTGATAATCAATTAATTGGAAGCAAAAATAAGGGAGTAGTGAGAATGAATAAGATAAATGAATAATTATGCTTGATCCCACAAGTTGAACCTAAGACTATAGATGAAGCCTATAAAGATGAATTTTGGATGAAAGCTATGAAAGAGGAGCTTGAGAGAATTGAAAAGACCAAGACATGGGAATTGGTCCCTAGAGCTAAGGCCAAGAAAAACACTAGAAAAAAATGGGTATTTATAAATAAGATGAATGAGAAATGAGAAGTGGTGAGAAAAAAACAAAGGTTAACTTATGAAAATTTTATTCACAATAATAAGGAATTGATTTTGAGGAAACTTTTTCTCCTATCACTAGATTGGAAGCAATCAAAATATTTTTGGCATATGCATCTTAAAATCCTTTAAATTATATAATATGGATGCCAATACAATTTTTATAAGTGGATAACTTGAGGAAGAGGTTTAAAGTAAACAACCTGATGGTTTTCCTTTGCCAGTATATAGAGATGTGGTTAATTGCAGATTGAAAAAAGAATTGTATGGATTAAAGCAAGCACCTAGAGAATGGTATGGAAGATTGGACAAATATTTGATCAATTTGGGATTCAAGAAAGGTAATGAAGTTAAATTTATTAATGGGAAAATGTTAAAAAATTATTGATTATTGAAGTATTTGTTGATGAAATTACTTTTGAAGGAATTGATGCATCTAGTAAATTACTTTTCATTTTCCAGTAGATAGAGATGTGGTTAATTATGGATTGAAAAAAAACATTGTGTGGATTAAAGAAAGCACCTAGACCATGGTATGAAAGATTGGACAAATATTTGATCAATTTGGGATTCAAGAAAGTTAATGAAGTTAAATTTTATTAATGGAAAAATGTAGAATTTTTTATTATTATTGAAGTATTTGTTGATGAAATTACTTTTGAATGAAATGATGCATCTAGTAAAAGATTTTTAGAAGAGATGAAGAATGAGTTTAGTATGAGTATGAATGGTGAGATTAAATATTACTTGGGATTGTAGATAACTTGGAATAAGAATGATATTTTTATATCAAAAAGAAAAATATCGTAAGGATTTTCTTGACAAGATTTGGTTTAAAAAATTGTAAACTAGTTGGAACACCTATGGTTATAGGATGTAAATTATCAGCTAAGGATGAATCTTCTAGTGCAATGAAAACAAGATATAGATCTATGATAGGAGGATTTAAATTTGACTCATACAAGACCTAATATATGTAATACAATTTTAATTGTGGCAAGATTTCAAGTGGATCCTAAAGTGACACATATAAATCAAAAGTAAGGAGAATATTTAGATATTTGAATAGAATGATGGATTATGGATTATAGAAAGAGTACAAGTGGTGGAGAATTTTTCTTGGGAGAAAGATTGGTTTCTTGGCTAAGTATGAAAGAGGATTTCATTTTACAATGTTTAGAAAACACATAATATGTTGCAGCAAAAAACAATTGTAATCAATTATTTGGATGGAACAGATGTTGCAAGCCATTGTGATCAAATTTTCAGAACCTATCATCATATAATGTGATAACACAAGTATAGTCAATATGTAAAAGAATCCAATATTACATTCAAAGAATAATCACAATGCAATAAATATAATATTTTTAGAAATAAAGTTAGCAAAGAAACAAATCAGATTGGAATATATGTTAGCACAAAGGAACAAATAGATGACATATTTACTAAAACTTTGGGTAAGGAAACATTTGAGTACTTGAGAGGCATTCTTGGCTTTATGGCCCACCCTTATTTAGAGTAATTGATGCAGGGATCACATTGGTTTAGAATATTTAGAACACTATTTTATGTCTTGACTAGATTCTTGATTCTTCTCCTATGAGGGAGTATCTATGTTGAGTTGATTCATTGATGACTCTTGATTTTTAGTTTCAAAATTTTATTATGAGAAGGAATATGGGGAATAAATATTTATTACATTCAATATATTTATGTCAATTGGGGTATCTTAGTTTGGATTGATGGTTTTTCATCATGTGTTGTCATCAATGCCAAAGGGTGAGATTGTTAGCATGAATTCCTTCAAGAGAGTTATGTATGCTTATGGGAATATTATAAGGACTGTTGGAAAGATGATTGATTTCTTGAGTGTTACATTCATGACTTTTTTTGTCATTGATGTCAACATATAAGATTTCATGTTATGTCTATTAGAGTTGTAGTGGAAGTTTTTTTCAGTGAGGTCAGAGGATGTAGAGTTAGGTTATCTGGGGTTATATTAGAATTTAAGAACATGTTTTGATGTTGTTTCTATGTTGTCAAAAAATTTCATGAAGGTTTTCGGAAGTTATCAAATATTTTTGTAAGACTGTTGTGAGAGCACGTTGTATGAAATTGAGTACTAATATTTGAGTTATATCTTTTTGATGAGGTCAAATCTTGTTCAATGGGCTTGCATTTTGATTGAAGACATGTTTGTGATGCTATGTTTGAAATGGAAAAATATGGTGATTGTTCCTTGAAGACTTGTAGAGGATAATGTGTGGGTTATTATCTAGAAGCTAATTTTGGTTAATATTATTTTGGAAAATATAAAATGTATTGTAATGCATTATTGTGGTCCTATACTACTCATTGCACATTGGGAATTTCTCAAGATGCACTCAATTAATTGTTTTAGGACTTGGTATAAAGGAAAGGTTGTTTCCTTGGTTGTAATTATGGATCGTGTGAATGATCATGTTATGTGAGCTTTAGATGTGAATTTTCTATGATTGGAGCAATCATTAATGTTATTCATATGTTGTGGACATCAAAGGAACTATAGTGGCAAGCTTTGTTTTTCTATTAGTTAGTTCACCCCTTGGATATTTTATCTTGAAAATTATTTAGTAAAGACAATATAGAAGCAATTTGGACAGTGGGTTTAGTTCACTTCCTATTAACTCCCAACATGGTTGGAACAACTCCTAATAGGGTTGGAATCTCCTCACAGTGATTTAAATTCTCCTAATAGGGACTATATATATTAATTATATTCATTTGGCTTAGAACAAGGTCAAATCCTTTTGCAATGAATATTTATATTAGTACATCATCTTATGGGATTATTCCCACAAAGGTTTTCCTTCTAATCAAGGGCTTCCCTAGTTAACATATATTATGTTACTATGCATGATAATCATCTTATGGTTGTTGCATCTATTTCTTTAATGTTTTGGATTTGATAAATTTAATAAAAGTTTTTAAATCATTTTTGTTGTTGGAATTTACGTTCTAACAAGATAATAGAACACTTAAAAGTGATATATGTTCTTTTTTTGTTGATCTTGTTACTACCAACTCCCTAGAAGAAATTATGGAATTTTTTTTGGAAATATAGGATAGGTTAGGTTACTGAGAGGGCAGGGATGAATTAGGAACCAATAAAACTTAATCTTGATTCACCAATTAATCCTTCATATATATTCTAATCTAATTGCATGCATGAAAGACTGAAAGTAATAAAAAATTCATAACATATTGACAAATGATATGGTGACCCAAAAACCTTTCAAATAGAAAGTAAAACTAGGGTGGGGATGATAGCCACAAGATTTAGTATTGCCGTATAAATTTAACCTATTAAGGCTTACAATTGATCACTTCTAATGATCTTCCATGCTAGGAGCAATAAGGACTATTAGGTCCACCTTGTGAAAGGATTTACAAAAAATACAATGAAGTATGCACTCAGTAAAGATATTTTCAAAAGGCTGTGAAGTCTACCTTGTTAAAGGATATAACTATTCCACCTATTAGGATGAACCAGTGGCTGATCTCTAATTTGCAACTCTGATTTGCTAGTTGAGATTCCTTTGAAATGTATAGATCACCTTGCTATGATAGATAAATCTTTTTTGCTCCTTATACTGCTTGTAGCTTTTTTACTTTGCACTTCTTCTCTCTATATTCGCATCTTTACTTAATACATATATATTGTGATACAATACATTACATATATACCAATCCAAATTATAATTCATCAAAGTTGGCTACAACATAGATTACCTATAAGAGTCAAAAAGTTGTCCTAGATACTAGTACTCAAGTTTTCATGAAGAAAAAATCGGTGAGGTTATAATACTTGGCAACCATTGTGAACACTCGGCATTGTCATGGTCTTGGTAGATGTAGTATCTTGGTTCATACTAATCACTTCAATATAGTTTGAACTTGGTCAACATTGGTGACTTAGTGAACATTACAAAACTTGACATATAAATAGAATCACTTGGTTGATACTCAATGGCTCGATCAACACTAACACTATGAGCTTAGTAGACACTGGAAACCATGGTTGATACTATGCAACTTAGTAACAACTATGAAACTTGGTTTGCACTATCATTAATCAATTCGGTGGATATTCACTATCATATATCACATCTTCTCCCCTTTTTTTACATAAATGCCAAAGGTGTATGCTACATTGTAATGACAAAATATGACAAAAAGTTAGAATGTACCTTCAAAATTAATGCCATTGTCTTGTCCCAATTTTCCTATTACACCTTACTTGCATGAAGTGTAATATGTACTTCTACTGATAACTCCATCATGTGATCAACTATGGAGAAGTTATTATCATGGATGAGAGTTTTGGCATGTGCAATGTGTTTTTGCAATGCATCCATGTTTGTTATAATCATGCCTTGGATATCTACAAGTGTGGCCTTGATCCTAGCTTCTTCCCTTAATGATTCTACTTGCAAATTAGTCAGAAATTTGATCTTTAAGCAATGAGTAGAACTATATCTTGGGTCAAGTGACAACTGGTGTGCACTTGCCTTCAAGTCTTCATCTATCTTAGATAGTTTATATTTTATTCCCTGGATGAAGATTCACACAACTTACTAAATAATGAAGTAACATTATTTGTAGAGGTTTCTAATGAGCTGAGAGTAGTAGATAATTCTACTTGATTTATTGCAATTTTTAGTGCAACTTGCTCAAATACTTTGTTCTCAAATTTCCTCTCTGCTCTTTGTAACAACTTTTCTCATCCATTCATATCTTCATTGAATTTCTAGACAATTTTTGCTAATTTAACCAAAATAGGTTGTGTACTATCAACCTTAGTGCTTAGTGTAACTAACAGTATGTTTTTCACATCTTCAAGAACTTAGTTTTCTCTTCTTTTCTCTTCTCTAAGATTTTATTGCTTAGCTCTCTTTTGCAATAGTTCACCCATTATGTTCACTTGATTAGGATTCAGAGTAGAGATATCCCAATTTGAGATAACTATATCCTCATCTAGATCAATGTCTTCTTCATTACCTTTATCCTTAATTGAAATTTTAGTACTCAGTTGAGACTTGTTCTCAACTGTCTTTGTGCTTTATATTTGTACACTTGGAATTGTAACAACTATAGAAATAGAAGGGCTAGCAACAAAAGTAGATATTGCACTAACAATAGAAATAACTAGTTGTTATGTGACCAAATCTAATGATGTTGGCACATGCTACTTGGCAGATGAAGTGCTAATCAGTTTATTCAATATGTTACTCAATTGAATAGGTACAAAGATTGGTTGGGTGCATGGTGTTGCAGTGGTTGTCACAACCAACATAGTAGAAGCTTTCTCTGAGCTTGATGGCATTAAATCTTTTCTCAAAGAGTGAGGAAATGAGGCCATTACTCCTGCTACAATCTTCTTTGGGTCAATTTCCTTAATACTCTAAATCTCAGGGAGATTCTCCTCTATAGCTTCATGTTCTTGCTCTTCATCATCCAGATTTACATTATCTTGAATTTCCACATCATCTTTGTCACCATCTTCCTTGATGTCTTCCTCATTTTCCTTATCACTAACATGAACAACAAAAATCACCTAGTTGATGAAGTTTGTAAATGTTCTTCCATGTGGTAGTAGTTGTCTTCACTATGGATTATGTCTTTAATCAGAACAAGACATGTATTAAACTTCAAAGTGAGCTTCTCCTCATTTTTCTTAATGGAATCTTTCACCTCTTTGTTACTGAGACTTGACATGAGCTACCTCAAAGTCTATTCATAGATGTCTTTTGTAGTTTTCTTACCATTTTCCCATCTCAGCTTGATTACTTGCATAATCTCATTAGGAATTTATTGTACAAGTTGATTAGGAGAGTATTTCCATTTACCTAATTTTGACACCATCATGTCCTAAAATTTTTTTTTTCATCTGCATTCATGGTTTCATATTTGGAAGTTTTCCTTTCTAGCTCCTCCTTCAATTTCCTTTAATTTTTCTTCAAATGTACATGGAGGCCTTTTAAAAATGACTTCCTCGACATCCTCCTCAACTAATTTTAATTTCTTTCTAGACCTTGATACTCTTCTAGTGAATACTATAATAGGTGACTTGGCAGGTCTGGTTATGATAACCTTACCTTTCTTCTTGATTGGCTCTTCTTCTTTGGATTTTGGTTCTTCTACTTCATCCTCTATTTCATCTTCTTCTATATCATCTTTTTTTCCTTCAGTCAATAGGAGAGTAGAAATTTCTTTCCTTAGCTTTGCTATCCTCTTCTTTCCTTTGCTAGCTACTTGAGGAAGCTTGATTTCAAGTTCTATTCTAGCTTTGGCTTCATCATAAATACCAAAATATGTGGCCTTGGGATCCATGGGTTCATTCAATAGTGCCTCAGTGATATCTTTGGTGTCATCAATGTTAACCTCATAGCTTAGAGGCTTAACCCGGACTACTCTAGGTTTGACTACTAGAATGTACACTTTGTCGTAGTCCACCATGAAACAAATATCATCCTTATAATCTTCTACAAGTTTCTTTGGGATTCTATATTTTCTATTCATCTTTTCCGTAAATGAATCAAAATAATTGTCCATGATACTAACAAATTTCTCACCCATCTCTTTTATATATTCATTAATATGATATAATACTAGTACATCTTTTCTCCATACAATTGAGCCTTTAGAAGGGAAAAACTTTCTCACAAAGAAGAATAAACAAGTCAAGGAGTGAACCAAACTTACATAGATTTTTCTTTGAATTTATGATGCTCTGCATGTTCTTGTTGAACTAATTCAACATTAGCTCAGCAAGGTCAAAGGACAAGTTGTTCTTTACACCTTGCGAGCCAGATCAACTACCTCGCATGACATGCTATTGAGATGATTGGAGATATAGATCTTATGGGAAATCACATGAATTCCAAATTTTAGCTCCATGGTAGTCACATTTTTTATCTTCATTCCTCTTCCACCCCACTTAGTAAGAGTCTTGTTTTCCAGTACTATTTGACTTAAGGTTTTGGTAGTCTTTTCTTTATTCAACATCAGGAACCTTGTTACCTTGTGAATTATTTTATTTGTGATTTGAATAGACTACTCCAACCATAATTTACCATTGTGTACATGTTTGAGGATAAACCTTATCCATTTAATTTGAAAATCTTAGGGCATATGTGAAATGTGTATCAAAGCCTCGGTCTCCAAATTTTGATGCTCGAGTTTCAACACACCATTAACACATAGCTTGTTCAAATATTCATCCATCTCTAGGGTTCTAAGTTCTTGGATTGAACAACAAAGATGTGAATGAATATCATTAACAAGTAATACCTTGGGTGGAATCTATGATTGAGCTCTAGTTGGGTGAATCACTTTTTTAATTGCCAGACTCAACTTGAAGTTTGGTGCCTTCCATTCAATTCTATGAACCAACATTTCAAATCCTTTCCTAGTTTTACTTCTAGAAGATGCCATGCTTGATAGGGTTTAAGAAAACACAAAAATATTCAACAAAAAATGCACAGATCACTTGGATGCACAAAGATAACCCTTACAAATAGCTCTTCAAAAATTCATGGTGAAAAATGAATTTGATTTTCTTCCTTTTAATAAATTTTCATTTTTTAATTGCCATAATTGCTTGGTACATGTTGGTGTTTTGAAACATCATAGTTTCAAATTACCCCAATGAGAACAAGATACATCTAGGGGTAGCTATTCCCCATTTGCAATATATCCTTTTAGACACTGGGCCAATGATAAGGATAGACACTTCTTCTACTTTAGGCTATGCAAAACCTAGGCAGGTGGACCTCAAATTCACTTATATGGTACCAGTGCTAAAACATACACTTGAATCTAACAAAGTAGATAAAACCCTTAATCTTCTAAGACTTATACAAAGATCCTAGACATGAAATAGCTAATAAGATGGCCTAAGAAACTGATAAGCTAAGTGAGGGCATCCTTTCAACTCTTAAATAGAAAGGGAAATGGATGATTATAATTGTTAATTTTAGCAAATTCCCAAATATGCAGTAGTAAGAACAAGCTAATCTTGTAGCTGATCAGTGCCTTATCTATTGGGAAATTCCATGAATTACACAAATACATCTATGATACTAGTGACATATTCCATACATCAAGATATCAAATCTATCTTATCACTTTGTGAATCAGACATTAGTGTTTATAAAGACCTCATTCTCATGAAGTATCCTTCTCAAATAACTATCACCCATGTCAAATACATCAAGCATTTACTTGGCCCTTTGTTCCAACAACAAAATATATCATAGATACAACCTTAAGGGAATGCAAATGGGTCTAAGTTCTTTGTCCCTAAACCTCAAAACATTGCAGATTATAGAGATAGGAGACAAGAACTAGAATGAAATTAAGAGATTCTTGCTCATTTGTATTCATTTATTTGAAACTATACATTCAGGTATATGTAAAACAATTCATAAAACCACTAAATAGATTAGAATTAACTATATTAGCTTAACTACTTCTATCCATACAAGAGAAATATGTTGAAGAATATCTTGGAATCATAGCTCTAGATCCAACGATGTGTTCTCACAAAAAAGCTAGAATCAATAATGTGGTCTTATAGCAATGAGAAATTTTCTTCAAAACTGGAACCCTTGGTCTCACAAATCTAAGAAAACTCAAGGTTGGAACCCCTACCATGAATCAGAAAGAGAAAGATATAGAAAATGAATAAAATCCTAGATCTGATCTAGAAGTGACATGTGTCAACTTGAATCTTTAGTCCCTACTATTGTAAAACATCTCTCCTCTTTCTAAAACTAAAATTTGAGATGATTTTCATCATTGTTTTGTAACAAACTCGAAATATCTTTTCTTCAATGATGAAAACCCTTGTGTTGCCAAAATATTTGAAATGTTGATAATACCTTAATTCAACTGACTTGGAGGTGACAAAATTCTCCCCTAACTATATGTTTACTAACTTTTATGTCCATTCAATTCATTATTTCATCATACATCAAATCTACACTGCCCCAAATGAATGAAACTAAAAAATGGACACCTAAGACAAATCTGCGCAAAACTTAAACCAGTGGCTTCCTATGTGAAAAAAAATTCAAAAATGGAAAGTTCATTCTCTCCCAATTCTAGCAATATATAATAATGCTATACTTTCTTACCAGAAATGCCAAGAATCTCAAAATGAAAAGCAAGCTCTTGCACTAGCGCTCTAGTCTACATTTCATTTCTCAAAAAATTAAAATTTTCTAAAGTTAAAACTTTAGCTTATAATCCTTTTGATTTAAAAAACTCTACACGTTACTTTCTGTAGGAAATAATAAAATAATGATTTTTTGAATTTTGAAAATTTTCACCATTTTCCCTTTGGGTCAAACCTATTTGACTTTTTATGACATGTGTCACACTTTGATTGGCCCATCTCTGCATAGTCACCTAACACCCACTACTTGGGTGCCATGTGTCACTGTCTCATTGGTCCCCTATCCTACCACGTGGTAGCCACAATCACTATGTTGCTATCCTAGTCAACATGGTACCACATCATTGCAACATAGCAATGTCATGACATGTGGCACCTTGGTCCATGTTAGCATCTAGTCAGCAATGCCATGTCATCACCTTATCATTGTGCCATGTCATCCTACCACATCATCATTTTCTATGTCACATGACACCTTAACATGGTGCCACATCATTGTGACATAGCGATGTCGCACCACATGGAACTATCTGCCACATTAGCACCTCAAGAAACATGCCACATCTAAAGGACCTTGACATGTGTCAATTTATATTGGTCCATTCGATGCCATGCACTGCCACTTTTCAGTTTATGATTTTCCTGGAAATCCACATCATCTATCCACCTATTTTGGTTTTTTCAAAATTAACTTAGCTTTCCTTCTAGCTAGCCAAGTGGGTCTGTGCAAGTTAGTTGTATCTTAAAAGGCATTGTCTTTTAGACACTTGAGTACTAGTTGTTCATTATAGATCAAACCAAGACAAAGGTAATATTGGTGACCATTCTATCTAGCAACATCACCATTGGGAGGAAATTTGAGGGCCAAGTCAGATGTGGGATAATGAGAATCTAAGAACATTAAGAAACAAAACTTCCTACCCATGCACATGGCAGATGATGACAAGATATTGACAAATTCTACATACAAAATCATGAAGAAAAACACTACCATGCCTACTTCTAGCAAAGGCAGAGTTCTAAGAATCCTCAATCAGCCACCTCCTAAACCCAATACCTCCTTTGCATACCATGGTACTTTGCAAATTGTGAATGATCTCACCTCCCACCATCTCTCTCCTTTGACTACACAGAATCAATCTCCCTCATTTAACACTAGAAACAACTTTGAAGTGGATTCCAAAGTAATCTCCTACAACTCCATTTTGCTTTAAACACATGCCAAAAGACAATGGTGAATGGTAGCCACTTCCTCTTTTTCTTGCGGCTTCCACATTATACATTTCTTCCCTTCTAAATCCCATTGCAAAGCTCATTCTTGTCCACTCTCCTTTAATGCATTTACAATCACCATATTGGGCAAGGATTGTGTCTTTCATAAGGCAGTTGATAAAGCTTTTTGAGTGGTGTCCTAACAATATTATCTCCAAGCTTGATAACCCAAATTCTTAATGATAGCACCTATTATCTTTTCTTTCATTCAATCATTCAACAATATATTAGAGCCCCTTTTTATTTTAGTGAATAATGCTATGCTCATTTTGCAACCTATGTGTAGATATTCCAACCTTTGGGAAGCATCTAATGCAATATTGAGTCATCTTTCCAGTCCTAAGCATTCCTTGAAGATGTTTTATCATCAACAAAATGTTTGAAGTCTCTATTAGAGAAGTATTGGTATATAAGAATCAAATTTTGTTCCTAACACTAAACATGAATTCTTCACTTTGTTTTTTCTCAGAGAAAACCACTAGCACTGATCTACTTAAATCAATGTCTGAAAAAATTAGTTGATTAAAAGTGGAGAGAAAAACTAGAGCCCCTGGCATTGAACTGCTCAAATTATTTCCTGCCAAGTTTGACATAACAAGAGAAAAGAGATTTGTGAAGCTCATAGGTATGATGCCATTCCTTATGGTTCACCTCATGTAGAATTGTCACATTCATTTTTTATCACAAGGTGATGAAAGCATATTGAAAGATCTATACGATAATGGTTATTATGTCTTATCAATATAGTTTTACTCTGTGAGTATGACTTTGTAATCTAATGAAATCAGTCAAGCCCCAAAGTTGGTTTGACTAAAACAATTTCATTTTCAAATGATTCAGCTACCAAATTGATATATTGACCATCCAATTCTGATTTAAAATCAAACTTGACCATTGAATAAAACTTCGAAACTAATTTCCACCTCTTTCTACAAATTGTCAACTTTGTGCCAAGTGGTCTTCTGACCAGCTTTAAAAACTAACAAAAACAACTAACTAGGCTCTAAAAATAGACACACTAATTCTCTATTCCACATTCTTGCATCTGTTCAAATCTCATCTCATGAAAAATTTTCAATCAAAAGATATTGATTTTCAAAGTTGCCTTCTTAGAATTGCTTGCAAGAAAACATGTTAGAAAACCATAAAATGCTTTTGGATTTGGCTTTGAAAACAAGGAAACTAACACTTGGGGGCACAAAAACTAGGGCATTGGTTCACTATCACAAGGAGAGTATAAATATAAGATTAGGTCTCACAAAAAATAATTGGGCACATTTGGTTAGCAGTCAAATTGGGCTACCTAGATTTACAGAATTAGAAACACTGGCAGAAAAGTGATTTATGCAAATGGAATGGACTTGGGAACGTGTGCAGACGGATTTGTCAAGACTTTCAAACTAGCATACTTAAAGAATTTTTAGAGTAGAATGAAATAGTACAATCCATTTGATCTCACCTATCACATATTCAAAGTTATGAAATTCCAAATAGGGGTACTAATCAATCTGCATTTCTTGACTCTTGTAAACTTTAGAAATTGCATTTGGAATCACATTCGAAAACTGATCAAACAGATTTTTCATAAGCTCAAATCAAAAAAATAACAAATTTATAACCTCTAGAATGTAATTCAAAATGAATTTTCTCATTTTGGTCAACTGGGTCAAATTTATAACAAATCAAACATGGCCTCTTAGAATTTTGAACAATTTGCATCAGCATGACAACAATAAATGACCGACTTTGAGGGATTCAAAACCTAGCCAAACATATTGAAATGACTTGAAATCTAAAACATAGGCTCTCTAATATGGGTATTAAACACTCCCAAATTTTTGGGTGTGAGATATTCAGATGCAAACAAGACCTCCTGTCACTATTTGACACTAAGGAAAAATGTAAATCTGGACATTGCTCAAAACAAAACTTCATAGAATTACTCAGAATGATAATTTATCTTCATGAGACAAGTGGATATGCTGAATACAAGATGTTAGAAATAATAAACACATCTTAGGCCTCAAAATGACAATTGGGTATACATGCATTAAATGCGCTTTAAAGGGCTCAAAAGCTTGGACTCAAATTGGAAAGGTGGTTTTGAGTCACAATAGTATGATTGCTCATTTAGTGACAGAATATCTTCCACTCAATTCAACCTTAATGCTTGGAAGATTCATTCATAGCTCAATGTCCAACAATGTTTTAGTGTAGCTCAACCTTGCTTGGTAGGTCTTGCAACTTGACCTAGCTTAGTAAGGTCTTCAGTTTTCTGCAATAACCCGATGATTAGTTTGCATCTTAAATGCCGATATGGATCTTTCCTTCTTGCTAGCTGGAATTGATGTAAGATGTCTACTTTAGAGTCTCAATTCCACTCATTCCTATGGGAGATCAAGTTGAAATGCTTGAGTCACCCAATTCTTGAGTGACATTTGCTTCATGACTCAAACTTGCATTCTTAGAAGATTTTGGAATCCATTGCTACCTGATCCACTTTCTGATATTGTTAGCTTTATCTTTATTTTCATCTTCAATCCTTCAAGTGTCCATATAGTTCTTGGAAAGATGTCCAATTTTTGTACAAATAAAGTATCTTCTAGTGGTGTCTCTTATCCTCATGTGATGTTTCACACAATTTTCTCCAATGTGCTCAAATTCTCCGTAGTAGAGACATCTACACCAAGTGTTGTAGTCTCATCCAAATATAGCTTTCACAATCTATTCTACTAGGTTTAATATCTTAATTTTGCATTCAGAAAATGTGTGCCCTTGATTATTACACTTGTGACATTTACTTGTAACACTTTCCATTGAATTTTTCTTTACCATTACTCCAACATTTGTTTGATGTATGACCTAACTTACCATAGTAATTGTAAGTAGGCCTTTGATTCTTTTAAGCTCCTTACTTGGATGATTCACCTTCTTCTATGTATCCTATTCTTGCTTTTCCTTTCTGTATGTATTTACTTTTCTCATTCAACTAATTCATGTCTGCTTGAGATTTCATCATCCTTTCACTAGTTTTCTTTTCAATGTTTAGATAATTTTACAATCTTTCATTCTCTGATCTTAGATTCATGATTTCTTGATTTACATTAGTGAGCTGATCAATGAAGTCTGCCTATTGAAGGGATAGATGCTAAATTTCATTTTTCTTTTCTTATGTCTCTTCTTTGGCTTGGTGTTTTTCTTCCATGACTTCACATAATCTGACTGACCAGATTTCTTGTTCTCTTTTTAGTTTTCTAATTTCTTCTTGAAGATTGGAATTCTTTTCTAATAGATCTTTTATTACTCCATCAACTTCATTTGAATTTATTTCTAGATAAACATCTTCAATTCTTTCTTCAATTTAGAGATTGTCATTTACTTGTACTACAAGATCTTTTCTTCTTTTCAATGATTGAGAAATTTTCTCATTTCCTTTCTTTAGTTGCCCAATAGCCAATTCCAAATCCAATTTTTCATTGCCAATAGCATTATCTACCCTATATACCTCCATTGCCTCTGATATTTTCTCAAGTTGTTAAACTTCTTCCTTGAGAACCACAACTACTTTGATACCAATGATTGGAAATATAGGATAGGCTAGCTTACTGAGAAGGGAGGGGTGAATTAGGAACCAATAAAACTTAATCTTACTTTACAAATTAATCCTTCATATATATTTTTATCTAATTGCATGCATGAAAGACTAAAAGTTATAAAAAATTCATAACATATCAACACAAGATATGGTGACCCATAAACCTTCCAAATAGAAAGTAAAACTGGGGTGGGAATAAGAGGCACAAGCTTTAGTACTACAATATAAAGTTAACTTGTTAAGGCTTACAATTGATCACTTCTAATGATCTACCCTATTAGGAGCAATAAGCACTATTAGGTCCACCTTGTAAGAGGATTTACAAAACATACAATGAAGTATGCACTCAGTAAATAGATTTATAAAAGACTGTTAATTCTACCTTGTTAAAAGATTTAATTGTTCCACCTGTTAGGATAACCTGTGGCTGATCTTTGATCTACAACTCTAATTTTCTAGTTGATATTCCTTTGAAATGTAAAAATCACCTTGTTGTGATAGATAAATATTTCCTTCTCCTTATACTTCTTGTAGCCTTTTTTCTTTGCACTTCTACTCTCTATATTTGCATCATTACTTACTACATATATATTTTGGATGTGATACAATACATTACATATATACCAATCCAAATTATAATTCATCAAAGTTAGCTGCAATATAGATTAACAATAAGAATCACAAAGTTGGCCCAACTACTAGTACTCAGGTTTTGAAGACAAAGTTAGTGAGGTTCTGATACTTGATAACCATTTTCAACACTCAACATCATCATGCTCTCAGTAGACGTAGAAGCTCAATTCATACTAATCACTTCAAAGTAGTCTAAACTCAATCAACAATAGTGACTTGGCGAACACTATGAAACTTGGTATATAAACTAAATCACTTGGTTGACACTCAATGGCTTGATCAACACTAACACTACAAGCTCGGTAGACACTAGAGATCACGGTTGACACTATGCAACATCATAACAATTGTGAAGCTCGGTTTGCACTATCATTGATCAATTCGATAGATATTGTTTAGTGTGAACTGTAGTGCCTCTCCCATTTGACTTTTGTAAGTCGTCCTGATGGATGCAACCTTGATGATCTTTTGTTGTGATGGGATCATGATTGCGACCCTGAGTGGTCTACACCATTGAGGTGTTTGGATTTATGGTTATGTATCAGTTGCTTTGTTTATGCTTTTGTCTGATTGATGAGATTATGATGTGATTTTGGTTCACTGAGGTTTGTGCCAGTGGTTACCAGGATCGATGTGGTATCATGAGGTTGTTCCGTGATTACCCTGAGATGTGTGCAGAGATTGCACTGTGTACTTTTTCCCATGCTACACTAGACTAGGTTCCTGTAGCAGTGGTTAGTCATGTTTCTTACTATGTTTGCTTATGTGTTTTAAATGCCTTTTTAATGCAGAGTAATCAATCATTATTAAATGCTTAAGTAATTAGAATGGATTGTTCTTGTTGGATTATTTGGTTATGTGATGCAAACATTTACCTTGTTTTATTTGGATCTGAGAGATATTTGTTACTCATGTTATGTTTACATTGGAGATGACCTGAGGGTCAGATGTTACTCTTTGATTTTAGTATCATGGGCATTAGACTATTGTTCAGTTAATCATATTGCATGATGATGCCATTTTGAGATGATAGTGGGTTTTATGATGATATTTGGTAATTGGACATACCTATGATTATGTTATGTGATGGAATTAATGCTATGGTTATTTACTTCATCCCTGTGTTGTAATGCTTTATGCGAACGTGAGTGATGTAAATAGATTATTTTAATATAATTAAATAAACGGTTAAATTAGGTGATTTAATGCATTTATTGCTTTGGCTATGTTATTATATGCAATTGCACTTGATCGTGTTGTTTAGTGTGTAGGATTTATATCCTTGGCAGTGGCACATGGAGTTAGTGATTCAGCCTTTCATATTTTACCAATGTCATCCTTATATGTTCGATGTATCTTTAATTAAAGTGTTTAAATTAAACCTTTCGGTGATTATTAAATCCAAACTCATTTGCATTATGTGATTAGACCAGTAAGCATGTCTGTACATTTAGAGGTTCGCATTGTCGCAAAAATTATTTAGGAGATTTATGTGTTTTTGGGTTTTCCAGCTTTTTATTGATTTATTTTAATTTCTGGCAGCTTTGCCATAGATGAATTCCTATTTATAGGAATAGTCTATTTTCATATGGGTTGATTCGGGGTTTAACTAGAGTGGCTGGTTAAATGCCTTAATCGATTATTCACCCGAAAAGTGAATAAGTATCCAAAGAGGAATTTAATTCCTCACTTCTCACTTTCAAATTGGAAAGTTGAAGAGTAAAACCCAAAATCCTCTTCATGAGGATTTACTGTTTTGTTCATTGTGGGAGCTACGGGCGTGGGATCGTCACGAGGATGAGCTCGTTGGATCCAGCTCAGGGAAACCTTGGATTGTCATGATTTTCAGCCACTTTTGTGGCGTTTTATTTTCTGGTTTAGTTTTTCGTTTTGCCCTTTTGGCTGTGAGGTAAGGCTTTCCTGTTTTATTGTTTCTGCTCCGTTTTTGCTTCTATTTTTGGTAGCCGCTTGTTTGGAGGCTAAGAACTAGTGTTCCCTTTCGTTTCTGTATGTTAGTTCTACCCGGTTGGGCGAGTATGAATATTTCCCTATTTTTCGAGATGAGGGTTTGGGATTTTGCACCGTTATGCTGGTCGTTTTTGCATACGGTGTTCGATTCCATTTATTTTTGGATTTTTGGGGTTTTTGAACCCAAAGGCCAAATGGGTTTTAATTTTGAAGTTTTCCAAATTTTTGGGTTTTTTACCTCATTTTGCGTACCACCCTATTTTCTTCGGTTTTCTTGGCACAATGTGGGTCGTGGACCTGGATGATTCATTTGGATATCAGTCAGACCATTATTGCACCTTTTTTTGCATTGGGATGCATGTCGCACCCGTACTCTCGACCTTTTGTTCGGTTGAGTGATTTGTTACCTGTTATGGTTTCTTTTGGACCTTTGCTTTTGTTCATGAATGCTAGGATTCGTGTAGAATCCATACTCTCGAATTGAGGCCGATTGAGTGAGTTCATGATGTTTGGTCTTGTTGCATCATTGAGATTCATGTAGAATCCATACTCTCGGATTGAGGCCGATTGAGTGATTTAATGATGTATGGTTTTATTGGCTTTAGGATTCGTGTAGAATCTGTCCTTCCTGTGTTACTTTCAGTTGGGTGTTTTCTTTGCATTGTGTTCTCATTCCTGTCTTTGTGTTATGATCTTTGTGATGGTGGTGCGCCACACACGAGTACATCCGCGTACATTTGTCGAGTGACTTGCGAGGCTCGATCTTTCGTGGTACTTTCAAAAGTTATGATCATTGGGGTTGGGATGGGAGTATGCATGCCCACAGGCACTTGTCGTAGGATGACCATGGGTAGGGTAGGGTAGCATATGGAGGGGGCTTCTACCTCGCAGCCTGGTGATCATTGTGCCTAGAGGGTTAGCGAAGGAAGCTTTAATTAAGTGAAAATTAAATAAATGTGTGAAAGATAATAAAAAGTTTTGGGGTGCAAGAGCCTTTCCGTTGAGGGATGTTGAATCTGCGCAAGTCCTAGCTTGGGCTTTTTGATGCCAAGTGACTCTCCATGATGTTAGTCCCTACATAGGAGCCTATTGAGTGTCTGACCAGGACCTATACTCCTTGCATTGTCTTAGATTCTTGGTTCAACCATCATACTGTTTGGCGTGAGTGTTATCCTTGGATGTTGTGCTTTATGTGTGTTTTTGGTTGGATTATTATCTCCATCAGCACGGTGGGTGTGGACCCATGGGTTCCACGTGGTTGGGAGGCATAGCTACCTTCACCACTGCTAGGGATTGATGTACAGAGACAATCTTTTGTCCTAGTGCGATAGTTGCTAGATGTTTTCACTTGGTACTTCGAGTTCCGGAGTATGCTTTCTTGTGATTTATGCTTTCTTTGGGATGCTTCTATATCATGTTTAGATGTTAGTTTACTTGACGCATTCCCTTATCATGATGTTTAGCATATGATTAGATGATGTTATTTGATTTAGTACTATATTTATTTCTTACTGTTGTTTAGCATGTGATAGGTGATGTTATCTACTGTAGGATTATCTTATGCTTTTCTACTAGCATGTTAGATTTCCTTATGCTTATATTGTTGCATGTTTTAGTAGTGACATCGCTATTATGATAGTACTGATGATCTGGTCAGTGGCTTGGGATGTTACGCGAGGGGGATGGCTAGGACCCATGATGGTCTTATGATGCTATTGATGGTTGGGAGGAACTGCGTACTTAGTTGGTTATTTTGCTCATTGCACTGTTAACTTGTTATTGCAATGTTTCTTTCACTTGAATGTGATGTTTTCTTTCTATACTTTTTCCCTTCTCTGTTTGGTAGATGGTTAGATCCTAGTGTTCTATCTTTCAGTTACTCTATTATTTTTTGAGTCCTCTCGCCTCAGAATGTGGATCCGGTACTCCCTGGTGTGGAGATTTTTCTGTGTGTTTGGCCTTTTTCAAGTTTCTTGAAGTGTTTTTGTTTTCTATGGGTGACATTTGTTCAGCATTGTGCGACACTGATAATGTATCGCATGCCCATAGAAAGAATGTCATACGACACTGTAAAGTATCGCACGCATTACTGGAGAAGTATCGTACGACACTGGAAGAGTGTCGCACGGCTTCATGAGAAATGTCGCGTGATACTTTTCCAGTATCGCACGCCTTCTTGAGAAGTGTCGCACACACCATGGGAGAAGTGTCACCCTCCCTTAGTAAAAAGTGTCGCACGCACTTTGGTTAAAACCTGCATGTGCCATCAGCGGGCACTTTTTGTAGCATTATGATCTTCTTGATAGTTGATCTGGATACCCTTTTGGGCATTCTTCAAGCCTATGTTATTGCATTTTGTATTCAGGAAGTTTCTTTGTATTTCAGTTTTTGGCTTTCTGTTTTAGTCCTTCGAGGTATAAAATATATTGTTTAAGTATAAGTTGACGTATATTTAATTTCTTATACTTAGGATATATTTTAATATATGTGACAAATCATTTGTGATAGGTTTCAAACCTCTCAGAGATAAGTTATGGATTCTAAGAAATTTTCAGTGCTTCAGGATTTTCAGGCTTAGCTAGATTTCAAGTTTCTGCATTTTACCCCAGCTTGGTGTTTTGTTGATGAGTGGTTGTTTCTTGTGCCCTCATAGTGTGCATTGTCGTTGTTGTCTTTGTTTGTGTGTGTCAGTTTGGTAGTGGCATTCAGAGATTCGTTGGTTGCCGGGATTGTGTTGAAGTCTTCTGTTGCGATCTTTGTGATCCCTGCATGATGTTGTCATGTGTATTCATGCTTGTAAAAAAATAAATATCTTGGCTTGATTTGAATCCTTGTTTCCAAGGATCTCTGGGCGGGGCATTACTTCTGGTATCAGAGCCCATGTTCAAACATTGGGATCTCTATGTTTATGTTGCCCATGTAGTTGTTGCTGCGTTGGTTGAGTGTGAGTGTCTTGGAGAGAACTCATGATCTTTGTTGCTTTGGTATCTGCTCGTGATGGACTTGCTTGTCCAATAGATGCAACTAGAGCAGTCTGTGGAGAAGGAAGTGAGTCTTCTTGGTTTGGTGAGTGGATCGATGTGCCTTTTTTGGTTGGTTGCTTGTGTGAACCTCTTTGGATGGAACCACTAATTGGTGTCCATGTGTTGGCTTGTGTGCCTCTTTTTGTTTCTCCTGGTGGAGTAGGTGCATTGTTTCCCTATTTTCTCCTGATTGTAAGTTGATGAATGAATCTTATTTGTGATTCTATGTTTTATCTTTAGGGTGATAAAATGGTTCCTTTCATTAAAAATGAGTTCCTTGCATTAAAAATGAGTGTTTATTGTGAATCATTACAAAGAGTAGGTTTGCATTATATCCTTGGGTTAATGACTTAAGTCCCCAATCTGATTGTCTCTAAAGCTTATGTAGAACTGTATTAATTTGATGGATATCTAAATGTTGCATTGCATGGAAATTATTGTTGTTTGCATATGCATGAGGTTACTGATGGTATATTTTTTGACGTGTGTGAGTGTGTTCTCTAACATTGCTAGGATGATGTATTCCTTAGCATTGTTTGGTGATCTATCCCTCTGGTGTGACTGTCCTCAGTCATTACCTGTAATGTGATTTGTTTGATGCCTTATTTTATTTTTCTGGAGGTACTTTCATCATGTTGTTGGGCTAGCATTGGTTTTTAGTTTCTTCCTCTCTTGGAGTACTCATCGAATTTTATCTATCGCTCTCTTTGTGATAGTTGTCACATTTGAGTTATTGTTGAAATGAGCTCTTTTTGGTACTTACTGCTGGAATTGATAATTCCCCCATTTGGGCTTCTTGACTATGTTTCATGATGACAATTCTAAATGTGTTTTATTTCTACCTAGTTGTGTGTTGTGACTCTATCATGTTCATCTCGAACCTCTGGTAGTACGTTCAAGGGACAATATCATGGAGAACATGCTAGTGTGTCTTTGTTAGATTTAAAGTTGTTATTATTATTGAATGGTTTAAAAGATGAGTAAACGTAGTGTATTCTTAAAGAATTGAAAGATATGTACTTGATTTAAGGAAAGTGACTCTTGAACCCTTGCTTGAAAAACCTTTCATTTTCATCGTGCATTAGTGCTTATATTATGTTTAATTAATGAAATTATGAAAGAGGAGTAATGATGGTTTCAATGTGTGAATTACCTTTCTTTCCATGTCATATGTTGTTTGGGCATGTGTGTTCTTGAGTGGTTTTGGACGTTTTGTCTGTCGCTTGTCTTGGTGGCCAAGACTGTTGTTTTTGCCTTTGTGGTTTTATTTTGAGTGGTGACTCAATCGTAGATCTTAGGTCTCTCTTAGCTTCTTCATGTTGTATTCCTTGTTGATATCTTTTTGATGCTTTTCAAATGGATTCAATCTAAGTTTGGACGTGAAAGCTATGGCTTCTAGAGTTGTTGATTGATGTTCTGAGTACCTTTTTGAGTAGAGGCCAATTCGATCATGACATATCATATTTATGGCCATTGGAGAAGTTTAACTCTTCATGATATTCATATGGAAGAGTTATCTTGTCTTCATAATCTACTAGGTACCTGTTGGGGTTCGTGCTTGGGTTTTTTAGTTTCCTATTGCACTGAACTGCCCTTGTGAGGTGTAGTGTGGTTTGTGAGCGTTCCTTGCTCAGGGTTGATGTTGCCTTGTCTTTTGGGAGTGACTCAATTTTGATGAGTCTATATTCTCCTTCTTGGACGTTGTCTTGGGCACACCTCTGTATCCTTTTCTCTCTTGTGAGAGTAGGCTAGTGTGGTTATGCCACTAGCTCAGTTAGTGCTTTCTAGTGAGTATGTTGATGGTTGGTGAAATTGTGAGTTTCCTAATGCATCATGGACTGGTCAGTGTAGAGGTTGAGAGAGAGACTCCCTCTCAGTCCTAATACTCTGTAGTATCCTTCTCCCTAAGCTTATATCTTCATGTGGATTGTCTCAATCAAGTTTTCTCTTTAACCATTGACTTGAGGCTAGAGATTGATTTTAGTAGTAGATTGGGTGTAGTTTTCCTAGCATGGTGCTAGAGGGACATGGTATCGTTGGACAATGTTACCATCTCATGAGTTGGTATGCAGACATTTCATGATTGTGTCCACTGATGAAAGTCAGTGCAACCTTGTGAGAAGGTGATATCTTGTCTGGTTGGGTTGCATTACCCTAGTTTCTAGTGGTAGTTGAGCTTATGTGCCTTGTAGAGGTGTCGTGCTCCTACGCTTGGTGGTGAGTAGCCTTTTAGAGTGTGTCCTTTTGTTGGTAAACTTTCATCCTCTTTGTTCTAAGGATGAGTTTACGTGGATTCTAGAATGATCATGTGTGACATGATAGTATTCTTGGGAATTTTGGGATGGTTTTCTCCATGATTCCAACTTTTGTTGGAAGTGCATTGTGTTTTGACCTGATTTTGTGGTCATGTCGTGGTTGGGCACCTGTTGACAAGGTAGAGTGGCTTGTTCCTTACCTTGTATTGTTGATTTTATGGCTAGATGGTTTTTCCTAGCACATAGAAGGTTCCTTGTTGGAGGACCTTGTGTCTGTGTGACACCCATTCTCTTGTGGTTAACCTATTTGGGGGTTAACGTGATGGTTTGAGAATATTGGAGTTTTTTGGGTTTGACTTGTAGAGAGTTGTTGAGTCATTCCTATTGCTTGCTTTTGATTTTGTTCTTGTTGTGTTTGGTTTCTATTCTTGGATTTCAGGCTTCCAGGAGTAAGCCTAGTCTTTGGGGGGGATGATGTAGTGCCTCTCCCATTTGACTTTTTTAAGTCATCCTGATGGATGCAACCTTGATGATCTTTTGTTGTGATGGGATCATGATTGCGACCCTGAGTGGTCTACACCATTGAGGTGTTTGGATTTATGGTTATGTATCAGTTTCTTTGTTTATGCTTTTGTCTGATTGATGAGATTATGATGTGATTTTGGTTCACTGAGGTTTGTGCCAGTGGTTACCAAGATCGATGTGGTATCATGAGGTTGTTCCGTGATTACCTTGAGATGTGTGCAGAGATTGCACTGTGTACTTTTTACCATGCTACACTGGACTAGGTTCCCGTAGCAGTGGTTAGTCATGTTTTTGACTATGTTTGCTTATGTGTTTTAAATGCCTTTTTAATGCAGAGTAATCAATCATTATTAAATTCTTAAGTAATTAGAATGGATTGTTCTTGTTGGATTATTTGGTTATGTGCTGCAGACATTTACCTTGTTTTATTTTGATCTGAGAGATATTTGTTACTCATGTTATGTTTACATTTGAGATGACCTGAGGGTCAGATGTTACTCTTTGATTTTAGTATCATGGGTATTAGACTACTGTTCAGTTAATCATATTGCATGATGATGCCATTTTGAGATGACAGTGTGTTTTATGATGATATCTAGTAATTGGACATACCTCTGATTATGTTATGTGATGGAGTTAATGCTATGGTTATTTACTTCATCCCTGCGTTGTTATGCTTTATGCGAATGTGAGTGATGTAAATAGATTATTTTAATATAATTAAATAAACATTTAAATTAGCTGATTTAATGCATTTATTGCTTTGGCTATTTTATTGTATGCAATTTCACTTGATCGTGTTGTTTAGTGTGCATGATTTATATCCCTGGCAGTAGCACATGGAGTTAGTGATTCAGCCTTTCATATTTTACCAATGTCATCCTTATATGGTCGATGTATCTTTAATTAAAGTGTTTAAATTAAAACTTTTGGTGATTATTAAATTCGAACTCATTTGCATTATGTGATTAGACCAATAAGCGTGTCTATGCATTTAGAGGTTCGCATTATCGCAAAAGTTGTTTAGGAGATTTATGTGTTTTTGGGTTTTCGGGCTTTTTATTAATTTATTTTAATTTTTGGCAGCTTTGCCATAGATGAATTCCTATTTATAGGAATAGCCTGTTTTTGTTTGGGTCGATTTGGGGTTTAACTAGAGTGGCTGGTTAAATGCCCTAATTGATTATTCACCCAAAAAGTGAATAAGTATCTAAAGAGGAATTTAATTCCTCACTTCTCACTTTCAAATTGGAAAGTTGGAGAGTAAAACCCAAAATCCTCTTCATGAGGATTTACTATTTTGTTTGTTGTGGGAGCTACGAGCATGGGATTGTCGCAAGGTTGAGCTCGTTGGATCCAGCTTGGGGAAACCTTGGATTGCCGCAATTTTCAGCCACTTCTGCAGTCGTTTTGTTTTCTAGTTTAGTTTTTCGTTTTACCATTTTGGCTATGAGGTAGGGCTTTCCTATTTTATTGTTTTTGCTCAGTTTTTGCTTCTATTTTTGGTAGCCATTTGTTTGGAGGCTGAGAACTAGTGTTCCCTTCCGTTTCTGTAAGTTAATTCTACCCGGTTGGGCGAGTATGAATATTTCCCTATTTTTCGGGATGAGGGTTTGGGATTTTGCACCATTATGCTGGCCATTTTTTCATACAGTGTTTGATTCCATTTATTTTTGGATTTTTGAGGTTTTTGAACCCAAAGGCCAAATGGGTTTTAATTTTGAAGTTTTCCAAATTTTTGGGGTTTTTAGCTCATTTTGCGTGCCACCCTATTTTCTCGAGTTTTCTAGGCACAATGTGGGTTGTGGACCTGGATGATTTGTTTGGATATCAGTCAGACCACTATTGCACCTTTTGTTGCATTGGGATGCATGTCACACCCATACTCCCGACCTTGTGTTCGGTTGAGTGATTTGTTACTTATTATGGTTTCTTTAGGACCTTTTCTTTTGTTCGTGAATGCTAGGATTCGTGTAGAATCCATACTCTCGGATTGAGGCCAGTTGAGTGAGTTCATGATGTTTGGTCTTGTTGCATCATTGGGATTCATGTAGAATCCATACTCTTGGATTGAGGTCGATTGAGTGATTTAATGATGTATGGTTTTATTGGCTTTGGGATTCATGTAGAATCCGTCCTTCCTATGTTGCTTTTAATTGGGTGTTTTCTTTGCATTGTGTTCTCATTCTTGTTGTTGTGTTATGATCTTCGTGATGGTGGTGCGCCACACATGAGTACGTCCACGTACATTTGTCGAGTGACTTGTGAGGCTCGATCTTTCGTGGTACTTTTGGAAGTTATGATCATTGGGGTTGGGATGGGAGTATGCATGCCCACGGGTACTTATCGTAGGATGAGCATGGATAGGGTAGGGTAGCATATGGAGGGGGCTTCTACCTCGCAGCCTAGTGATCATTGTGCCCAGAGGGTTGGCGAAGGAAGATTTAATTAAGTAAAAATTAAATAAATGTGTGAATGATAATAAAACTTAAGATAATAAAAAGGTTTGGGGTGCAAGAGCCTTTTCGTTGAGGGATGTTGAATCTACACAAGTCCTAGCTTGGGCTTTTTGATGCCAAGTGACTCTCCATGATGTTAGTCCCTACATAGTAGCCTATTGAGTTTCTAACAAGGACCTGTACTCCTTGCATTGTCTTAGATTCTTGGTTCAGCCATCATACTGTCTAGCGTGAGTGTTAGCCTTGGATGTTGTGCTTTATGTGTGTTTATGGTTGGATCATTATCTCCATCAGCACGGTGGGTGTGGACCCATAGGTGCCATGTGGTTGGGAGGCATAGCTACCTTCACCACTGCTAGGGATCGGTGTACAGAGATGATCTTTTGTCCTAGTGCGACAGTTGCTGGATGTTTTCACTTTTTACTTCGAGTTTCAGAGTATGCTTTCTTGTGATTTATGCTTTCTTTGGGATGCTTGTATATCATGTTTAGATGTTAGTTTACTTGATGCATTCCCTTATCGTGATGTTTAGCATATGATTAGATGATGTGATTTGATTTAGTAGTATATCTATTGCTTACTGCTATTTAGCATGTGATAGGTGATGTTATCTACTGTAGGATTATCTTATGCTTTTCTACTAGCATGTTAGATTTCCTTATGCTTATATTGTTGCATGTTTTAGTAGTGATGTCCCTATTACGACAGTACCAATGATCTGGTCGGTGGCTTGGGATGTTACGCGCGAGGGATGGCTAGGACCCATGATGGTCTTATGATGCTATTGACGATTGGGAGGAACCACGTACTTAGTTGGTTATTTTGCTCATTACAATGTTAACTATGTTATTGCGATGTTTCTTTCAGTTGAATGTGATGTTTTCTTTCTATACTTTTTCCCTTCTCTGTTTGGTAGATGGTTAGATCCTAGTGTTCTATCTTTCAGTTACTCTATTACTGTTCGAGTGCTCTCACCTTGAAATGTGGATTCGGTACTTCCCAGTGTGGAGATTTTTCTGTGTGTTTGGCCTTTTTCGAGTTTCTTGAAATGTTTTTGTTTTCTATGGGTGACATTTGTTCAGCATTGTGCGACACTGATAAAGTATCACACGCGCATAGAAAGAATGTCGTATGGCACTGTAAAGTATCGCTTGCATTACTGGAGAAGTATCGTACGACACTGGAAGAGTGTCGCACAACTTCATGAGAAATGTCATGCGATACTTTTCCAGTATCGCACGCCTTCTTGAGAAGTGTCGTATGCACTATGGGAGAAGTGTCGCGCTCCCTTAGTAAAAAGTGTCGCACACACTTTGGTTAAAACCTGCGCATGCCATCAGCGGGCACTTTTTGTAGCATTCTGATCTTTTTGATAGTTGATCTAGATACCCTTTTGGGCGTTCTTCAAGCCTATGTTGTTGCATTTTGTATTCAAGAGGTTTCTTTGTATTTCAGTTTTTGGCTTTCTGTTGTACTCCTTCGAGGTTTAAAATATATCATTTAAGTATAAGTTGACATATATTTAATTTCTCATACTTTAGATATATTTTAATATATGCGACAAATCATTTGTGATAGGTTTCAGACCTCTCAAAGATAAGTTATGGATTCTAAGAAATTTTCAGGGCTTCAGGATTTTCAGGCTTAGCCAGATTTCAAGTTTCTACATTTTACCCCAGCTTGGTGTTTTGTTGATGAGTGGTTGTTTCTTGTGCCCTCATCATGTGCATTTTCTTTGTTGGCTTTGCTTGTGTGTGTCAGTTTGGTAGTGCCATTCGGAGATTTGTTGGTTGTCGGGATTGTGTTGAAGTCTTCCGTTGCAATCTTTGTGATCCCTGTATGATGTTGTCATGTGCATTCATACTTGTAAAATAAAAAATATCTTGGCTTGATTTGAATCCTTGTTTCCAAGGATCTCCAGGCGGGGCATTACATGAACTAAATGTTGATTCTAGAATTTGGTAGCAACTGTAGAACTTGATGAAAACTATATTGCTTATTATTAGCTATATCACATGGTTAATACTACAAATTGAAAGATAATATCAGTAGTAGCTTAACCAATAGACTAAGTGTGAGTCACTAATAAAAAAAATTGACATTAATGTCAACAAATGTTTCCTATAAATTGGTATGTTCACAGTATGATAAAATCATCTCTTTGGATATGTGGTATATGGTATTTGACCTAGACCAACATGTAATAGTTCTAAGGTTCCTTTATACTTTTTGAGAAATATATATTGTGAGTTTATCCTTGGTGAGAAGCCAAGCTACATTGAAATTCACCAATTTTATGGTAGAGAGAGGGTCTACAAAGGATAGACCTAGGGCCCAAAAGGTCATAAAACCACAAGATAAGAGGTGTATAACAAGAAAAACCATGCCTCATGTTACAATCCCAACAGATGTAAAGGATTTTATGAATTTATGGACTCTTCATACGATTGCATCATTGACTGGTGTTATTATTCAACATGACACACAAATAGTTAGATGGGAGGATGGATCATCAAGAATGATACCTCCATCATCATTAGATGTTTCATTAAGGTTATCAAAAGCTACACTAGCTTCATCATCATCATATTCACCATTAAACTCATCCCACCCCATTGAGAATATTTGCCTCAGCATCCAAGGTATACACAATGGGGCATATACCAAAGTGAATGAGAATGGATTGAAATCCTATATATGTATACATTGTATGAGTAGATTTTATGTATCTAGTATCGAGGATGTGGCCCTCTCAAAGGATTTGATGAAAATTGTATTTTATGGAGGGCACACATGTTTTTCCCTTTGAATTTGATATATTATTAATCAATCACCTAAATATCATTAAAGTAAATTAATTTTAATTTATAGAATACTCTTGATTGATATACTAATAATATGCAATGCAGGGTGCAACAAGTAGTATGAACACACCACACAATGTTTGGTTGACTACACATATAAGGGGAGCTCCAACACCTAAAGTAAAGTTTTAACAATATTCATGTAAAAATAGAATAGTATATTAGTTTCAAAATATTGTTTCTTAATATCAGTTTGGTGATAAAATACTATAAATTTGGCAAGTTTAAAAGGTGATTTAAGTTTTGGATATGGTACTTGTGTGTACATGTGAGAACCATTGGATTCCTTCACATGGTTGAGATGTTTGCACTATTTCCAAGGTACATGTTGGAAATATACCATACTTTTATAGATGTGAATGATTTCATTATGTGGCATACATGTGTGTGTGCCTAAGTAGATATATTAAGTGAGATGTATATTTTCTTTTATATTTATCAAATCAGCCTACTTGTTTTCTAATAGTTGTAGTGAGATAAATCCCTTAATCTGGTAAATCCTAATGAATCTTTATTGTAAATCCTTTAATAGGGTGAAAATTTAGCTATTGTTATAATTCCACTCACAAGACTACTCCTAATAGGGTAAATCTCTTAAAAGATCTGGAGGAAAATCACTTAACTAGGTAGCTCCTAACAAGGTCGTTTCTTAATTAAACTTATTGTGAGCTCCCTAAGAAGGAAAAGTTCTTAACTAGGTGTACTTCAAAAGAGTGCATTTATATTGATGGCCATCAATCCCACCGTAGTTTTCACCCAAATTGCATTTTCACGAGAAAAATCCTTATGTCATGTGTTAAATTTGCATGGATGATTATTTCTCGTTCCATGTTTGATTACAAGTAAAAGATCATTGCACACATGTGGTGAAGATTTAAAGGATAAGTTTTATTAGATTTGACTTTATATTTGTGGTAGGTTACTAATTCACCCCCCCCCCCCCCCCCCCAGCCCACCCTCCCCTTGTTATAATTACATGCAAATATAACCAAAATCATAAAATAATACACCACGTATAAGATAACACAAGACACACAAAAATAGCATGGTTTGCCCAATCCATGGACTACGTCCACCAACAATGAGTCCAATATTCTTATTATCTAGTGATTACAACCTGATTACAATTTACAATCCCTTACAACTCAAAACCACTATAAGAAGCTAAAATTACATCATACATCATGAAATCCCTAACCCTAATCCTAGGCCCACTAAACCTAGGATCCTACAAGAGGCTTTTCTCCCTGATCGCACCTAGGGCACTTCCCTAGGAACCCATAAAGGGCATTGCCCCTTGACCCCTAGAGCTTGTGGGCACTACCCTCAAACCCCCATAGTAAAATCTGGGGGAAAATTGTGTTGAATAAAGTGGAGAATATTTTATTATCTTTGAGTCTTATTAGGCTCCACATCATAGCAATCTCCCACTTGAAGTATGATCATAGAACCATTGAACCTATAGCTCCCACTGGAATGTAAAAGAACCTATCTTTTATTTTGTTCAATCTAGAAGACCAAGCAAAGGTGAAAAGGAGTTTGAATTCTCCCTTGTCACTACCTATATAAACATGTCTATTTGATTATCATGTGTATTTATCTTTTCCAACTTTAAATATCCATCATCCAAACCTAACCAAATGAAATGGTACCACAGTTGTATGTGTTTTGTTTTCAAATGTAGAGAAAAAATATTCACAATATGAATGATACTCTGGCTATTTGTAAACAAATGATTATCTCTCTATGGAATTCTTCCATAAAGAACTGAAACCATATCATCTCATTGGTTTCCTCTGTAGTAGAAACATACTCTACCTCTATAGTGGATAATGCATTTACCTTCTAAAGTTGAGAAATACAACTCACTATTGTCTCACCAATAATAAAGACATATCCTATAGTACTATGTCTTGTATCAAGATCCCCTACCAAATTTGAGTCAACATAGCTTTGTAAATCAGTAGTAGAGTCCCCAAAATGTAAACATTTACTAGATGTTCGTCTCAAATATCTAAGAATCCATTTGAATGCATTCCAATGATAAATTCTAGGATGACTCATATATATTTTCTAGCAACTCCCACTGCATGTGTAATATTTGGCCTAGTACATACCATGACATACATTTAGCTCCCTATAGTTGAAGCATAAGGTTCCTTGGAAATCTTATTCTCCTTTTCTTGTGTCTTTGGACACATCACCTTAATCAAATTCAAATAACCAACAATGGTGTGCTAAGAATTTTGACATTCTCCATGGAGAAATGTTGCAACACCTTCTCAATATAATCAACCTAAGATAATGTTAATTTTTTGTTCTTCCTATCTTTGAAAATTTTCATATCACAGATTTATTTTTCTACCCTCAAATACTTCATAGAAAATGAATGGGCTAATTTTGGTTTAACTGCTTAATGTGATCTATGTTAGACCTAGTTATAAGCTTATAATCAACATAAATACATAAAATAATGTAGCTATCATCGTCCAACCTCTTAAAATAAATACAATAATCTGAATGACATAGAGTGTAACAATACTCACGCATACAAGTGTCAAATAAGATACCATTGTAAAGGTTCCTTCTTCAAGCCATATAAACTTTTCTTTAATCGACACAATAACTTCTCATTACCTTTTACCTTAAATCCTTGTGGTTGTATGATATATCTTCATCCAAATCACCATGAAGAAATGTTGTTTTAGCATCAAGCTTCTCCAAATGCAAATCTTGATAGAAAGTAAAGTCCACCAATGCAATTGAGAAGTCGGGGTGGGGGGGAGGGCCTAAATCAGTTATCCAATTAATATAGGAATTATCAACCTTATTAATCCTTAACCATATGAGCAATATAATCAGCAACCATAACAATATACTCATACACAAGAACACCAGGGATGTTTTTTGGCAATGGGACAATGTCCCTCGCAAGGTTCATGACATGGTTTGACTACCTCATGGGGTCTATAAGACTATTGGTTGTATCAAGAATTAATAATTCAATCTTTTGGTTAAATGACAACCTTGGCATTTATAACAATTGGTATCAGAGCTTGGTCATAGGTTCAAATCCTGCAAGCCACGACAAGTGACATTGGGAGGGTGATTGTTGGTAGTGGGCTAACATCCCTCCTAGGGTTTTTGACATGGCTTAACCACCTCCCATGGGTCTATAAGACTATTGGTCGCATCAGGCATTAATAGGTCAATCTTTTGTTGCAACGACAACCCTAGTCTTTCTAACAATGTTAACTAGGGAAACCCTTGATCAAAGGGAAATCCCCATTGGGGATGGTACCCACAAAATGATGTACTAATATGAATATTCCTTGTTAGAAGATGGACCCTACTAGGAGTCAATAAAAACATTCAATATGTATCAGTCCCTATTAGGAGACTTAGAATTCTTGTTAGTAGATTCCAACCCTATTAGGAAATGTAGAATGTAGACGGAGCCATTGTCCAAATAGCATCAGGGGAAAGACCAATGAACCCATTGTCCAAATGATCTTTGTATTATTCATTGTAGAATAATAGAAAAAACTATATTTGTACTTTCTCTTCTTCTTCTAATCTCGATACTAGATCACCAACTTTACATCCAATAATCCCTCAAATTACTTACTTGCATTTACCAAATACTATGCTCTTGTTCACACTCCTAAATTGAATTTCACATCTTACACACTTACTACCAAAAGGAAAATAACCTTCCTTTATACCATTTCCTCAAAAAAATTCCTTGAGTTGGCCTTGAGGCATTCCTAATTAATTATAATAGGACCACATTAAGATAATTTATTACTTCACAATTAAATAACATTGTCGGCTTATAGCCTTTAAAATTTTTCATATGTGTGACTACAGATGTTGTGCACTTGCTAACATCATTATCAGACTATCTACTGTCATTGTGTAACTTCATATATCAAGATTTTATCTCTATTATGAGATATAATCCAACCATCAGAAATTGCTTCTAAAGAACTCTATCTGTATATTGCACTCTATAAATCAATCATATCTTTTGTATGTCTTTTACTTACTTCATGTGGACTTAACCTCATCATTAGGACACAATGTAGAACATGTCCTCTATTGTACTTCACTTGAATATCAAACCTTTGTATATAGAACCTCGATCTATGTCTTCTATTCTTCTAGTCTTCACAAATACCATACTATGTTGTCATAAATGACAAACATAGTCATGAATGCAAAATGCCAATCATGCTACCAATCTCCACATTCTCTATCAATTCTTAAGATACTCCCCAAAGGAATACCATCAACATTCATGCTAGAAATCTCCACCTTTGGCATTGATGGCAATATAGATAAAAAAAATCTAAGTTCCAAGAATACCAAAACAATACTCTACTGTAACTATTGTTGTTCTCATTTTTCAAATCCTCTTCAGCAATCAAATTTGAAATCCTCTAGAAAAATTATCTATTTTGCATCTCTTTGTTTAGAATCGACATCAGCTATTCATAAACTAAACAACTCTCAACTTCTCCCTCACTTGATGTATTTCCTATTAAAACTTTATACATAGGAGATCTCTATCTCTATCTCATTCAATCTCTCCCCCATAATACTAAGGAGATGGCTCTATGCATACTCTCCACCATTCATACTTAGGAAATTTTTTTCATGCATACTCTCCCCATTGACATAAATGACAAAAGGCTTCATCATGTCAATCATCTACTTGAAGTCTTCAAACACTTTGAGTATCCAAAGACATTGTTCTAAAATAGCTACCAAGATTCCTAGATGACTCTACTCATTTTAGATACTTCCTCATATAGGAAGCATCAATATTTAGTCTAATTAACCAAGAGTGCTTTGAACCACTAGATTGATGTAATTTGTGCATCATCCACTCAAAAGTAGGTAGGAACATAACCCCAAGCATACCTCTGAAGTACTCAAATGTATCTTTAGGAAAAGGCTTCATAAAGATATCTGCAATCTGATCTTTTATACTGATATACTCCAATATGATTTCTTTCTCAACAACTTTCTCTCTCAAAAAATGTTACTTAATAGATATATTCTTAGTCTTAGAATCCAACATAGGACTCTTAGACATACTCATTGTACTATTGTTATCACAATGTATGATAACAAGATCTAAAAATTCTTGTTAGAAATGTTTAGAGTAACTGAGAGGGGGGGTGAATAAATTACTCAAGGTCCTTAAGTACCATTTGAACTTTTAAACAATAAAACTCTTACTCTTCTACTTATCCTGTTGTTGCTCGGTCTCAACTGTTACTCAGTCTCTACTATAAACACAATTTACTGTACCAAATATAACATGATTTGTTGAACATAAAATGTGAAACATATAAAGAATTCAACACAACTTTGACATTGGGATTTTTACATGGAAACCTAATTTGGGAAAAATCATCAACAACATTTTAACAATTTTTCACTCTTTCGAAGTGAACTCTATTAGGAGCCAACCTTGTTAAAGGTTAAAATATACATTGTTAAATGTGACATGGTTAGAGGATTTAATCACCCTGTTAGGAGTGGCTTTGTTAGAGGACTTTGATCATTCCATTTATAATGTCACCTTGTGAAAGGACTTATGTAGACTATTAAGTCTTTCAAATGACTATTAGGTACACCTATGTTAAAGGATTTCAATACAAACTATTTACAATGATTAGAAAGAAAAAGTATGGTTTTAATGTATCTAATTAAAAATCACTATGAAAGTTTAGATCTCCATTCAGTTCAGGCATTGATTCACTGATAAGCTCTCCACTTTTATCTATGTTCTTGATTCACTCACCAACCCTTCAAAAAATCAGTCTCCCCCCTTAGCCAACACTTAAGCCTTCTTTCTTAGATTTTAGTTATCACTACCAACAACATCTTCAAAATCTTTCTCCTTTATCTTGGCATTCACTCACACACTTATGTTTTTTTGATCCACCTCTATCTGTATGTGCCTCTCACATATACATTCACTCAATAAAAAAAAATTCTCTATACCTTTTTAAATAGGCAATTCTTGGTTTATTTTTTTCCATGATCACCATAGATCTTAGGGTTTATGATTAGGTTCAACATGATTCACTATATCTATCCAACTTCTTGAGCTTCTTCTAGAAACTTATCTAGAATTTGTCTATACCTTTTTAAATAGGCAATTCTTGGTTTATTTTTTTCCATGATCACCATAGATCTTAGGGTTTATGATTAGGTTCAACATGATTCACTATATCTATCCAACTTCTTGAGCTTCTTCTAGAAACTTATCTAGAATTTTTCTATTAGGTCTTTACCTAATCCCCACCTTGAATTTAATGATCCAACTCATCAATCTTATCTTCAACACAATTTACATCTCCCAAGAAATCAATTGAGTCAGCTAGGAAACATGATTTCCTCAAATTCATCTTCAATAGTATTACTCAAAAATCACTAAGTTCTAACACTTGGTCATCACTAGACACTCTGGCATTGTTAAACTTCTTGACTCAACATCGACTAACTTTCTTACTCAATACTAATGCTTAGTCAATACTTGATTTTATCGGCACTAACTATGGCTTGGTTGACACTAGCATCACTTAACATTCATTTTCCTTTTACTCTATTTCTCAGCTAGGCTTAACTTTATTGACATAAACAATCACTTTTCTTTATCAAAGTCTATCTAATCAAATGTCCATTGAAGCTTCCTTTTCATAACTCAACATTTCCTCTAGGTTCTATTGTTATGAGTAATTTATCAAAGCCTCTTCATCAATCAAATAGATATGACATTTAGATTAGGTAGCAATATTTCTCATCAATAGATTTGACATCAATGGTAAAACAATTGTTCCAATTGTAATCTTCCAATAATTCTATCCCAATGTCCTTCAATATTTGTTTTGTCCACATGATCTGATTACAATTGTTGGTTGGTGTCACATACTCTGGTTCAACTACAATCTATGAAATACATTCTTGTTTCTTGCTCATCCAAGAAACCAATCTTCCTACAAGGAAAAATGATCCACTACTAGTGCTCTTTTTATCATTTATGCTACTTGCCCAATCCCCATTAGTATAAGAACATAAAGTGAAATCACTTGATTTATCATACCATAATCCATAATCAAGCTTACCTTTCAAATATCTAAATATCCTTTTTACTACTACATAATGATTCTCCTTAGGATCAGCTTGAAATCTAGCTACAATCCTAACTGCATTTTCTATATCTAGTCTCGTTTGAGTCATATATTATAAAACTCCAATCATTGATCTATACTTCTTCTTTTCAAATGTAGGCATCTCAAATTTTTGCTAGATAACTTGTGACTAGTTACCATTGGTGTACCAACAAGCTTACATCTTTTCAACAAGTATCTCAGATACTTAGCTTGTGAAATAAAAATACCATCATTATTCCACACGATCTGTAAACCTAGGAAAAATTTCATCTCACCAATCATGTTCATCTCAAATTCATTTTTCATCTCTACAAAAAATTTATCACTTGCCTCATCATTACCTCCAAAGATTATGTCATCAAAAAATATCACAATAATCAATAAACCATACAAGTTATCATCTATCATACCTTTAGAAAATCCAAGTTTTGCCAAATACTTATCCAATCTTTCATACCAAGTTCTAGGTGCTTGCTTTAGGACATACAATGCTTTCTTCAATTTGGATACTATATCCTTGTCTTCTGTGAAAGGAAATCCTTCAACTTTCTCAAAGTAAACCTCTTCTTCAAGTTCTTCATTCAAAAAGGTTAATTTGACATCCATATGATACATTTTGAACTTCTTCTAAGCTAAAAACATTCTCATTGCTTCTATTCCGGCTATAGGGGCATATGTTTCCTCATAATCTATTATTTCCTATTGTGAATAACTTTTTAATACTAGTATATCTTTATTTTTCATTACTTCACTTTGTTCATTCATCTTATTTCTAAATACCCATTTAATTTCTATAAAATTCTTGTCTTTAGGCCTAGGAACTAATTCCCATGTTTCATTCTTCACAATCTGATCAAATTCTTCCTTCATTGTTTAAATCTAATGATCATCCTTACATGCCTCATATGCACTCTTAGGTTTAACTTGAGAAATCAAACATAATTCCTCATTTACTATATTTATTTTCATCACTCCTTTGTCTTTTCCTGCAATGATCAGCTCCACATGATGATTCGTTGTCAAGTTCCTATTAGGTGTAGGAGTTTCTATCTATACTCTTATTTCTTCTCTAGGTTCAGTTCTTTTCTCTCCTCTTTTCTCAACAATGTGTACATCATTCCACAAGTCATTGTTAGTCTCAAAGAAAACTTTTACATTCTCTCTAACAACTCTAGGATTTTCTTCTTCTTCACCAATAATAGTTACTAAAGTTGTTTCTTCCGTTACTTCTTCTTTCACAATCGATTCAACCTCATCATCATTACTATTCGATAATATTTCCACACTAGTTTTAAATTATTCATCATCATTAGAAATTGAATTCTTTCTAGTTATTTGTATTCTCTTAGGACATTTGAACAAAAAATGACCAAACTCTTTACATGTCCAACAAATGAAGAAATTTCATACCTTCTGGCTCTTTTTACATAAGAAGATCAATACCTTTTTTGATCTTCTTGTGTTCTTCAGATCTAGATTTGTCTATACTTGTGCTTCTATTCTTTTGTATGCAATAAAAATATTTTGGATTTGTAAACTCAATCTTCTATTCTGTACATAATTTTGATAACTCACTAAGGAACTCTATCTTTTGAGTTTTAAAATTTACTCTGTCGAATTTAGGACTTTCTTTTCTGAAGTGACTCACCATATATCTCCCAAAGCCATTAAGATTTCTCTTCAAGGATCTGATGCTTTGATACCAATTTTTAGAAAATAAATTTCACCAATATAACTAAGAGTAGGTGGGTGAACCAATTTTCCAACTATTATAATAATTATCAACATTATTAATCCTTAATCATGTGAGAAATATAATCAAAAACCATAACAAGATACTTATACACAACAGCACCATATATGTTAACTAGGGAAACCATTGATCAAAGGGAAAAACTCAGTGGGGATGGTACCTACAAAATGATGTATGAATATTCCTTGTTAGAGGATGGACCCTATTAGGAGTCAATAAAAACATTTAGTACATATCAGTCCTTGTTAGGAGACTTAGAATCCTTATTAGGAGATTCCAACCCTATTAGAAGTTGTGCCTATTGGATACAATTGATTAATTGTGTATTATCTTTGATGTTACACAAATGACGTAATCATTATAAGTCAGTATATGTCGAGCTCAATCAGGCAGTGAAAATAGTCTTCTGTATCTATCGAGAACTCTTTTGTTTGCCTAGTTCAGAAGGCAATGTCTATTTAGTTCACTCAGGCATCAAAGGAAAAAATGTAGAAAGTGAGTGTTAACCAAGCTCACTCGATTAATGAAGGAAAGTTGGATAGAACTAGTGCTAACTGAGCTCACTTAGTTGCCAAAGGATTTTTGTGAGTTTGTAGTGTTAACCAAGCTTCTATTGGTTAACAAAGGAAACCATTTCTGAGTTAGTTTCTACCAAGCTGGGTCTACTAATGAAGGATTTTCTTATTTTGGCATAATAAGCTTAATTAATTTATCTATCAATTCTAGCTGATTAAGATGATGAATATTAATTATTCTAAGTTGTATTTGAGCCAACTTGACAAAGTGGAAGATATAAGTATAAGGTCAAGTTGTGATTTCAAAGTGAATGAAAAAGAATGTGAAGATGTTATTTTTTATTTAATGATGAGAAGAGGAAACAAATTTGAAGGATAAGTAGAATATCCTTGTGGAGCAGCAAAGCTATATTTGATCAAGAAGGATCAAGCACAAGCTAGAATAGAGATCTATAATTAGAAAATAAGTTGCATTCAAATTAGGTCATCTCATTGTTACTCTCTAACCATTGTAGCAGTGATGTAAATCTCTTAACAAAGTTGGCTTAACAACTATTTGCAAATCCTCTAACAAGGTGACAATTCTATTGAATTGTCTCAAGACCTCTAACAAGGCCACTCCTAATAGGGTGATTAAATACTCTAATAGGATCACACCTAATAGTGTGTTTTGTAATCTTTAATAGGGTTGACTTCTAATAGGGCTCACTTTAGAAGAGTGAAAATAGCAACTAGTTGTAATTGGTGGTTTTTCCCAAATCAAGTTTCCATGTTAAATCCTAGTGTCAAATGTGTTCATATTATTTTCTTTTATATGTTTGCAACTTAGTTAAAGTAATGAATCACAAACAACATCTAAAATTTTATATGTTAAGTATTTACTAAAATAATTTAGTTATTACTGAGTTACAACATTTTATGTGTGTTTATTGAGCTTAACAAGTATTCAATTTTCAGTTTGCATTTCTGTACTAAGGGATCTAGGATTTATTCTAGTAGTAACTGATTCACTTGTCCCCTCTTAGTTAATCCTCTTATATTCCCAACAATTGGTATCAGAGCTTTTGATACTTGTAGAGAAGGTTTCAAGGACCTAAGCTAAAGATCAAGATGCCTTACAAAAGAGAAATTGTCAAGTTGAATAGAGACAATATTGAAACATGGCAAGGACTTATAGGTTACATTTGACTACCATTAGTGATTTAGGTTGCAAATATCTTGATGTTGAATACAAAACTCCCACTAGAACATTATCAGTTGAAGATATTGCTGAAAAGAAGAATCACAATATCATGATGATTGATATTGCATCTACTCTCAGTTATGTTGAATTTAATGAGGAAAATTTAACCAAATGAGAATTTGAGAGAAGATGAAAACATTACAAAATATGTGGAAAGGATCAAAGCAAGTATAAGTGCAATCAAAGCATTTGGAGGAGACATTGAAGAGAAAATAGTTGTAAGCAAGGTACTTAGAACTCTTCTTCCTATTTATGCAATTAGAGTATCTACTATTCAAGAAATGAGATGTGATCCAAATAATAAAATATCTTTGGATGCTCTAGTTGGAAGATTGACAACTTTTGAGTTAGATAACTTTGATAACTATGTTCCTAGTTCAAAGGTTATTGAATCTACTTTTAAAGCTAAACTCTCACTCAAGGAAAAGTATAAAAACACAAACTCCAGTCAATAAGGAAGTGAAGAAGAAGGAACATTAGAAGAAAGTTTAGACAATGATCTTGAAGTTGTTGAAGCCCTACTTGCAAGGAAGTATTCCAAACGAAGAGGAAAGTACAAAGGTAAAGTTCCTCTGATCTACTTTTCTTGTGAAGAAGTTAGTCACATTATTGCTAGGTGTCCAAATAAGGAAATCAAAGATGAAAAGAAAGGCAATAAGTATAAAGGCAAGAAGTACTCCACAAAAAACAAGAACTACAAGGACAAAGGTAAGAAATCTTATTTTATAGCTAAAGATTTTAATAACAGTGAAGATGAAATGGTATATATTGCTATGAAAGATGAATCTAATGATGAACGAGATAAGATGGCACTTATCTCTCATGTTAGCAAAAATAATATATGGATTATTGATAGTGACTATTCACATCATATGACTAGAGACAAAAAAAATTTTGAGCACATGAAATATTATGATGGAGGTAATGTGAGATTTGGAAATAATGAACCTTGTAACATAAAAGGAAAAGGATGTACTTCATTGACTAAAGAACTTATATGTGGCAATGGTTATTGGGTTGAAGGAATAAAGCATAATCTACTAAGTGTGGCATAGTTGAATAACATTGGATTCAAGGTAGAATTCATAAATCGACGAGTCAAACTACTGGATGGAAAAGGAAATCTGGTTGGATCTAGCAAGCAAATAAAAGGTAATCTATTTTATCTTGATCTTAGTGATTGTTCATGTTTTATTGTTCAAGTAGAAGAAAGTTGGTTATGGAACAAAGGCTATGTCATGTGAACTTTAAAAATTTTGTTGAGATAAGAAAACATAGAAGAGTAAGAGGTATTCCTAGTTTGAAGAGGCCTGACATGGATCTATGCAAGAATTGCCAAATTGTTAAGATGGGAAAGACTAACTTCAAAAGCAAAAACTACCAGTCAGAAGAAATCTTTGAAATTTTTCATATAGATTTATGTGGATCTCTTAGAATAGAAAGCTATAGGGGTAAAAGTACAAATTTGTGTTACCTTCTAGCTAACCTATCAGAATGACTGAATTTGAGTATTTCTATCCAAAAATCAAATTATCTCAAACATGTGATCTAGATAAATTCGCTCTAGCTAAGTTATATATGATCTCACACTTTTCCAATTGGAAATGTCTATTAAATACATGTTTTATACTCATTTGTATCTAATTACTGAAGAAATAAAATAATTTTAGAAACCTAGCATTTCAATAATTATTACTATTATTTATGATTTTTTTTTAGTAAAATATAAATGTCATTTTATAGAGCTCAAAGTCAAGAATATTATCATATAGAGTTCATAGTGTTTTAATTAGATATAGTATACTACAATTAAAAATTCTACAAGCATGTATTTTAACACTAAAAAAGATGTCAATTTTGAGAAAGAAAAAATAAAAAATTATACTAAAAAATTAAAAATTATATGACGTTCTAGAGGAGAGAGTCCTTTTTTAGAATATATACATTTTATTTTGGTTAGATTATATTTGTTTTGAAAAATGTGGTGGATTTCAAGGGAGTTAAAATGTGAATCACTATAAAAGAGAAAATGTAGGTCTAAAGTCTTTTTTTTAAAAATTATTCTAGCTATATGTGTTATCTATATTATAGTATGAGTTCAAATGGAAATAAGATTATTTTCATATTGTTTTGTGGTGGGAACTAAACCCCTAATTTTTAGCGTTTCTAAGCAACTAAATAATTATCTATAAAAATTAGGAAAATATATCATTTCTTATTCCAACTAATTATTAAAAACTATAATCTTAAATTTCAACCATTTCTACACATTTCATTACTTTACATCATTTTCAAATTCTAAATAATAATACCTGTTTTATGTCATTGAAGATGAACATTTATACTTTTGTTGGCCTTTTCCTTTACAAAAGGGTGACACAGGTTTGTGCTTTTACCCATAGTGGAAAAAAGTTTTGCATTCTTTTTGTTGATGACTATTCTAGAATGATGACAATAATGTATCTAAAAGAAAAATGAGAAGCCTTTGAAAAATTCAAGTGGTATCTAGCAAGTGTAGAAAAGGAAACTAGAAAGAGGTTGAAATGCTTAAGATAAAACATAGGTGGTGAATTCATCTTCAATGAATTTAATAATTTTTGCATTGAAAGAACAATCAAAAGACAAGTATTAGCCCCTAGTACACCACAATATAATGGAATAGTTGAAAGAAGAAATAGATCTATCATGAATTGTGCAAGAACCTTGATGATTGAAAAGAAGGTTGCTCTCAAATACTGGAAGGAAGCTATCAACACTGTAGTTCATATCTTGAAAAGAGTACAGTTGAAGAAAGATTCAAACAAAACACCTTATCAGCTATGATATGGCTACAAACCTAATGTAAGTTACTTGAAAGTATTTGGTAGCAAATGTTATATATTGAAAGAATCTAAAAAAAGAAAATTTGATGTAAAAGGTGATGAAGACATATTTCTAGGATACTCCTATAGAAGTAAAGTATAGAGATGTTTGAATTTTTCTACTCATACAACTATAGATAGTGCACATTTAGAATTGACGAGTTTACAGAAAAGAGTGAGAAGGAAGTAACAAGGAACCATAAGATTATAGAAGATTTTTTTACTATGAACCCAATACCCTGCCAAATCTATTTGAGAGAAAAGAAGCTTCACCTCCCGAGTCTCCAATAGTTATCGAGTTGTAGATAGTGCAACCCAAATTACAACATAAAGGACCCAAGTTATAATTAGAGGCTACTGAGCTAGTTCAAACCAAGCTTGATAGACCCGAGTCATAGATAGAAGGACCTAAGCTTGAAACTGAAACTCAAGACAAAGATGGTGGAACTCATTCAAACACCAAAGAGCCTAGTTAGCAAGGTATGTCAGAAGGCACCATGCATGTGATTAGATCATTGGATACAAAACAAATAGAACAATGAAAAGAGGAAAATTAAAAGATACATGTTTACTTGCTGAATTTGAACCTAGAAGTGTTAAGGATGCTCTAGAAAATGAAAGCTGGATTGAAGCAATTAATGAAGAGATAGAAAAGATAGAAAAGAACAAAATGTGGACTCTTATTCCTAGACCCAAGGATAAAAATATAATTGGTACAAAGTGGGTATTTAGAAATAAGCTAAATGAAGATGGAAAAGTTTCAAGAAACAAAGCAAGATTGGTGTGCAAAGGTTATTCTCAAGAAGAAGGTATTGACTATGGTGAGACTTTTGCTCCTGTGGTAAGACTAGAAGGTGTTAGAACCTTACTAGCATATGTAGCACATAGAGGATTTAAGTAATATCAAATGGATGTTAAATTCACATTCTTAAATAGAATTCTTGATAAGGAAGTGTACATTGAACAACTAGAAGGTTTTGTAGATCCTAACAAAAGGGACTTGGTCTGCAAATTGCAAAAAGCACTATATGGTCTCAAGAAAGCTCTGAGAGCTTGGTATGAAAGGCTAGATAACTATTTAATACATATTGGTTTTCAAAGAATAAATGATAACAATAGTTTGTATATCAAGGAAGGACCATATAAGAAGATTGTGTTGGCAGAAATATTTGTTGATGTTACATTATTTATATGAAATGATGACTTATGCAAAGCATTTTCAAAAGAAATGAGTAAAGAATTTGAGATGTCTATGATTGGTGGGATAAAATTCTTTGTTGGATTTTTGATACAACAGAACAAAAAAGGTATCTACATCACCCAATCTAAGTATATCAAGGAGATACTAAAGAAATTTGGAATGGAAGATTCAAGACTAGTTGGAACCTCTATGTCTACTAGACATAAGCTCTCCAAAAATGATGATTGCAAAGAAGTAGATTAGACCACATATACATCAATGATTGGAAAATTGCAGTATGTAGTACACATGACCTAATATTGCTCTAGCAGTTGGAATAGTGACAAAATTCTCAACAAATCCTAAGGAAAATCACATGATGGAAATCAAGAGAATCATGAGATATTTGAAAGGTACTAAAGACTATGGTTTATGGTATAAACTTGGAGGCAATTTTTACTTGAAATTTTTTTACTAATGCTTATTGGGCAGGAAGTATTGACGATAGAAAAAACACTAGTGGTGGAGTATTCTTTCTTGGTAAAAGACTAGTATCTTGGACAAGCAAGAAGTAAAATTGTACATCTCAATCCATAGTATAGGTAGAATATGTAGCAACAATAATTAATTGTTCTAACATTGTTTGGTTCAAACAATTGTTGGAAGGAATGAAGATAGAGATCAAAGATCCAATAGTCATATACTGTGATAACACCAGTGCAATTAACATATCAAAGAATCTAGTAATGCATTTCAAAACAAAGCACATTGCTATAAAATATCACTTCTTAAGAGAATTAGTGTAGGATAAAGAAGTCAAATTGGAATATGTGACTACAAAAGAAAAAATTGTAGATATATTCACCAAGCCATTACCTAAGGATGCATTTCTGTATCTAAGAGGTAAGCTTTGGGTCATTCCCCTATTAGAAATTCACTAAATGAAGTTTAGTGATGCATCAACTAGAACTTGTTGAAGATCAATTAGTTGGTGCAAGATTAGAAAATGGCATATTGAAAATGATTTAGTACTTAAGGTACATTGGTATTTATAGAATTATTGTCTTTGGCATGTGTTGTCAAAGAGAAAGAAGTTGATTGTCATATCTGTGAGAAATTTTTGGAACTAGAATAAAGTAAGGAACCAAAGAGGGAGAAGTTTTTCGAAGAAGAAGTTTGCTGAAAGAGGTAGAAAGTTTTGAATGAACTTTGTAGTAGCTGTTGCAAACAGAATCCAGTGAAAGGAAGAGCTCATACTAATAGAGGGAGTTCTCAAGTCTAAGTCCAAATTTTTATTATACTATGACATGTTGTGTTGCCATCAATACTAAAGAGGGACATTGTTGGATACAATTGATTAATTGTGTATTTTCTTTGATGTTAAAAAAATAGCATAATCATTATTAGTCAGTATATGCCAAGCTCACTCAGGTAGTGAAGACAATTCTCCATGTCTACCAAGCACTCTTGTGTTTTCCTAGTTCAAAAGGTAGTGTCTACCAAGTTTACTCAGGCATCAAAGAAAAATATGCAGAAAGTGAGTGTTAATTTAGCTCACTCAATTAATGAAGGAAAGTTGGATGGAACTAGTGCTAACTGAGCTTACTTGGTTGCCAAAGGATTTTCATGAGTTTGTAGTGTTAACCAAGCTTCTGTTGGTTAACAAAGGAAATCCTTTCTGAGTTAGTTTCCACTAAGCTAGGTTGGCTAATGAAGGATTTTCTTATTTTGGCATAATAAGCTTAATTGATTTATCTATTCATTATAGCAAACTAAGGTGATGAATATTAATTATTCTACATTGTATTTGACCCAACTTGACAAAGTAGAAGATATAAGTATAAGGTCAAGTTGTGAGTTCAAAGTGAATGAAAAAGAATATGAAGATGTTATTAAAGATTTGATAATGAGAAGAGGAAAAAAATTTGAAGGATAAGTAGAATATCCTTGTGGAGTAGCAAAGCTATATTCAATCAGGAAGGATCAAACAAAAGCCAAAATAGTGATCTATAATTAGCAAATCAGTTGCATTCAAATTAGGTCATCTCATTGTTACTCTCTAACCATTGTAGTAGTGATCTAAATCTCTTAACAGAGTTGGCTTAACAACTATTTGCAAATCCTCTAACAAGGTGGCAGTTATATTGAATTGTCTCAAGACCTCTAACAAGGCCACTCCTAATAGGGTGATTAAATCCTCTAACAGGTTTACACCTAATAGTGTGTTCTATAACCTTTAATAGGGTTAGCTCCTAACAGGGCTAATCTATAAAGTCCTTATTATGAATCACTTAGAATTTCAAGATCCACTAGGATACATATATAATAGAAAGATTGTAACTGACATTACTTGTGAAATAAGAAAATAAACTAAGAAAATAATACTTAGAAATGCAAAAAATAACTAAGTAGACAAAACATGCATCAAAAAGAACAAGAGACAAAAGATTTGATTTTAGAGTTCACCAAAATCTGGCTATGTCTTCGGATCTACAAACTTGCAAGATCGATGCCATTATTATGATGCAAAACACATACATCACCATGGTCTTCCATGGAGTTACAATCTGCTTCTCACTTCCACACTGTGATGACAGGAACTTACTAGCAACATGTTCGTGCATAGCTCCTTCACCACTTTTGACAATGCTAAGCAATAAAACCGTAACTCTCTCTCAATGGACATTATGCCTATACAAAAATGACTTAAAAAGTCATGAAAACTCTCTCAAAGAACTTACCAAGTTTTTATCTCTCAAGAGAGCACTTAGCTTACTTACAAGAAAAACTTTCACTTCCCCAAAACTCTTTATCAAGAGTAAAATAACTCTCCAAGAATTTAAGAAATAAGAATACTCTCTCTTCTTACAAGAAATTTCTCGTTAGAGTTTTCTCCTCTTTAGGTTTTTCTTTCAAAGGAAAATAATTCCCCTTTTATACTTGATACTGGCTATATTTGGCTCATATAACCAATATAATTACTATTTACTTTATTTAAAATAACCAAATAACATAAATCTCCCAATTTTACTACTATCCTTGAAAAGAATGGCCCTATAATTTTGGACTTACATTATAATATCCAAAATATTATAACCCATCCAAAATCATATACAAATAACCTCCCTTTTTGGCTTTTATAATTTTAAGCAGTACAAAATAAACCAACCCCTTCACAAATAATAATATACATCCACTTTTTTTTAATAAAATAATAATCATAATAATATATGGTTCATATTAACCACATATTATATTTATACTTATTTTAAAACTTGTTATATTATTAAGAGCATAAAATGAGGATGATGATATCATGATGACATCATCAAAATTTGCATTTTTCCTTCAATTTCAAATGACCATAACTTTCACATATGAACTTCAATTTTGATGAAATGAACGCCATTGAAAATATCTTGATAGGCTCTTTAATTTAAGACCCATTGTTGACCACTTTTGAGATGGTCCAATTTCACCTTTTTGGTCAACCCCTGGTTCACTAGTTTGACCTAAACTTTGACCAAGCATATCATGAGCAAATAGACTCCTTTTTGACACACTTCAAGTTGTGCCAGGAACATTTCATCATGCTTTATCCATTGTAGCCAATCTTGGAGGATTTTGAGTGGGTTTAATTTTTAAGGTCTTCAAGATCCACCTCGATCATTCCTCCCCACTAAAGGAACTTTTGGACCTCCAAAAGGTTCTTAATTGGATACTAAGTGAGAAAAATACTTTCCCACTTGTCTACTATCTATCCACCTTATTTGTGCACCTACTTCACCAAAAGGATGTACAATAACTATGAAAATTGCAATCATGTTGCTACCCATTTGCATTTTCCCACATCTTTCTGTATTCATTATCCTAGCTATTATCCATGTACAATGCATTAGTAGCACTAAAAAATAAAAAGATGATAATGACAATAAGCTAACAATACTCTTGATCCTCTTAATAGGTTTCCATCAGAAATCCTCATGTTGTGGCATTTATGATCCCTGAAGCACATGCTATTTAGGCATACAAGCAACTACATTATTTTCATGCTTTGAATCACCTTGCTTTCCCACATTTATAGACATGAGTGAAGAGTTTTTTCTCACATAAATGAGCCTCTTCATATGCCCAGTGTTCACCAATGGAGAATCAACTACAATCTTTTTATTGTCCTTCTTTAGACATAGCTCTAGATGAAGCTTCCAATAGTTAGCTTCTTGACGTCCACCTTTGTTGCAATAAGAGCAAGGTATTTTTAACATCCAACTTTTCTTTCCCTTCTCTTTCTTCTAAATTGGTGATGGGTCTTGATGCAATGTCTCTTTACTAGTTGACTTGACCTTCCTATACAAAGCCATTCTTTTCAAACACTTTGCAACATTATGGTTATTCAACCCACAAAATATTCATGGTTTTCTAAACCATAAAATTTTTACATTGCCAACTTTCTTAAAATCAAAAGAAATATTAGATTTACTAGGCTTTCTATACCTTTCATGGTCACCTTTGGTACATGCGTGCTAAGAAGAATTTGTGTTCACTCTTCTCTTGGACATCTTGCATGTGTCACCACTGCCTAAAGATAATGTGTCATTGCCTCCCTTAGATTGTTTTTTATATTGTTCTTCTTTGAGAGAATTTGCTACATCCACTACATGGGAGCATTCTCTTTCACCAACCCCCAATCTTGCGTCAAGAGGTCTAGCTTTCACCTTCACAGGTTCAACAATACTTTGTTCATGAATTCCAAGGCCCTTTCCTTTGTTGCCCATCTTGTTTAACAACCTCAATCCACCATTTTGAGATTGTTTATGAGTATCACCAAGAGAACAAGGAAGAGAATATGAAGAATGATGAAATTCCACCGAGTTTTCATCTTTAGCTTCCTTTGAGAAGCCATCTTTTTTAGACTTCCATTCCTCATACATCTCATCAAACTTGTCTTTCATCACCATGAATGCCTTATAAAATTTTGCATCAAAGACAAAAGGAAATTTATTTTCCATATGTGAAGAAATCTTGTCTCAACTTTCTTGAATTTTTTCCAAGTATCTCACAACCTACAACTTGTCAAACTAGCTCTGATACCAAACTTGATCTGTAAACTCCTTGTAATGAATCACTTAGAATTTCAAGATTCACTAGGATACAGATATAATAGAGAGATCATAACTAATGTTTCTTGTGAACTAATAAAATAATACTTATAAATGCAAAAAATAACTAAGTAGACAAAACATGCATCAGAAAGAACAAGAGACAAAAGATTTGATTTTGGAGTTCACCAGACTCTGGCTATGTTTGTGGATCTACAAACTAGCAAGATTGATGCCATTATTATGATGTAGAACTCATACATCACCATGATCTTCCATGGAGTTACAATATACTTCTCACTTCCACACTGCGATGACATGAACTTGCTAGCAACATGTTCGTGCATAACTCCTTCACCACTTGTTACAATGGTAAGCAATAAAATCACAACTCTCTCTCAATGGGCTTTAAGCCTTTACAAAAATTACTTTAAAAGTCATGAAAACTCTCTTAAGAAACTCACCAAGTTTTTATCTCTCAAGAGACCACTTAGTTTACTTACAAGAAAAACTCTCACTTCCCCAAAACTCTTTATCAAGAGTAAAATAACTCTTCAAGAATTTAAGAAATAAGAATACTCTCTTCTTACAAGAATTTTCTCCTTAGAGTTTTCTCCTCTTTAGTCTTGTCTTTCAAAGGAAAATAATTCCCTTTTTATACTTGATATTGGCTATATTTGGCTTAAAATTATATAACCAATATAATTACTATCTTCCTTATTTAAAATAACCAAATAACCCAAATCTTCCAATTTTACTACTATCCTTGAAAAGAATGGCCCTTATAATTTTGGACTTACATTATAATATCCAAAATATAATAACCTATCCATAATCATATACAAGTAAATAACCTCCCTTTTTGGCTTTTATAATTTTAAGCCATAAAAAATAAACCAACCCCTTAACAAATAACAATATATATCCCCCTTTTTTTTATAAAATAATAATCATAATAATATATGCTTCATATTAACCACATATTATATTTATACTTATTTTAAAACTTATTATATTATTAAGAGCATAAAATGAGGATGATGATATCAAAATGACATCATCAAAAATTGCATTTTTCCTCCAATTTCAAATGACCATAACTTTCACATATGAACTCCATTTTTGATGGAACAAACACCATTGAAAAGATCTTGATGGGCTCTTTAATTTAAAACTCATTGTTGACCACTTTTGAGATGGTCCAATTTTATCTTTTTGGTCAACCCTTGGTTCACTAGTTTGACCTAAACTTTAACCAAGCATATCTTGAGCAAACAGACTCCTTTTGACACACTTCAAGTTGTGCCAAGAACATTTAATCATGCTTTATCCATTGTAGCCAATCTTGGAGGATTTTGAGTGGGTTGAATTTTTAAGGTCTTCAAGATCCACCTAGATCAAGGGCTCACTTTAGAAGAGTGAAAATAGTAACTAGTTGCAATTGGTGGTTTTTCCTAAATTAGGTTTCCATGTTAAATCCTGGTGTCAAATGTGTTCATATTATTTTCTTTTATATGTTTGCAACTTAGTTAAAGTAATGGTAATCATAGACAACATTTAAAATTTTATATGTTAAGCATTTACCAAGCTAATTCAATTATTACCAAGTTACAACATTCTATATGTGTTTACCGAGCTTCAATAGTATTCAATTTTTAGTTTACATTTCTGTACTAACATCTAAGGGATCTAGGATTTATTCTAGTAGTAACTAATTCACCCCTCCTCCCTAGGTTACTCCTCTTATATTTCCAATAGTGCCAACCTTGTTAAGAGTTGTAGAAGGAAGATGGACCCACTTTCCAAACTGTTGAAAATAGAGATGGAGTAACTGAGAGGAAGGGGTGAATCAGTTACCACAAAAATAAATCCACAGATCCTTAGATGACTTAAAATATAGCTGCTAACAATCTCACAAATAAATCTGAAACTTGATAGATGTTCTGATAACTTATTTAGCATTTAAAGTGATAACATGCATGCATAAAGAAATAACATGAACACAAGAGAGACCAAATTTAATGTGGAAACCCAATTTGGGAAAAACCACCAAGTAACTAGTTACCAAATTTCACTCTTCTGAAGTGAGCCCTGTTAGGAGCCAACCCTGTTAAAGGTTACGAAACACACTGTTAGGTGTGACCCTGTTAGAGGATTTGATCACCTTGTTAGAAGTGGCCTTGTCAGAGGTCTTTAAAATAATTCAACTGAATTGTCACCTTGTTAGAGGATTTACAAAATGGTTGTCAAACCAACTCTATTAAGAGATTTTGAATCACTGTTACAATGATTAGAAAGCAACAATGAAGTGATCTGAAATATATGCAACTTATCTTTGCTAAATACAGATCTCTGCTCTGCTTCACTAGATCCTCATTGATCGAATGCAACTTTGCAGCTTCATAGGGATATCTAATTCTTCCTCAACATTCACTCATATATTTGCTTATTCATACATTCGCACTTTTATGCATCCACACACTTCTACATTTTTTTGAATTCACAACTTGACCTTTCATATATACCTTACAGATTGTCAAGTCAGCTCAATAAACTGAAAAACATAAATCAGTCGGTTGCATAAAACAATTAAACTTAATTCTTTAGAACAATAAAATTCTTCACTACTCGACCTAGATCGGTGACCACTGCTCAGAATGGTTTCCCTAGTGTTAACCAAATGGAACTTGGTAAACACTGCAAACCTTGCAACTTCCTTCAGAGATCAAGTTAATTCGATAAATACTGACCTTCCTTTGTTTACCGAGTGAGCTCGGTAAAAGCTAATTTTTCTTTGCTTACCGAGTGAGCTCGATAAAAGTTAACTTTCCTTTGCTTATCGAGTGATCTCGGTAAAAGCTAACTTTCCTTTGCTTACCGAGTGAGCTTGGTAAAAGCTAACTTTCCTTTGCTTACCGAGTGAGCTCGATAAAAGCTAACTTTTCTTTGCTTACCGAGTGAGCTCGGTAAAAGCTAACTTTTTATGTAATGTTCAGGAATGCTCGGTAGTCACTATAAATTGCTTTGTTAACCATCTGAGCTTGATAGACTCTGTCTGATGGCTGATATGACATTTGTGTAACATCAAAGATAATACACAATTAACAATTGTATCCAACAATCTCCCTCTTTGGCATTGATGGAAACACAACATGTCATAGCAAAAATGAAATTTGAAAACAAGTCTTTCACTTATATGGAAACAAAATATGTCAATATAACAATTCTCCCTCTAAAATAGAAAACTCTCCCTCTTACAGTAATCTCCTTCTATGAAGAAATTGCATAGAAAATTCTTTTGAACAAATTTTAGAGAGATATGATACTAATAAACTCTCCCTCTTTGACAACACATGCCAAAGACAACTCAAACTCAAATGAATTTTAGTGTACCTTTAGTACTGATTCATATGCAATGTTTCCTAATTATGCTGCATCAACTGATAGATCTTCAATCTGGTATGAGTTGATGCATCACTAAAACTTTATTTTAGTGAACTTCAAATAGGGGAGTGACCCCTAACTTACCTCTTAGATACAAGAATGCATCCTTAGGTAATGGTTTTATGAATATGTTAGCAATTTGGTCCTTTGTATGAATATATTCCAATCTAATCTCCTTATCTTGCACCAATTCTCTGACAAAATGATATTTTATTGCAATATGCTTAGTTTTGGAATGCATCACTAGATTCTTAGATATGTTGATTGCACATGTATTATCACAGAACATAACAACTGGTTCTTTGATTTCCATCTTCATGCCTTCCAACAACTATTTAAACCAAACAATGTTAGAACAGTTTACTGCTATAGCAACATACTCTGCCTCTGCTGTTGATTGAGATGTACAATTCTGTTTTTTGCTTGTCCAAGAAACCAACCTTTTTCCAAGAAAGAATGCACCTTCACTTGTATTTTTTCTATCATCAAGGTTTCTTGCCCAATCAGCATCAGTAAATACTTTCAAATCCAAATTTCCTCCAAACTTATACCATAAACCATACTCTTCAGTTCCTTTCAAATATCTCATTATTCTTTTGATTGCCATCAAGTGGGTTTCTCTTGGTTTTGCTGAAAATCTTGCTACAATACCAACTGCAAGGGCAATATCTGGTCTAGTATGAACTACATACTACAACTTTCCAATCATAGATCTATACAATGTTTGATCTACTTCTTTTGATTCATCTCCCCTGGTAAGTTTTAATCTAGTACACATAGGAGTCCCAACTGGTTTACAATCTTTCATTCCAAATTTTTTCAATATCTCCTTGATGTACTTTGATTGAGTAATGTAGATACCATTTTTATTCTGTTGAATTTGAAGACCAACAAAGAATTTGATCTCACCAAACATAGACATTTCAAATTCCTTGTTCATTTGTTCTGAGAATTCTTGGCACAGATCATCATTTCCTATGAAAATAGTATCATCTACAAATATTTCTTCCAAGACAATCTTATTATCTAGTCCTTCTTTAATATACAAGCTGTTGTTATCATTAGTTCTTTGAAAACCAATCTGAATAAGATATTTATGCAATCTTTCATACAATGCTCTAGGGGCTTGTTTCAGACTGTACAATGCCTTGTGTAATTTGCAGACCATGTTCTTCTTATCTGGATTAAAAAAACCTTCAAGTTGTTCAATGTAAACCTCTTCATCTAGTATACCATTGAGTAATGCTGATTTGACATCCATCTGATAAACTTTGAATCCCTTGTGAGCAGCATATGCTAGTAACATTCTAACTCCTTCCAATCTTGCAATAGGAACAAAAGTTTCTCCATAGTCTATTCCTTCTTCTTGAGCATATCCTTTGCATACTAGTCTAGCTTTGTTTCTTGATACCTTACCATCTTCATCCAACTTGTTTCTAAATACCCACTTAGTTCCAATCACATTTTTGTCTTTGGGTCTAGGTACAAGAGTCCATGTCTTGTTTTTCTCTATTTGCTTTATTTTTTCATTCATAGCTTCAATCCAGCTATCATTTTCCAATGCATCTTTGATATTCCCAGGTTCAAAATCAGCAAGTAAACAAGTACCTTTCAACTTATTTCTTGTCATGGTTCCTTCAGATTTATCTCCAATGATCTAATCTACTGAATGATGTCTCCTGACATACTTAACTAATACAAGTTCCTTGCCTTTTGAATGGATTTCATTATCATCTTTTTGCATTTCAACTTTAGGCTCTGTCTGTTTTGGCTCAGTAGATATTTGCTTGATAGATGTTTGCTCAGTAAATACTTGTTCGGTAGTTACTAAATTTAACTCGATTTGATGTGGCTCAGTTTGAACTTCATGTAACTCGATTACAAATGACTCGGGAGTTTCCTGATTCTCTGATGTAATTGGTACTATATCAGGTTCGCTGAAGACAAACCTTTTATAATTTTCTAGCTCCCTTTTGTTTTATTCTTCAGTTCTTTCTGCAAACTCATCAACTTTCACATGTGCACTTTCTATGACTTTGTGAGTAGACAAGTTCAAACATCTATATGCCTTACTTGTGCATGAGTATCCAAAGAATATACCTTCATCACCTTTTACATCAAATTTTCCTTTTCTAAATTCTTTCAAAATGTAACATTTACTTCCAAATACTTTAAGATAACTTACATTAGGTTTATAGCCATACCATAACTCATAGGGGGTTTTGAATGAGCCTTTCTTCAGCTGTACTCAATTCAAGGTATAGACTACAATGTTGATTGCTTCCTTCCAGTATTTGATAGCAATGCTCTTTTCAATCATTAAAGTTCTTGCACAATCCATGATGGATCTATTTCTTCTTTCAGTTATTCCATTTTGCTGGAGTGTTCCAGGGGCTGATACCTATCTTTTGATTCCTCTTTCAATGCAAAAGTTATTGAATTCATGTGAAATGAATTCTCCACCTCTGTTTGACCTTAAGCATTTTAATCTTTTCCCTGTTTCCTTTTCTACTCTAGCCAAATACCATTTGAACTTTTCAAATGCTTCTGATTTATTTCTTAGATACATGACTATCATCATTCTTGAGTAATCATCAACAAAAAGAATGAAGAACTTTTCTCCAGTATAGCTTTCAATTCCAATGGGTCCACATAAATCAGTATGCACAATTTCTAATATGTCTTCAAACTGATAGTTTTTACTTTTAAAACTAGTCTTTCCCATCTTTCCAATTTGACAATTTTTGCATAGACCGATCTCAGGTTTCTTTATGTTGGGAATGCCTTTTACTTTCCTGAATTTGCTTATCTTTACTATATTATCAAAGTTTACACAACACAACCTTTTATGCCATAACCAACTTTCTTCAACTTGAGCAATGAAACATGAACATTCACCTAGTTCAAGATAGAACAAGTTACCTTTAGTTTGAGTACCTGATCCAATCAGCTTTCCTTTCCCATCTAGCAGTCTTGTTTTACCATGCATGAATTCTACTTTGATTCCATTATTGAGTAGTTGTGCCACACTTAACAGATTATGCTTTAGTCCTTCTACCCAATAGGCATTATCACATATAAGGTCTTTGGTTAGAGGGATTCTTCCTCTTCCTTTTATACAACAAGGTTCATTGTTACCAAATCTTACACTGCCACCATCATAGTCTTCAAAGTATTCAAACTTAGTTTTGTCGCCAGTCATGTGATGAGAACAACCACTATCTATGATCCATGTATCATTTTTTCTCATATGAGAAATGAGTGTCATTTCTTCATCATTATCAGATTCATCTTTCGCAACAATATAGACAATCTCATCTTCTTCTTCATCATTAGAATCATTATAATCTTTAGCCATAAAACATGTTTTCTTCCCTTTGTCCTTGAATGATTTGAAATCTTTCTTGCCATTCCATTTTTTATCTTTCTTTTCATCTTTATTCTACTCGTTTGGACATCTAGCAGCAATATGACCAACTTCTTCACATGAAAAATAGATTAGGGGTACTTTACCTTTGTATTTTCCTCTACCTCTAGAATATTTCCTTGCTAGAAGGGCTTCAATTACTTCAAGATCACTGTTTGAACTTTGGTTTGATTCATCTTCACTTTCTGACTGAGATTTCTTTTTGCCTTTCTCCTTGAGTGAAAGTTTGGCTTCAAATGCTGATTCAATGTTCTTGGAGGCTAGAATATAGTTATCAAAGTTGTCCAGTTCAAATGTAGTCAATCTTCCAACTATAGCCTCTAGATTTATCTTATGATTTGCTTCAAATCTTCTTTCCTAAATTGCAGAAACTCTGATTGCATAAATGGGAAGTAGAGTTCTGAGAACTTTACTTATAACTGTCTCTTCACTGATATCTCCTCCAGAAGCTTTGATTGCACTGACACATGCTTTAACTCTTTCAACATATTTTGCAATGTTTTCATCCTCTCTCATCCTCATTTGATCAAATTGTCCTCTTAGACTTTCTACTTTGGCTCTTCTAACATTATCATCTCCTCCATAGATCTCTTTCAGCTTTTTCCACATTTCAAAGGTAGATTTGTAGTCCTTGATATCATCAAATTCTTCATAACTTAGAGTAGATGCTATATCTATCATCATAATGTTGGGAGTCTTCTTTTCAGCAATATCATTGACAGATAGTGTACCAGCTAGTTCTACATATTTTTCATCAAGGTACTTCAGTCCTGTATCACCAATGGATGCTAGGTGAAGTCTCATCAGTCCTTGCCATGTTGAGAAGTTATTTTTGTTAAGTCTTGGGATTTCCCTTTTGTAAGACATCCTAATCTTTGGCTTAGATCCTTGAAAGTTTATCTTGCAAGCACCAAAAGCTCTGATACCAATTGTTGGAAATAGAGATGGAGTAACTGAGAGGGGAGGGGTGAATCAGTTACCACAAAAATAAATCTATAGATCCTTAGATGACTTAAAATATAGCTGTTGACAATCTCACAAATAAATCTAAAACTTGATAGATGTTCTGATAACTTATTTAGCATTTAAAGTGATAACATGCATGCATAAAGAAATAACATGAACACAAGAGACACCAAATTTAACGTGGAAACCTAATTTGGGAAAAACCACCAAGTAACTAGTTATCAATTTTCACTCTTCTGAAGTGAGCCCTGTTAGGAGCCAACCCTGTTAAAAATTACAAAACACACTATTAGGTGTGACCCTGTTAGAGGATTTGATCACCTTGTTAGAAGTGGCCTTGTCAGAGGTCTTTAAAACAATTCAACTGAATTGTCACCTTGTTAGAGGATTTAAAAAATGGCTGTCAAACCAACTCTGTAAAGAGATTTTGAATCACTATTACAATGATTAGAAAGCAACAATGAAGTGATCTGAAATATATTCAACTTATCTTTGCTAACTACAGATCTCTGCTCTGCTTCACTAGATCCTCACTGATCGAATGCAACTTTGCATCTTCATAGGGATATCTAATTCTTCCTCAACATTCGCTCATATATTTTATTATTCATACATTCACACTTTTATGCATCCACACACTTCTACATTTTTTTTGAATTCACAACTTGACCTTTCATTTATAACTTACAGATTGTCAAGTCAGCTCAATCAACTAAAAAACATAAATCAGTCGGCTGCATAAAACAATTAAACTTAATTCTTTAGAACAATAAAATTCTTCATTGCCCGACCCAGCTCGGTGACCACTGCTCAAAATGGTTTCCCCAGTGTTAACCAAATGGAGCTTGGTAAACACTGCAAACCTTGCAACTTCCTTTGGAGACCGAGTTAACTCGATAAATACTGACCTTCCTTTGTTTACTGAGTGAGCTTGGTAAAAGCTAATTTTTCTTCGCTTACTAAGTGAGCTCGGTAAAAGCTAACTTTCCTTTTCTTATTGAGTGAGCTCGATAAAAGCTAACTTTCCTTTTCTTACCGAGTGAGCTTGGTAAAAGCTAACTTTCCTTTGCTTACCGAGTGAGCCCGGTAAAAGCTAACTTTTTGTGTAATGTTCAGGAATGCTCAGTAGTCACTATAAATTGCTTTGCTAACCATCTGAGCTCAGTAGACTCTGTCTGATGGCTGATATGACATTTGTGTAACATCAAAGACAATACACAATTAACAATTATATCCAACACAAATAGCTTAATGGGAAAGACCAATGAACCCATTGTTGGAAATGTATGAGGAGTAACTTAGAGGGGAGGGGTGGATCAATTACCACAAAAAAAAATCCTTTTCCCTTAGATGTCAATTAAAACTTTCACTGATCATGCAATACTAAATAGCTCGAATAACACTAGAATATTAGTGATGCTCGGTTAACAAAGAAATCTTAAGATTTATTAATCTATTTTATCCTTTAATATCTTAGTTGCTTAAATATAAATCATAAGAAAATAACATGAACAAAATGAGACCAAGATTTAATGTGGAAACCCAATTTGGGAAAAACCACCTTGCGACTAGTCACAATAATTTTCACTCTTCTGAAGCGAGCCCTGTTAGGAGCCAACCCTATTAAAGGTTGCAAAACATAATATTAAGTATGAACTTGTTAGAGGATATGGATCACCCTATTAGGAGTGGTCTAGTTAGAGGTCTTCAAACACTTCAATATTGAAATGTCACCTTGTTAGAGAATGTACAAAATGACTATTATGCCAACTCTATTAAGAGATTTCTTTACTACTATAATTGTTAGATAAAAATAATAATTTTGACCTAATTTATGAAGAAAATTTCTTCACAAATTTAGATCTCTATTCTGGCTTCACCTCTGGATCCTTCCTAATTAGATGTTCTTTGTAGTTTATCTTCCACACTTTGTTGCTCTACCTTTTTCCTTCGCTCACATATCTATCTTTTTAATTTTTTACTACTTCCTTTTTTCCTTCTCAATTTGACATTTTTTTTATATCATAAGCTAGGAAAATTTTGGCTTGAAGACTCTTCTATAACATCAATGAACATCCAAATACTTAGCCTTAATTAATAAAATATTTTTCAATTATAGTCTTCTATCACTTGGTCAACACTAGAATTGAACACTCAATTGATAGTATGACTCCTACAATGTCTGACCACTTGGTCAATACTAGAAGAAGGAATCCTTTCATTACTTGACTCCTCAGTTATTATTGGAAATTTTGTTAGAATATAAATTCCACCAATATAAATGAGAGTGGGGGTGTGTGAATCAGTTATCCAACTATTATCACAATTATCAACCTTATAAATCCTCAACCATATGAGCAATATAATCAACAACAATAACAAGATACTCATACACAATAATACTACATATGTTAACTAGGGAAACCTTTGATTAGAGGGAAAACCTTGTTGGGGATCATACCCAAAAAATGATCTACTAAAATAAATATTCCTTGTTAGAGGATGGAGCCTACTAGGAGTCAATACAAATATTCAGTACATATCAATCTCTATTAGGAGACTTTGAATCCCTGTTAGTAGATTTCAACCCTGTTAGGAGTTGTGCCAACCTTGTTAGGGGTTGGAGAAGGAAGATGGAATTACTATCAAAATAGATTTAAGGGCAAGATCAGTGAACCCACTGTCCAAATGATCTTTGTATTATTTCTTGCAGAATAATAGAAATGAACTGTACTTGTACTTTTTCTTCTTTTGTCCTATCAGCTAGACTTCTGCTCCTTTTGATCTCAATACTAGATCGCCAACTTTGCATCCAAGAATATCTTGGATCACTTACTTGCATTTACCAAATACTCCACTCTTATTCACACTTCCTTGATCACATTTGTATCTCATCCATATATCAAATAAGGAAAACATATTTTTTTATACCATGTTCTTAAACAATTCCTCAACTTGGCCTTGAGGCTTTCCCAATTAATTATAATAGGACCATAATAAGATAATTAGTTATTTCACAATCACATAGCATTGTTAGCTCATAGTCTTAATAACTTATTACACATGCAACTTTGGGACTTGTGCACTCACTGATATTATCATCAAACTATCCTCTATCACTATATAACTTTTCATATCTCAATTCTATCTCTATTCAGAGATACAATCCAATCATCAAAAATTTCTTATCAGGTACTTTCTTTGTAAATCAAATATATCTTCGGTACAACTTCAAATTTTGTCACACACATTTAACCTCATCATCAAGAAATAATGTAGAACATGTCCTAACCATGCTTCACCTCAACATCAAAACTCTATTTGCACAACCACGATCTCTATCTACTACTTTGTTAGTCTTCATAGAAACCATACTATGTTGTTGTCAATGACAAAAATAGTCATGAATGGAACATGTTAATCATTCTACATGATCTCCAGTGATTAGGATACTCCCCCACCAAAATTCATGCTAATGATCTCCCACTTTGGCATTGATGAAAACATAGATTAAAAACATCTAAGTTCCAAAAATAGAAAAAAAACACTCTACTACATCTTCTACTAGTCTCTCTTTTTTCAAATCCTCATCATAAATCAAATCTAAGATCCTCTAGAATACTGCTCTATTCTATAACTCTTAGGATTGGCATCAGTTGTTCACAACTTTACATAGTAACACCTCATAGCTTCTTGCCCATTTAATGTTATTCCCCATTGATATCAATAATACTTTCTTTTCTATATAGGAGATTTCAATCTCTCCCCCATACATTAATCTTCCCCATTAGAGGATCTTCTCCCCGATACATGATGCTTCTTTATGCAATCTTTTCTTCTTATTCGCATGAATCTTTCTAAATATCCCTAGTAGAGATATGCTCATCTTTCCCCCATTCAACTAGAGGATGTTTTTCATACACACTTCTCCCCCATTGACATCAATGAAAAAGGATTCATTATGTAAATCATCTACTCCAAGTCTTTAGCTAGGTTGAGTGTTTAAAGATACTATTTAAAACCAATTACCAAGAGTCCTTAGTAAATCTTCTTATCTTAGATACTCCCCCATATAGGAAGTATTAACATTTAGTCTAGTCAAACAATGGTGCTTTATACCACTTGATTGATGCAATCCTTATATCATCTACTCTGAAGAAGGCATGGGCATAACCTTAGGAATACCTCTCAAGTACTCAAATGTATCTTTAGGAAAGGGCTTTGTAAGGATATCTACAATCTGATCTTTAGTATTGACATACTCCAATCTAGTTTCTTTCTCTGCAAGATATTTACATGCAGGTGGTCTTGACACACTATGAAGTTGGCTTTCATCAACTTCTACAAAAATATGATACTTAATAGACATATTCTTAGTCTTAGAATGAAATACAAAAATCTTAGACATAGTCACTATACTTGTGTTGTCACAATGTATGACAATAGTTTCTAAGAATTCTATCCCAATATCCTTCAACATCTACTTCAGCCACATGACTTGATTACAGTTATTTGCTGCTCCTACATACTCTACTTCAGTTGTACTCTATGAAATATAATCTTTTTTCTTTCTTAGCCAAGGAACCAATCTTCCTCCAAGGAAAAATGCTCCACCATTGGTTTTTTTTCTATCATCCATACTAGCTTCCCAATCCACATCAGTATAAGCACATAAAGTGAAATCACTTGATATGTCATAACATATCCCATACTTAGATGTTCCCTTTAAATATTTGAATATCATATTTACTATTTGCATAATGATATGCCTTAGGATATGCTCAAAATCTAGCTACAATCCCAACTACATTTTCTATATCCGGTCTTGTGTGAGTCAGATATTGCAAACCTCCAATCATGGATCTATACTTCTTCTTCTCAATTGTAGGTCTCTCATCTTATCTAGATAAGTTGTGACCATTTAGCATTGGTGTACCAACATGCTTACAACTTTCTCAGACAAATATTTTCAACAAATATTCCAGATACTTATCTTGTGATATGAAAATTCCATCATTATTTTGCATAACCTATAAACCTAGAAAGAACTGTAGCTCACCAATCATGTGCATCTCAAACTCATTCTTCATTTATTCAACAACTTCACTTGATTTATCATTTCCTCCAAATATTATGTCATCAACAAATATTGCAATGATTAACAAACCATTCTCATTTTCTTTTAGATATGAGTTAGCATCTTTTGTACCTTTGGCAAATCCAAATTTTGTCAAATACTTACCTTGCATACTAGGTTCTATGTACCTTCTTTAGACCATATAGTGATTTCTTCAATTTGGATACCATATGCTTGTCATTTGTCAAAGGAAATCCTTCAAGCTTCTCAATGTAAACCTCTTCTTCAAGTTCTGTAAATAACCTTTGCATACTAGTCTAGCTTTTTTCCTCACAACTTCACCTTGTTCATTCATATTATTTTTGAATACCCATTTTGCTCCTATAATATTCTTGTCTTTTGGTCAAGTTCTTGTTAGGTTTAGGGGTTTCTATATCAACTCTTCTTTCTTCTCTTGGTTTATATCTCTTTCACTTCTTTGCTCAACAATTTGTACATCATTTTGCAAGTCATTATTAGTCTCAAAGAATACTTCCACATTCTCCCTAACAATTCTAGGTTTGTCTTCTTCCTCATCAGAATTGTAATCGATCATCTTTTCCTTAATTCCAAACTTTTTATCAACTTTTACATTAGCATACTCAACAATTGTCTCAATTATATGATTAAAACATATGTAAGCTTTTCTTTTCAATGAATAACCAAGGATCATACCAACATCATTATCTCTTTTTATGTAACACTTACTTCCAAAGATTCTTAAATACTTTACTAATAGTGTATGACCAAACCAAAATTCTCAAGGTGTCTTATTCATACCTTTTTTGATCTATACTATGTTCATGGTTTTTACTTTTATATTGATTGCCTCTCTCCAAAATGTATTGGATACACTATTATCAAACATCATTTCTCTTGTTGCCTCTCATACTATTATGTTTCTCCTTTTTGCTATCCCATTCTACTCAGAGGTCTTGGGTGATGATAACTATCTCTTAGTTCCATTCTCTTCATAAAACATGTTAAAATCTCTAGAAGTAAATTCTACACCTCTATCTGATCTCAAACATTTAATCTTCACACCAAATCATTTTCAACTCTATTCTTAAATATCTTGAACTTTAAAAATACTTTAGATTTCTCTTTAAGAAATGCTACCCACATCATTCTAGTGAAACCATCAATTATAAATTACCTTTCTCCATAGAATCCTCTTGTCCTAGTAGGGTAACTTACACATATATGAACAATTTCCAACTTCTCTATAGTAGTGAACTTCTTGCTGGGAAATGATACCTTCTTCTTCTTAGCATTGCTACATTCTTTGTAAACAACATTAGTACTAGTCTTCGAGATCTTAGGAAAATCTCTAACTGCAAATGTATTGCTAGGCTTCTCAATATTATCAAAATTTATATGAAAAAACTCTCTATGCCGTAACCAACTATTATCAACCTTTGCAAACAAACATGTTATTTGAGTAGAATTCAACTAAAATAAATTACCTTTGGATCTTGTACCTATACCTATCATCTTGCCAAATTTGTCTTTGATAGTGCAAGTCTTCTCTGTGAATTGTAGCTAATAACCTTTATCCACCAACTGACCGAAACTCAACAAGTTATGCTTTAAACTATAAGAAAAAACATCATTAGTGTTAATTTTTCCATCAAGAGTAATAGATCATATCCCTATAAAGTGACATGCTACATTGTTACCAACTCTAACAATACCTCTATCATGGTTTCTAAATTTAACAAACTTATTCATATTACCAGTCATATGATGTGAACATCCACTATCTATAATCCAATCAAATTTCTTTTCAACTTGACAAACTAGAGCCTTTTCTTCTCTAATTTCTTTATCAAGATCATCTTCTTTAATGGATATAAATCCTAGTTGATCATCACTTTCACTCTGAACTCTTTCCTTAGATTCTTCATCTTCATTTTCATATAAACAATCTATAGTTTTCCTAGACTTGAAATTTCTCTAATACTTTTTCTCTTTTAGGATAGTTAGATGCATAATGACCAAATTCATTACAAGTCCAACATCTAAAAATATTCTTACGATATGGTTCTCTTCTCACAGGCAAGGCTATCATACCTTTTTCAATATTTTTGTCTTATTTAGATTTGGTTCTACTATTTCTAGCAAAATCTCCATGGGTGCTTACACTTCTAGATAGGCATGGATGAACAATTAAAGCACTAAAAGTTGTTTCCACTCTTGTCAATTCTCCAGACTATCTCAAACTTCCTTTTGTTGCTTCCAATCTTCCAAGCAAAGTTTCCCTAGAAAATTTCTTAGTATAGGGTATTAATAGCTCAATCATTTTTGTTACTTTCTTGAATGGTGGTGTCAAAGTTTTCAAAATCTTCCATAACATTTGATCTTCTTCCTTGGATCCACCATCTAATTTAGTTCTTGCAATTACCTTAGATATCCTACTAACACAGCTTCTTATAGATTCATCTTCCACCATTTTAGCATCTTGAAATAGACATATCCAATTCTATAATCTTATTATTTTTGTATGTTTATCACCTTCAAAAGTAGATTCTAACGCTTTCCAAATCTTACAATATGTTTCTAGTGACTTTACTTGACATTACTCATTCTTAGGAAGGGTTTTCAGTAAGTCTTCTCTAGCTCTCATATTATACATTAATAGATCTCTTTATACTTCATTACATTCTTCAAGATTTTCTTCTTTTACAATATCTTTATCACTCTTTGTCAAGATCCAATTTCCTAGACCCATAAATAGCAAATGAGTCTTCATTTTTTTTTTTCAAGTTGTCATAGTTAACCCCATAAAACTTAGGACTATCTTTTCTTAAGTGACTCACCATTTATCTCCCAAAGTTGTTAAGCTTTCTTTTCAAGGGCTTGAAGCTTTGATACCAATTGTTAGAATATAAAGTCCACCAATATAACTAAGAGGAGGGGGGGGTGAATCAATTATCCAACTATTATCACAATTATCAACCTTATAAATCCTTAACCATATGAGAAATATAATCATAACCATAACAAGATACTTATACATAATCACAACCATAACAAGATACTTATACATAATCACACCAAATATGTTAACTAGGGAAACCCTTGATTAGAGAAAATACCCTAGTGGGGATGGTACCCACAAATGATGTACTACAATAAATATTCCTTGTTAGAGGATGAACCCTATTAGGAGTCAATAAAAACATTTAGTACATATCAGTCCCTATTAGGAAACTTTGAATCCCTATTAGGAGATTCCAACCCTGTTAGGAGTTGTACCAACCCTATTAGGAGTTGTGGAAGGTAGGTGGACCCACTATCCAAACAACTTGAGGGGCAAGACCAATGAACCCACTATCCAAATGATCTATGTATTATTCCTTGCAAAATAATAGAATTGAATTATACTAGTACTTCCTCTTCCCCTGTCCTATCAACTGGACTTTTTCTCCTCTTGATCTCAATACCAGATCACCAACTTCACATCCAATAATCACTTGGATAGCTTACTTGCAATTACCAAATACTCTTCTCTTATTCACACTTCCTTGATCACATTTGCATCTCATCCATATATCAAACAAGGAAAACATCTTTCTATTATATTGTGTCCTTAAAAAAATTCCTTGAGTTGGCCTTGAGGCTTTCCCAATTAATTATAATAGGATCACAATAAGATAATTAATTATTTTGCAATCACATAACAATATTAGGTCACATTCTTAACAAATTCTTACATGTGTGACTCCAAGACCTGTGCACTCATTGATGTCATCATTAGACTATCCTTTGTTACTATATAACTTCACATATCACAATTCTATACTTGTTAGGAGATGCAATCCAATCATCATAAATTTCTTATCAAATACTTTGTCTTTGTACTGCTCTCTATAAATCAAATATAGCTTTCATACAACTTCACCTAAACATCAAACCTCTATTTTTATGACCATGATCTATGTTTACTACTCTGCTAGTCTTTACAAAAACCATACTATACCACCATCAATGAAAAACATAGTCATGAATACAAGATCCAATTCTTAGGATACTCCCCCAAAGGAATACCATCAAAATTCATGCTAAAAAATTCTTCATTAACTGACTACTCAGTTAATATTGAGATATACAAGGTTAATATTGCAAACTCTACATTGCTCAGTTATTATTGACATGTGTGTAAACATCAATGAAAATATACAATTGAAGAATTATTTCCAACAAACTCCCTCTTTGGAATGGATGGAAATACAACATGTCAACATAAGATGATAAAAAAATATGAGCAATTAGATAATATCCTTAGTTTCATTCTAATTCTCACCCATACCAACTCCCTCTGAGATTCTTCTTGGACTTGTCTCTATTGCTTTCCTACCACTACTCTTCTATCATATCCTCCCTCTTAGTTGTACATTCAATCATCTGAATAACAAGACTCTCCCTTATTGTCATTGATACTAATCTTTTCACAATCATTCATGTTAGTAGACTCTACCTCATTTTCATTAATACTGATCTTTTCACAATCTTTCATGTTGACACTAAAATCTCCCTCTTTGACATGTATTACAAAAGGATATAAATTTTGAAGTTACAATCTATCTTTTGTATTGATTCATATGCAATATGTTGTGTATTTCAATATGTCAACTTGATTGATTTTCAATGGAGCTTGATTAATGCCTCACTATCTTTTACATTAGTGAGCATCATGTTGGCTCCTTATTTAACAATGATTTTAACTACTAGGTAGACAAGACAAGATTGAATCTAAGGGTAGCTATCTCCTATGACAAATAGAATTTGTCAAGAACTTGGGCCAACAATAAGGCTAAACTCCTTCTACTTTAGGCTCTGTAAAACCTAGGTGGGTAGGCCTTTAGATTCACTCATATGATACCTATTTCCAAAGCATATATTTGAATCTATATAAAGAAGATTAAACCCTTATTTCTCCTATACTCATGTAATAATAGAGGTATGCAGTAGTGAGTTACAAAACCTATGAAATCCACAAGCTAAGTGAGGGTATCCTTTTAGCTCCTAAATAGAAAGAGAAATGAATATTTGATTTTTTATTTTTGAATTAGAAAACCCCATATAAAAAACATGCTAAATTGATCCTATAGCTGATCAGTGCCCTATCCATTGGGTATCCCACAAATCATAGCATACATTGTGTATTGGTGATCTATCTCATAAATCACAATATGTGATCTAGCCTATCACTTTTTGAATCAGACATCAATGTTCATATTGAAACTCACACTTATCAAACATCCTTCTCATGAAACTCACAACCCTATCAAAATGTGTCAAGCATTTACATCATTTTTTGAGTCAAAGTTAAATCACAAAAAGACATACAACTCAAAATGAGATGCAACTGGATCTATGTTCTTTGTCTATAAACCACAAAAGATTGTAAACAACATAGAAAGGAGACAAGAATAAGAATGACACTAAGTAATTTTTTATTCTTTGTATCCATTCCTTCAAAACAAGTACATGCAAGATGTATGGAAGACTCATAAAATACACAAACAAACCAGAACTATGCTCTATATTTCTTTATTATTTTTCATACAAGAGAGAAATGCTGAGAGAATGGTGGAATCATAGCTAGAGCTCTACTCAATAGACTAAAACCAACCCATTCAACCTTGGTGGTATCACAACTATGGAAACCTATCCAAAAGTCTGGAACCAACCCTATATAATGAGAGAAGAAAGAAAGATATAGATGAGGAAGGAATCTCTAATATGATCTAGAATTGGCACTTGTCCACTTGAATCTCCTTCCAATATTGTTGCAAAACATCTTTCATTGCTCTAGAACTGAAAACCAAATCAGATCTCATCATGAAGCACCTTGGACAAAACCTAGTATAAATTTTACACACTAATACTTGTGCAAAAATAAATGGAAAGTATAGAAACTAGACTCTAAGAGATTTTTGTTGATATATCATAGTCCTATACTTGCCTAAGAAAAATTTCCTAGATAACCATTTGAAACTCCAAGTGGTAGATTGATAGATACGCATGATTTTTTGCAAAAAATACCTTTTACCTAAAGTTGCAACTTTATATTAAAATCCAACTTTATTTAAATGACCTAATGCATGTTGAAAGAGAAAAAACAATCAAAGATTAAATTTTTGAACTTTGTTTTTTTGCCTCTCTTTCTGAATTCGAGTCAACCTAGGTTTGATTGGTCTATGACATGTGGCAATGCCTAATTCATCCATTTTTGCATTGTCATCCTATCAGTCACCACGTCATCACAACCTAGACCCTTTTTCCACATAGGCACTACCTAGTGCCTCTTGATTGGTCTGCTGACTATTTTCCTACCTCTGACATGCCACTACGTGTCATCACCTGATTCGTCCTCACATTGTCGCATTAGCTAACCTATGAGAATATTCATTTTGTGACATTACAAAAGCCATTGATTTTTGCCACATGGCATGATGTAGTGTGTCCATCTGTGAACTGCCACATCACCACCTCTGCCACATGTCACACTCTCTCTTTATCGCATACATAGTTAGCATTTCACACCATTATCACGAAAAATGTGACAATGTGACATAGTGTCCTCTTCTACCAGCTCCCCTACCTCAAAGTATATGCCTCATCACCAATGCCACCTCAGTGCCCTACCATATTTTATCCTTTTGTATTCTTGCATGTTGACTCACCATCTACCATGTGTTTTGTGAGAATGTAACATTGTGCCAAGTATACATGTTTGCCATGGCATTATCTTGATTTACATGTCAATCTTAGGAGTGTGTGCCATGTGTCACTCTAATATTGGTCTATTTGGTGCCACCTATCAATATTTGGTTGATCACTGGGTCCAGTCATCTCCATGTCGTACACCACATTCAGTCAAAATTTACTCCATGCTTATCAAGTTGGCCTAGTGAGCTCCTCACACAAAGCTTGATGTCTCAAAAGGCAACACCTTTTAGAAACTTACCTATTGTGTGCTTTCATATTTAAAATTTTCAAATACCCATTCCTCAAGCAATGTGGGATAAAAATTCCTCATATGCCTGGAAAACATTCTAGAAATTATTTAACCTTTGTGCACTATTGCTTGATGAATAGTCTATTTATCCTTTCATCTTCAATAAAATTTAAACATCTAATTTGGCCAATGTGGAAATGTGTATGCTTGAGCTACACTCCTTTATCAATGCGAACATATAAACTCCTCCAGTATCCATATGAATTTGTAGTTCAAAAGGTGACAATAGAAAGTTAGAAAAAATTTGACACATCTAAAAATTTAGTCATACACCAATGGAAGACACATTTTTGTTCAAGCAGTGGAAATCAATATTAGAAGGCATGTAACCCAACTCACGATTTCCTTAGTTCAAACTCTAGTACACAATGAATTGGTTGTTCCTTCATTCTACATAATTTTTTAAATTTTGAAATGATTAATAAATTTTCTAGTCCTAGAGCAAATACCATCTTGTAGACTTAGGCAACCCTGGGAAAATGGAAAATATCTTGACACTTATTCATAAAAGAATTGAATGTCGACAATAAAAAACAATGACTCAAGCTCCTCATAATCACTAGTCTCCTTAACTATGGTAGGCCATCTGAGAAAAATAGAAACTTTTATGTAATGAGGGAATGTGTTTATTCGAGATGGAGATAACAATATCAATTCTCTACACCATGAGAGGAGCAACCCAAATTCCACTAACAACATTTTTCCATTCACAATTGATGATGACCTCCTCAATGTATACATCAATGCATACATTTGCTAAAAAATTGACCTTCTAATTCAATGGTAGCATAAGGATTCAATTTATCTCTTTTGTCAAAGCCTTTCCAACACTAGGTTGAAGGAATCAATTTTAGAGTAACTATAGGATTCGTTCATATTCATTTTCAAGTTGAAGCTTCTAAAATTTTCATCATGCGTTGCTGATCAATACTAGTCATAATAGAGGCTCTAAGCTTTGTTTTGAATTAGGGTGTGGGTGATGAAAAACTCTCCCCTAGAAACTACACTATCTTTGGTCAAGACATCACCTAAAATGCTCTCCACTATCAAATGCTGAGAATATCATCTTAATGCCATCTTTTTTATTGATGCTTGGAGAAAACAATTTTTTACATATAAGGTTGTAAAAATGGGGCTCCATACACCTTGTAAAACATGCCTTTATTATTTTGATGGGGACATGGGTTAAAATACATTAAAATCTTCTTCTTTTCCTTTTATGGCAATAGAGCCAATCCTTCTCAGATGGTAGGGTGAATTTCACCTTGTTCACACTTAACCCAAGGTTCTATTTGGGTTTCATCTCTCAAATGATGAGCTTATTTCATACTGCCTCATGAGAAAATGTTCAAGTAACAACTTCAATGACACATTCAATTTTCTCCTTCATTTCCTATTGAATGTATAACATCCCCATACATTCACTTTATCTCTTAAGATGATATGAATCTAATGAGATGTACAATCAATCATAATCATCTTAACTTCTTAAAAGATATTTAAAATCCCATAAATTCTTATCAATTTGATGCAACTGGTTGGGCCCCAGAGTGGGTTTGACCCTTTTTTTTTTAAATTTTAAACACCTAATCCCTTAAACCAACCCACTAAGTTTGATGCACTGATTAGAAAGAAAATCAATCATTAATTGGTTAGTTTAAAATCATTTTATCCTTTTTTTCAAACTATAACTTTCTATCAGGAAAGCCTATGAGCTAGCTTTAAAAACTGACTGAAACACCTAACATAGTCCTAAAAATTTGCATTCATTTTCTCTGGTGCAAATTCTATTAGCCTGTAAAATATCACTTCATGACGATCACTTAGACAAAATTTATTGACTAGAAAAGTTGTACTTTTCAAATTGCCTGCAAACAAACATGTCAAAAAATAATAAAATGCATTCAAATTCGGCTTTGAAAATAGGTCATATGATCACTTGGGAACCTAAAAACTAAGGGCATTAGTCAACTATCATGTGGAGAGTATGAATCTATGATTTTGGCTTATTAAAAATAATTGGGAAAATTTGGCAAGTAGTCAAAGCTGAGTTCTTAGAATTGCAAAACTAGGAAAACTAGCACAACAATGAATTTTACAAACAGAATGGACCTGGGAAAGTGTGTAGAAAAATTTGTCTAGACTTGAAAACTAGCAAAATTGAATTATTTTTAGGGTAGAACACATTGGTACAATCCATTTGGTTCAATCTATCATGCTTTTGGAGTTATAACATCCCAAACAAGGCTATTGATCAATCTGTACTTTTAGATACTAGCAAGACTATAGAAATTGCATTTGGAATCATGTTTGAAAACTAGTCAAATGAATTCATTGTAGGCTCAAAAGTTAAAAATAGCAAGTCTCTAACCCCTAGAATACAATAGTGAAAGAATTTTTTTGTTTTGGTCAATTGGGTCAAAGTTATAACTGGTCAAAAAGGCTTCCCATAATTTTGATCAATAAGCATTAGTATGACAACAATAAACAACCAAATTTGAGGGATTCAAAACCTAGTCAAAACATATCAAAATGAATTGAAATATGAAATTTATGTTCTCTAATATGCATACTAAACATTCCAAAAGTGGAAAGTCATAAAAATTTACCAAGTGCAAGATGTTTAATTGCAAACTAGGCTTCCTATCGTTATTTGACACTTGGGCAAAAATGCAGATTTGAGAAATGCTCAAAATGAGACTTCAAGGATTGGCTCAAAATGAAAACTTATCAGTATGGGATGCATGCATATAATGCATGGAGTTTTTTAAACAAAAGTACATCATAGGCCTCAAAGTGACGGCCAGTTACACATGCATGAAAAGCTCTTATAAGGGCTCAAATTGACTCAAATTTCATAATGGTACTAAAAATCAAGGCTTCAATTTTGAGTCCCAACACATCAAATAGGGTAATAACGCCTATTTTACCTCCTAGATACATAAATGCATCATTAGGTAAATCTTTACCAAATAAATATGATATCTACTCCTTGGTGTTCACATATTCCAATCTCACCTCTTTGTCTTGAACCAATTCCCTTAGGAAATGATATTTGATTGTAATGTGTTTTATCTTGTAGTGCATCACACAATTTTTGGATATATTATTTTCACTTTTGTTATCACAATAGATAACCATTGGTTCCTTGATTTCTTCCTTCATTCTTGACATTAATTGCATGAACCACATTATGTTAGAACAATTAACTATTGCAACAACATACTCTCCTTCTGCGATGGATTGAGAAATACAATTCTACTTCTTACTTGTCCAAGATACTAGCCTCTTTCTAATAAATAATACTCATCCACTAGTATATTTTCTTCCATCAATTCTTTATTCCCAATTTGCATTAATAAAGGCTCTTAACTCAAGATTTCCTCCTTTCTTGTACCATAACTCATAATCCTCAGTTCCTTTTAGATATCTCAAAATTATTTTGACTTCCATCATGTGATTTTCTTTAGGATTAGCATAGAATCTTACAACTATGCCAACTGCCAATGTAATATCAAGGTCTAGTGTGAACCACATACTAACATTTCCCAATCACTAGTCTATAAGTAGTCCGATTTACCTCATTTGAATCATCATTTATTGAGAGCTTATGTCTAGTATACATAGGTGTTCCAACTAGTTTGGAATCTTCCATTCCAAATACTTTCAATGTTTCCCTAATGTATTTTAATTGAGTGATGAATATCCCATCCTTCATCTAATGAACTTGTAGACCCACAAAAAAATGATTTGTTGAAACATATACATTTTAAATTCTTTCCTCACTTGCATAAAATATCATTTCCTCCAACTATGATATCATCTACAAATAATTTTGTAAGCAATATCTTGTCCTATGGTCCTTCTTTGATATACAATTGCTATTATCATTTGTCTTTTCAAAACCAAATTTTACTAGATATCCATGGTCTTTCATACCATGCTGTAGGAGATGCTTTAATCCATATAAGGCTTTATGGAATTTACATACCATGTTTCTTTGGATTGGATCAATGAAACCTTCAAGTTGTTCAATGTAGACTTCTTCTAGGACTCCATTCAAGAAAGTTGATTTGACATCCATCTGATATACTTTGAATCCTTTTTGTGTTGTATAAGCTAGAAGTTTTTTGACTCCTTCAAGTCTTGCAACAGGGGCAAATGTTTCCCCATAATCAATACCTTCTTCTTAAGCATAACCTTTGCATATGAATCTTGCCTTGTTTCTTGTTACTTGTCCTTTCTCATTCATCTTATTTTTTAATATCCATTTTGTACCAATCACATTTTTATCCTTGGGTCTAAGAACAAGAGACCAAGTTTTATTCTTTTCTATTTGCTCAATTTCTTCATTCATTGCCTCTATCCAATTTTTATGTTATAAAGAATCTTTTACAGATCTAGGCTCAAAATCACTAAGTAAACATGTACCTTTTAATTTGTTCCTTGTCAGTGTGCCTTTTGTCTCTCCTCTAATTATTTGATCCAGTGTATGATGTCTTCTAAAAACATTTGCAAGCCTTGGATCTTTCTTACTTGATTATGAATTTGGTTCACTTGGTTATCTAAGATCTTCATCCTTTTGCTTGAGCTCCTCTGGCTGTAACTCAATTTACACTACATGTGACTCGGGTTGCATTGCTTAGGGCTTCAACTCAAGTTGAACTAATTGTGCACTAGGTTCCTTTTTCCATGACTCGGGTTGAATTGCAAGTAAATTCCTAGGTGCACTTACTTTCTAATTGGCATCAACCTTTTGAGGAAAGTCTCAAGTTCTTCTTCATAATAAACAAAATTTCTATAATCTCTAGCCTCTTTGATGCTCTACTCTTCACTTCTTTCTGCAAACTCATCAATCTTTACATGAGAACTTTCTATGACTTTGTGAGTAATAAGATTCTAACATTTGTATGACTTTCTTTTATTGGAGTACCCTAGGAATATTCCTTCATCACTTTTTGACTTTCTATGAATTTTTGAGTAGTAAGATTCAAACATTTGTATGTCTTTCTTTTATTAGAGTACCCTAGGAATATTCCTTCATCACCATTTGCATCAAGATTTCCTTTCCTTACATCTTTTAAGATATAAAAATTTCCATTCATGAATTCAACTATGTATCCTATATTGTTCAATTGTGCTACATTGAGTAGATTGTGTCTTAATCCTTCAACACAATAGACATTCTCACATTTAATTCCATTAGTTAATGCTATGATTCATTTTCCTTTTACATAACATGGTTCATTGTTTCTAGATCTACCACTTCCACCATCATAGTGTTCCAAATGTTTAAATTTAGTTTTATCACCAGTCATGTGATGAGAACAACCACTATCTATAATTCATGTATCATTTTTTCTAACATGAGAGATAAGTGACATCTTTTCATTTTCCTCATCATTAGATTCATCTTTAACAACAATATAAATTACTTCATCTTCATCATTATCACTATCAAAATCTTTTGCAATGTAACATGATATCTTACCTTTGCCTTTGTAGTCCTTGTAGCTTTTTTAGTGTTTCTTGCATTTGAATTTGTTGAACTTCTTTTCATCTTTATCTTCCTTTTTTTGACACCTTGCAACAATGTGACCAAATTCTTCACATGAAAAACAAATTAATGGAATCTTTACACTAAATTTTACTTTTCCTCTTACTGCTCTTTTTGCTAGAAGAGCTTCAATGACTTCAAGATATTCATCTGAATCATCTTCTTCTTCACTATAAACTTGTCTACCTTTTGAGTTTCTTGCTTTTCTACCAAGGATTAATTTTTCTTTTAATGCAGATTCAAGATTGTTAGAAGAAGGAGCATAGTTATCAAAGTTATCCAACTCAAAAGTAGTCAATCTTCCCACAAGAGTATCTAGGGTTAAATCATGTGTTGGATTACATCTCATAATTCCATAAATAGGAAGAAGAGTTCTTAGTACCTTGTTGACTACTATTTCATCATCAATTATACCTCTTGCAACTCTAATTACACTTACACTTTCTTTGACCATTTTAGTGTATTGGGTGATGTTCTCACCTTCTTTCATTTTCTATTGACAGAACTTACTGTATATGAGCAATGTTAGTATGCTAATAGAAACCAAATTTAAATAAAGCTTCTACAAACTAAACAAAATTCATAAACTTCAAGATAGACTAAGATGAGCTCTCAATTGAGAATATGAGCCATTAATGGACTCTCTCAATAAGAAGCTCTCTTGTTGAGTAGCTTTATCTAAATGGATAGGATGTATGCTCAATATGCTTTCAAAGGCTTCAATGGATGATTGTGGATTTTTGGTGTGGATAGATGGCTTTAGTATGGATTTGGCTCTCAAAATAGCATTATAAGTTTACTTCATGGATTGTGTTATTTTGTAAAGGGGAATGATCCAATTTATAGGCAAGAGGCTTGAGGGATTGAGGGCTAAGATGCAAGGATGGAAAAAAGCTTATGGAAGGCTCAGATTGCATGAGAGGAGAGCACATGGATTGTGCTTCCTTATAGCCAATCAAGGAGTGACACATGTCACATGGTGAGAGGATGGAGGAAAGGGGAAGGATGAGTCAACAAAGGAGGCTCAAGGGATAAAATCTTCATAAAGACCCTCATAATGACTTGTAAGAGCAATAAAAGGGCTTGTAAGAGTCATTTATGACCTAGTGGACTTCATAAAGTTTTATGGTTGAGATATTTTGAGGGTGATGAGAGCAATTTCGACTTGGACTTGATTAGGAAAGTTTTAAGCTTGTTTAGGCTTGTGCAAATGATTAGAGGATGGATTAGGATGGTTTAGGATTAGCTTAGGGATAGGCAAGTGGATGGCATTTAATGAGGGTGGGTGAAGGAGGAGATATTTGTTAACTTTGGCTTGGGTTAGTAAGTTTTAACCCATGTTTAGGGAATGTGACAAGGTTAGGAGGGGATTAGGATTAGGTTTAAAGACATCTTCTAGAAGAGTCTAAATTTTGGATGAGGATAAAGACTTTCTAGAATAGTCTAGAATTTCCTAGGATGAGGATGAAGACTTTCTAGAAGAGTCTAGAACTTCTTAGGATGAGGATAAATTAGATTTTTAGGAAATAAATAAAGTTTTATTTATTTCAAGGGTTTGGGTTGAGGAGATATTTATTAAAACTTTTTTAATAAACATGAGGATTAATATTTAATCTTAATTAAATATTTTGAGTTGGGATTAGGGGTAGGAAATGATGAGATTAGCCTTTAATTGAAATTAAAGAAGGATTAGAAGATTTTGGAAGAGGTTATTGGTCATAAGGAAATTGGCCAAGTTTTGGGCAAAAAATAAATTTTTTTATTTATTTTAGGATTTTTGGTCAATTTATTAATTAAATAATTAATAAATAAGAAAATAATGTTTAAATAAGATTTAAACATTTTTGGGAGGGATTCCTTAATTAAATATTTTTAATTAAGATAAAGGGATTTAATGACATAAAAATTAATTAATTAATTAATTAATTAATGATGATGTCATCAGGACTTTTTCAGAAAATAAAAATACTTTATTTTCTAAAGGATTTTAGGTGTCTACACTTACCTCTTAAACTTTATGCCTTACCTCTTTGCACATTTTTTTTCATGTCCAAAGACTTTCTTCATCTTTTCCCACATGTAAAATGTAGTAGGACAATCTTTGACTTCATCAAATTCAGAATAGTTCAATGAGGATGCAATATCAATCATCATAATATTGTGTTTCTTTACTTCTTTTATTTTCTCCACAATCATAGGCTTGGGTGGTGGCCCATATTTATTCTCCAAGTAGAACACACCAACATCAATGATGCTTGATATATATAGCTTCATCAACTCCTTCCATGCTAAAATATTTTCTCTGTTTAGCTTAGGGATCTCCCTTTTGTAAGAAATCTTGATCTTTAGCTTAGGACCTTAAAACCTTTTTCTGCAAGCACCAACTTCTCTGATACCAATTGTTGGAAATGTAAGAGGAGTAGCTAAGAGAGGAGGAGTGAATTAGTTACCACAATAACAAATCATTATCCTTTAGATGTCAATACAATCTTCCACTAATCATGCAATATTGAATAGCTTAGTTAACACTAGAATATTATGGATGCTCCGTTTACAAAGAAATCTTAAGATTGATCTTTTCTATCCTTTAGTAACTTAGTTGCAGAAATTTAAAGCATAAGAAAATAACATGAACACATATGATGCCAAGATTTAATGTGGAAATCCAATTTGGGAAAAACCACCTTGCAACTAGTCAAAATAACTTTCACTCTTCTGAAGTGAGCCCTATTAGGAGCCAACCCTATTAAAGGTTACCAAACATATTGTTAAGTATGACCCTATTAAAAAATTTGGATTGCCCTATTATGAACGATCTAGTTAGAGTTCTTCAAACACTTCAATCTTGAAATGTCACCTTATTAGAGGATTTACAAAATGATTGTTAAGTCAACTATGTCAAAAGATTTCTTTACTGCTACAATGGTTAGATAGCAACACCAATTTTGACCTAATTTATGAAGAAAATTTCTTTTCTAATTCAGATCTCTATTCTAGCTTCACCTTTGGATCCTTCTTGATCAGATGTTCTTTGTAGTTTATCTTCCACACTTTCTTGCTCTACCTTTTTCCTTTGCTCGCATATCTATTTCCCATTACTTCCTTTTTGTCTTCTCAACTTGACCTTTCTTATATATCATAAGCTAGGAAAATTTGTCTTGAATATCCTTCCAAAACATCAATAAAAATCCAAATAGTCAACCTCAATTAATCAAATATTTGACAATTACATTTTTCTATCACTCGGTCAACACTAGAACTAAATACTCAGTTGACACTATGACTCCTTTAGTGCCTGACCACTTCATCAATACTACAAGCAAGAATCCTTTCATTAACTAACTACTTGGTTATTACTTGAAAGTATTCATTACCCAACTACTTGGTTAATATTGAGATATGAAAGGTTAATATTGTAAACTCTACATTGCTTGGTTAATATTGATATTTGTGTAAACATCAATCAGAATAGCCAATCAAATAATTGTTTCCAACACCCAATATCCAAATGATCTCTATACTATTCCTTGTAGAATAAAATAAATAAATTATATTTGTACTTCTTCTTCTATCTAGTGAATCAGACAGCTCTTCTTCTTTTGATCATGATACCAGATCACCAACTTTACATCCAATAATCCCTGGATCCCTTATTTGCATTTACCAAATACTGTGCTCTTGTTTGCACTACTCAATCATATTTCTCATCTTACACACTTTCTACCAAAAGTAAAATAATCTTCCTTTATACCATGTCCTCAAAAAAATTCCTTAAGTTAGCCTTGAGGCTTTCCCAATTAATTATAATAGGAGCATAGTAAGATAATTTATTACTTCACAATTAAACAACACTGACGAATCATGATCTTTACATCTTTTCACACATGCGACTACAAATGTCTCACACTCACTAATGTCATCATTAGAATATCTATTACCACTCTATAACTTCAAATATCAAGATTCTATCTTTGTTAGGAGATATAATCCAACCATCAAAAATGGCTTCTAAAGAACTTTGTCTATATATTGCTCTTTGTAAATCAAGAATATCTTTCGCATGTCTTTGAATTACTTCATGTGCATTAAAATTTTTCATCAAGATATAGTGTAGAATGCATCCTCAACTGTGCTTCACCTTAATATCAAACCTTCATCCATACAACTTCAATCTTTGTCTACTATTCTACTAGACTTCACAGAAACCATACTATATTTTCATCAATGACAAACAAAGTCATGAATGCAACATATCAATCATTCTACCAATCTCCACATGCTCTAGAAATGCTTAGGATACTTCCACAAAGGAATTCCATCAACATTCACAACAAATATTTAGTAGCCACAATACTTAAAATAGTGCAAATAGAAGCCAATTTAATAAGAGGAGAAGTATTTTATCAAAATCAATGCCCTTTTTCTATGTCAATTCTTTTACAACTAACCTAGCTTTAAATATTTTCTTACCTCCATCCTCTTCTTTCAACTTGTAAAACCATTTATTCTATAAAGCCCTTTTACCTGCAGGTAACTTACATAAGTCTCAAGTTTGATGTTTCAGCAAAGAGTCCATTTCTTTTGTCATTGTAGATTTCTACTAAATCTTTGTATCCACCTATATAGCTTCATCATAACATCTAGCTTCACCAACATCCTTTAACAAAATATATTACAAAGAGGGAGAAAATATTTTTGGAGGTCTACTTAGCCTTGTTGACTATCTAACATTCACTAGGGTGTGTGGTATTTATTGTTCTAATTGTTGTAGAGCATGGGGGAGTGTTGGAACATCATCTTTTTGAGTATCATCTAGAACTACATAAACATTTTCTCTCTTTCCATGCTTCTGCAATAAATATTTGTACAACACTTTTTCATTGAATATGACATTCCCACTTCTTACAATTTTATGATTTCCAAAATTCCAAAGTCTATAACCAAATTAATTAATGCCATATCCAAAAATATACATTTCTTTGACTTAGTTACTAGCTTGCTTCTATTTTTAGAATCTATATGTGCAAATGCTTCATAATAGAAGGTTTTGAGAAAAGAATATCTCACCTTCTTACCAGTCCATGCTTCCTCTAGAATAACACATGCTAAAAGAGTAGAGGGACCTCTATTAATCAAATATATAGAAGTATTGATAGCCTCTATCCAAGTATTTAAGAGCATCCCACCATGCAACCTTATGCTCCTTGTGCACTCCATTATTATCCTATTCATGTGTTTAGCCAATCTATTTTTTTATTGAGTCCTTCGAATAGTTGTCTTCCTACAAATACCTTTAGTGGAACAATAATCTTAAAACTATTTTCTACAATAATCACCACTATTATAAGATCTAAGACATTTTACCTTTAAACTTGTTTCATTCTCAACCAAGCATTTCTATTTCTTAAAAGTTTGAAATACATCAAATTTATGTCTAAGGAAATAAACTCATACTTTTCTAGTTTCATCATCAATAACTATAACAAAATAATGAAAGCCACCAAGGGAAGATACCTGAGCTAGTCTTGATACATCTATATGCACAAACCCTAATCTCTCATCATTCTTTTTCTTCACACTTGTCACAAAACTAATTCTCTTTTATTTTTCATACACAAAAATTTCACATAAATCCATTTTGACACATCTTATACCTAGTAGAAATTTCTTTGAATGAAGTAATTTCATACATTTTTTCACTCATGTGCCCAAGTTTATTGTGCCATATTGTTGTCTTAGAATCTACAACAACTATTTTTTCTCCTTGTTCAACTGCAATAACTATTTCAGAACATTCATTTGTCTCTAAAATAATTAAAGTAGATGGAACAATATGACATGTAAAAATATATAAGATTCCTACTATAACACATTTTGGTACTACTAGGGAACCTTTGAAACCTTTTAATTTTTATCATTAAAAGTAGTCGTGCAACCCTCATCACCTAGTTGCCCTGCTAAGATTATATTCCAACTTAGCCTTGGAACATGGCTTACCTCTTGTAGTAGCAAATTATTCCTATTCTACAACTTGATATGGATTCTACCCTTTCCAATAATCTGACAAGGTTCATTATCTCCCAAATAAATAGCCCCAAAATCCACTTAGACATAATCAATAAAATAACCTCTATGGGGTGTAGTATGAAATGAAGCCCCCAAATCTAAAAGCTATGAATCATCAACATTTTCTAAGGAAATAAGAAAAACATCCTCTTTAGATTTAACACTTACCGAATTTGACTCCTTATTTCCATCTCTTTTGTCTCCTTCATTGTTCTTTTGAGTTCAACAATCTTTCTTCACATGTTGGTCCTCTAGATTCATATCTCTTTCACTTTGATTTTTCTCTTGATTTTCCATGATTTCTAGAATTATTTCCTTTGTCATTCATTTTTCCTCTTCTTTGTGCATTCAAAGCACTTCTTGATGTAGATCAGCCTAAGGTTTTCGTAGGATTTTTCTCACTCAAAATTAAAAAAATCACATCATCAAATTTTAGTGTATTACAATATAACTTTTGATGCCTTTTACAATAGTAAATTATTTTTTGGCTTTGGGGGTGCTACCCCTTGACCTCGCCTTGAATCACTATAGGGAGCATGCTAAGGTCCACTAACCCAAGGACCTAGCAAGGGACTTTTCCCCTTGAACCTACCTAGGGAACTACCCTAGGGGCATTTCTCCTTGACCCCTAGAGCTTGGAGGCGCTACTGCTAAACCCCTATAGTAAAATATGCAGGAAAAACATGTCATATAAAGTGGGAAAAAATTAATCTCTAAGTTTTATTAGTCTCCATGTCAAAATACTACATCCCCCCTACTTTGGTAATATTAAGGTTTGGTTATTCAAACACTCATACCTCTAATGAAAAATCATTCATCATTTAACTACACAAATAGATAAGAAAATTTCATCTTTTTTCTTTACTATAGAATTGTAGACAAATAAACATTAAACTTTAAGTGCATCTTGTTGCCCCACTTTTCATCCTCTAACTAATTAGAAAAAGTGAATACTTGTATTTTAGTGAGAAGAGTGAGTCCCTACTTACGATTGAGTCTAGGTCTAATCCTTCTTAGGTGGAACGAATCTCCATTGGATTTCTCCTTTTTCCCTTCTCCCCATTTCATAGTTGGGTGGTTTTTCTTTTTGTTAAAGTGATCTTATGGGTAGGTTAGTGCCTGGTCTGGTGGAGATTCATGTTACTCATGCAATGATCAATTACAAGTTATGTCTGCTTTTGGCCTATTGCTTTTTCAATAGAAATAAAAGCTTGAAAAAATTTAGAAATCAAATTCTCCTCAGTGGGTTTCCAAACCATGAAGATGATTTCCCACAAAAGGCACCAAATGATACACATGGATCAAAAACATGAAAATAGAAAGGTACCCTATAGTGAATTTTTGTTCCCTTTGCGATTATGACCTCAAAAAATGTTTAAGATTTGTCATAGCTCTCATAATCATCTCTAATAGAAAACTCAAAACAAACTTCTCCTCGGTGGGTTTTTAACCCATGAGGTAAATTTTTTGAAAAGACAATTTAGAGTGAAAAGAAATGATAAGTGGGCTCCTACAAAATCTTCACACCTCACTTAGGAATTTTTTATCCCAAAAAGAATAATGGTCAAAAGTTCAATTAAGAAAGGAAGCGTTGGAAGAGAAATAAAATTTGTCTTCTCCTCGATGGGTTTTCAACCCATGAAGACAATTTCTTGAGGTTTAAAGAAAATCAAACTGATAATCAGATTGGATCTGCAATTTATCCATAAAATGTCCTATAATGATAATAGAAAGAATCTAACCATTGTGACAAAGAGTTGATGATCATAATTCAATTTAGCGGAGATTCTCCCATGGACTAATCTATTAGTAACTTCCCAAAACTTGAAGGAAAATGGGAAAGTAAGTTATGGGAAGATAGAAAGTTACTGCTAAGCCAATGGAATAGTGAAAAGGCCCCTACATATCTATTAAATCCCTTCATTTACTTTTTCAATGGATCTCTTCTTCAATTCATTCATCTGGCATGAATTCTAAAGATCAACTAATGAATCAAGGATCCCATATATATGGAAACATGAACAGTTGAACAAACTATGACTCTTTCTTTGAATTGTTGCTCTGTTAATGTGCATAACTTTTTCAAAAATCCAGTATCTATTATATTAGCTATCATTTTCACTTTCTTTATTCCAAACTCAATCTCAAAACAATGGCAACCAAATTTGCAGGTTTTGACGGGTCGAACAAAATCAAATCCCAATTGCAAAATTTCACAAATACCTATCTCCATTTCTACGACATGAAGGATTTTCAAAAAAGAGTGAATTGTGAGTAGATTCATCCCATCATAGAGAAGCTCTAAGGATGTGGATTGGTTGAGGTAGCTAGTTTTCTAGTTGTAGTTCAAGCCCCAAAATTGATCTATGAATGTATACACCGTTACAACCTAGAGACAAGGAAAATTGTACTATTAGATAACATAGTGTTGATTTCAATCGATAGGAAAATTGTGGTGAATTTCCTCTTAGTACCAAAATGAGAGCAATTCATAGACTTGACCTTTTGAGGAGTTGTTTCTAAGTTCTCTATGAAGAAGATGATATGGAGGAAAGAAAGTATGTAGGCATGGTTCCAAAAACCATGCAGTGCCAAGAGTAAGGTTCCTAAGACCTTGTCTAGAACCAACCTCAAACCAGAGATTATTGATATCTTGGTCCTTCTTCATAGATTGAAAGGTGAGGTAGAAGCTTTGAATTTCATTGAGAAATATTTATTATTAGTGCAAGTCATCTACTCTGACACCCAGTATATTGATTGGGTTCATGAGGTAAGAAAAATTATGTCTGATGCTCTCCATGCTACAAAGTTTTACAATAAATTCTATATGTCCTCTTTCCTCATCTATATGTTAGCTTCCTTACAATTGTGGCCAAGCCTCCAAAGAGTGGAAAATTTTCCTGATGATGTGAAATATTATGAGTTTTACCCATGCTTACAATTGGAAAATAGTTATGCAAAATATGTGAAAGTTAATGATGCATTCACTATGAGGATTTGCAAGGAGCTATAGGGATGTCTAGAAAGGAGATTTAGTCCTGAAGCCATGGCAACCATCAGTGAAATTGGAAGTTATTTCATCCAATTCTCATCCTTTTCTTATTTACATCTTGCATCTTTTGATGGTTTCCCCTTGAAGCTACCAAAATATCCCAATGATATGATCATGCTAATTGAGATCATGTAGCAAGCTATTCAAGGAACATATTGAATGGGAGTCTAAAGAAGAAAGGGTATGAATTTCTCATCAAGGTGGGAGCTTTCAATTGTGACACCCATTTAGGTGCCAAGAACATGTTGAAGGTGTTTGAAATGAAGTATCAATTGGAGATGTATGAAGTCTTGAAGCCCATGTTTGATTCAAATGGGTACACAAGGGATTTTTTGAAAATAGGAAGTGTAATTAAGCACATTACCACCATTGAGGACAACCAGGCTAATTGCAAGAATGAGTATGAGAGTCATGATTATGCTTTCACCAGACTAATAGTTGATTAGGTAAAAATGTAACAAGTAAATATTGATGTGGAAGGAGTGGAGGATAATGGTCAAAACATGTATAACAATACTTACTCGACTAAGCTAAAAGGCACTCTAACAAGTTTAGAGCCTTATGAAGATTCTGAGGAAGAGCTAGATATAATGATCGCTCAAATTTATAAAAGGACTAGGAAATGGGTTGAATGGACCACAACTAGAAGGAATTAGAGAAAAAGCACAACTAATCAAGCTTACCCTACAATTGTAGTAAGTTCCTCCTCCTAAGGTGGCACATCAGGTTCAACCTTGGTCATTACCCAAGGACTAGCACAACCATTAGATGGAGATAATCAACCTCCCAAAAAAAGTAATACCTTAGCTAAGACTTATTAGGATGGTTCCCTTCTAGTGATTGGAACTCCATCAGAGGCTAAGAAGAAGAAGGCAGAGGAATTAAAAGATGGTATAGTCACTTTTGCCCTCTTGCCTCATAGTATACCAATCCCATCGATAAGTGTTGCACTACTCCTTCTGGGTAGTCCCCAAGTGCAAGTAGTAGATCTTGGATTTGGTGGGAGTAGTGAGAGTGAGTTGACTAAATCTGATGAGGCAAAAAAGAAGACTTCTGAAGTAGAGAAGGGACTAGATTTCTCAAAGCTCATTTCATAGGCCCCAAAGAATGCTTTCTCTTCAACCACAAAAACACTCACCTCAGTCAAGAGAAAGATGTTTAGCATAGATGCTCTTAGGACTACTTCCAAGGTGATCGACACAAATTTATGGCTTGAGGGTACCTTGGATAGAAAAAGAAAGAGGAGAGATGAAGGAGCTTTTAACAAAGAAACTTTATCTCTAACTATTCACTCTAGGTCAACACTAAGCAAAGTCAAAAAGTAGAAGACTTTGTCCATTCTTAGACAAGATCCTGAAATAGGGCATCTAATGATGGAAATTGAAAAGCCCACTAAAGAAGGAAGAATTGAAGATATTTCTATAGATGATTTTACCCAATATTCTGTAGATCTCAAGGAGGTCAGATATGATGCCAAGGTTGGCTTATGGAAGTCAACAAATGAGGTAATAAAGGGATAGCTTGAAAGCCTTAAATTATCAAAGGTAGGAATGAAGGCAGAAATCCATGAACTTAATAGCTTCATTAGGTAGTTGGTTACCCCATTGGAAATTAGCATCTCTAGAATGTTAATCACTAGTGATCCTACTACTAGCGATGTCCAAGCACTCATCTCTTAGCTGCAAGAAGATAAAATCTTTAGGCAAATAGGTAGAGAGTGGAGTGGGAAACTCAAGTTAGAAGGACTTGCCATTATAGAGTAGATCAACAATGTAATACTCAGGCTCAAAATAGAGAAGGACAACATTTCAGCAAATAGAGCCACCTTGGTAGTAGAGAAAGCTAAAAGTGAAGATTGTGTCTCTTTACTGAAGATGATTATCCATATGAGAGCTAAGGAGGCTATAGAAGAAAAGATCTTTCCTAAAGGAGATGACCCTTTATTTGAGTGGCTCCAGAACATGCAATTCAATTTTGAGATGATCATGGTGATAAAGGAAGGACTTAAGGAAACATAAGCTAAAGTGAAAAAGAATCAAGATAAAGACTATGAACTCCTAAGAGGTCTACATACAGACTCATAGACTAGTGTACAAGGGAAGAGAATCATTGGAGTAGCCATCATGCAAATTAACTTCTCCAATTACATAGATAGTTTGATGGGGATATCTTTCGATCACTAGAACAAATTTTTTGAGCTCCAAAAACTTGGAAAGTGTGTACATGTGGCCATGGAGGAAATACAAGATTGGTTAAATGTTGTCAAAGATTTAGCCAAAGAGAATTCTAAATTGCTCTTAAGATACACTAATGTACATGTTCATAAGCATGAGGAATTGATTCCAATCATTGTCACTGCTAAGGAAGTGATTCATATTTTGCCCCTTTCATATTTTGATTTAATGATTGTAATGGACAAATTGGTTGCTTGCCATTTTTCATTTCAAAGGAGATGAACCAATTTAAGTTCCGTTTATAATGGTCATCTTGGAATCCTATATGTACTAGATTGAAAGATTAATAAAAGGTCGGCTAATTTTTGGTGTGAAATACTTGATACTGCAGAGACAGTTGAATGGTATTTTATGTCAATTATTTTCTATTTCATTTTGTTTTATGTTAATTTTGTGTTTTCTCTTTCATTTGATTTTAATCAAGGAATGAAAAGAGTTTCACTCCCCTGTTTCTAAGCAGAAAACCAAAGATAATAGTATTGTTATCATAGGTTCAAGTTATTCTTTCTGTCTCTATGATTAGTTTCCTACTAGTATCAATTTAGTTTTAGTTAGCATGCATTATAGAATCATAGGCTTAGTTAATCTTAAAATACCAACTCTTGCCTAAGTTAGTTCCTATTTAGGCCTAGCTTGGTTTTCCTTTTCTATTCTTGGGTTAAGAACACACCCCATTTTAGATTTAAAACAAACATAATTCATTGAAAATCACTATGCAATAGGGAGTCAAGTACCTAAGAATTTAGAGGAAAGTTAGTCATTTCAAAACAACTTTACAACTATTAAATTTTTAAAAAACAATTTTTTTAGCAACACATCTTCTACATAATATACATCAAAGTTTCACATATAGTCTATGAATACTCAATCTATGCTAAAAATAATTACACCTAATGTTGTTGGAATTCTTATTGGGAAACAAGATATTGAGAGGTGGGTTGGGGAGGGGGGGGGGTGTGGGGGGTGTGAACCAATATTTTTAAAACTTTTAGTTCCTAAAATAATATAACAAATTAATTGTATTCACTCCTAATACATCTCATATCTTACATCTCATACTAGATAATCATAAACTATAATGCTCAAGTGAAATTTATCCAAGCACAACATCCATGAAAATACAAACACATAACACAAAGGTTTTGGTAACCCAAAAACCCTCTAAAGTGAAGGTAAAACTAGGGTGGGGATGAAACCCATAAATCTTTACTACTACAAAAAGAAATTTCACCTATGAGGGCTACAATTTGATCACTTTTGATGATCTACCCTATGAGGGGTTTGCTTAGTTAAAGGCAATATAAGACTATTAAGTATACCTTGATTAAAGAATTTAAGCTTGCAATAAAGTGATCACTCAGTTAGGAGGTTTAAACAAGGTCTATTAAAACCACTATATTAAGAGAATTTCCCTCATTCTCTTGATAGAATTTTTTAGTACCCGATCCTTTGATTCTCTCTGACAAAGTTGTTTATAGAGATTCTCTCTTCAACGTATAAAATTGATCTCCTTATTTGATTTGCTATGTTCTTCCCTTTACTGCTAGGTTGTTCTGTCTGATCTCCTTATCAAACTTAGCCTTCCGTACTATGTTCTTAGCTTGTTATCTCCTTCATGCTTTCATGAAGCTCCCATTACTCTCCCTTGCAATTTAGGGTTATATCCCTTATTAAATAGTCAATCATGGGAAGTTCTAGATCATAATCAACCATCCATAATTCATCCTTTTGTTGTTTAACCCTTCTAATTTTCTAATTTTTTAATCTTCCTTTCTTGGGTTTAATTCCCTTTGAAAAAATGTGTAACTTGCTCCTTAACTATCTCTAAAATCATTAAATGGCATATATAATTCAGCCAAAATAGTTTACATAAGTGTTTGTGTCACTACAAACACATATGCCAAAAATAGTGTACTCGGCAATTGAATGTTCGAATGCTTGGTCATAACTAACATGCATGTTGTCTCTCGGCATCTATAGGATTAACATATACTGACTCACTTGGCATAAGCTCACTTTACATCACTTGGTCTGCATTTTTTTGTTTGGCATGTATACTAGCTCAATGTCTACTAGGGTTCTCAAAAACCTTTGACTTCCTCGACATGTAGTCATATATATATACAAGCCCATGAAGCTCAACCTTCTTTGGATGGCTCAATCATAGTGATGATCGACCAATGTTGCATTCAGAATGACTAAATGTTGGACACTAATAGGCAACTAGCCTTAGAGATCAACAATCTCCACCTTTGACATTAGTGGAAAAAACACTTTGTCATAACTTATCAATCCATTTAAAATTACAACATATCAAAAATACCACTCCCCCTGAGAGTATGATTTGGACTTCAAGAAACTGATTTTTCTATACAATATATACATGTCTATGAACTCTAATGTTGACTCATCTGATAACTCTACTTCTAATTTGATCTTCTAACTTCTCCTGTGCATAAATGGTTTTTCATTTTTTGAATGATTTTTGTCATGACATGTCTATCATGACAATAAATTCCCCCTTATTTTTGGCACTTATGGCTTTGGGTTTGTAGGGGTCTATTGGTATTTTTCCAAAAATGATTTGTGATTAGCCAAAATATCTTCAAGTCCTTGATGCCATCTAGATCTCACCAATTCCATGACTTGAATTTAATTTTATAGCTGAGTAGCTAGATCAATTAGGATCTCTATGTTTGAGAGATGTGGATCTCTCTTTATTATATTGTGAGCAATAGATAGTTACATTTGAATTATCTCAAAATGAGGTAATAGCATAACTTGAATTGAAATTTTTTTTTTTCTAATGCTATTTTCCTTCACCATCAATTCGGCTAATCTTCCCTGATCATATGCCAATTTATTATAAGAATGTGAGATTGAACTTGTGTTCTTGCCCAAATAAATAGTATTCTCCAATGTGAAGAAATCAACATCACAAAGTTTCATATATAAAGAATGAATAACTGAAAAATTTTCTTCTAAACTCATTACTAGGTTAGAAAGATCAACCTGCTTGATTGCAAATTCAATTGATACTTTCTCCAAAACTTTGTGCTCAAATCTTTTCTCAAACCATCTTAACAATTTATCACTGGTCTCTATATCTTCACTTTGTACCTTATCAACTATATACACTAGTTGATCCAAAATTCAATGTTGCTCATTAACATCATGAATCTCAAAAAAATAAAAAAAATGTCCTTAATATCATGCAATACCTTATTTTTCTTGATTTTTCTCCTCAATTTCTCTTTCCTTTTCTTGAGACTCAGCAAAGTCTGAAAATTTTGCATTTACTATAGAGTCATATTGTCTAGGTTATAATTGGGAAGAGCGATGACCTCATCAAAACTTAATATCTCCTTTAGTGCATCAACTTTGTGTGTCACTATTCGTGACTAAGGGGTACTATCACTAGGTAGTGATATCTGCAATAGGTGTCTTTCTGGGGTCCTGTAAAGTTGCTATAACTAGTTGAATAGGTGTAATAGTTAATGCCTCAGTTCGCAAGACACTCAATAGTTGTATTAGAGCTTTAATAGACTCTTTCTCTTGTGGTTTCTCTATCTATATTGATTCTTCCTTCTCTTCTTCCTCTTTCTCATCTATTTTTCCATCTGTGACATTGGTGAATTGTGGAAACACAATAATTACCTTGCCTTGTTGCTCAACACTCATTACACAAAACACTCTAACTCATGAAACTTGAAACCCATTAGTTTTTGCACTTTCAATCCATGGATAGTCTTGTATTTGTGGAGCAAATGGATTGGCACATAGTAAAGAGAAATTTGAGGTATCCGATTTATCATTTTTCAAATCTTCCTTAGTTAATACATTCTGATTTAGTGATGATGAATTACGAATGTCCTCAATAGTGAAAACATCCTATTGTTCACTCCCTTCTATCAACTATTTCACTTCATCTTCTAATTTTGCAAGTTCTTCTTCATCATCCTAACCTTCTAGTTCTACAATATCTCTTCCTTCTTCCTCTTTCTCTTCATCAATTGATAGAACTAGCAATCCAAATGCTTTCTTCCATATAATAATGCTCTCTTTTTCAACATCATGAGATTTATTCTTCAAAAAATTTAATGTCCTCTCTTTAGGTACAAATTTCTTTAAAAAATCTTTTAGGGCTATAGACATATGTGTCTTCCCTAAGTCAATAATTGTTTGTGTTAAAGTAGTCTCCCTTATTTTCTTCGTAGTGGATAATGCTCAGTTCCACTTACCATTTAATTTATTATACAAATATTTAGGAAAGCCTTCACCTAATTCTAAAGGTGTAGACCTAAATTTTATCATCATATCCATTATTGATTTCTCTCTCTTTTCTTGATCAACTTATTGAAATAATCATAATTAATCAATTCAAGTCTTGTTATTCTAGTCAACTCTCTAATTTCTTTTCACATACCTGATCAATACTCATTGGAGGTAATTTGGGTACAATTTGAAGTTTTCATAGATTGTTAGACTTGATTTGTTCTTCATCTTCCTCCTCCTCATTAGGTGTCACAACCAATTTTCTTCTCAGACTCTTAGGTAGGCTCTACTAAACTTCTTTGGCATGTTTCCTCTATGCTAGGCTTCTCTTTGTCTTAGCAACTAGGGACTAAGTTTCCTTAGATCTTGTTAGTATCCTCCTCTTTGGCTCAAGCTTAGGAGGTGTGAAAATTTTCTTCACACCCTGCTTTAGATCCTCCTTCACCTTAGGATCAACAATAATGGATTTCTTTTATTTAATTTCCTTGGGCACAACAACAACTAGTTCTTTTCTCTTTGATTCTGTGTCTCCTTCTTCACCAAATTCTTCATCCTTGCTTTTTCCCTTAGTTATCTGAAGTTGACCTATGCCAAGCTTTTCCTCAAGATCTTCAATCATCTGCTTTCATTTTATATCTATCTTAGGTACTTCAGTTTTCATTAGCATTTTGATCTTGGTTGTCTCATAATTATTGAAGGGCTCAACATTCTTATCTATATCCTCAGATAACAATGCAATAACTTTTTCTATGGTAACTTCATATTGCATTGGCCTTAACCATGCAACCCTTGGTAGTACTTCCTAGGCATATGTATAATCTGTGTCTACCATAAAGCATATATCATCAAACTAGTGATCTACCACTGATTTTGTTATACTTATCCTATTCTTCATTTTGTTCTTGAATTCATCAAAATAGTTGTCCATAATAGCTTTCAAATGTTTCTCCCAATTGTTTGATATGATCATTAATTTGTTTAGTAGCTGGTCTACTTCTATCCCATACAACTATACTGATAGTAGGGAATAAATTATGTACATAGAAAAATATCCAAACAAGTAAAGATACAAAATTACAAGATGAGTTCTTTTCCTTCCTTGCTACTCCAATATTTTCTAATAGTTATTGCAATATCATGTCACCTAGATCATAAGTGTGATATTTGCTCACTATCTTATAACCTAGGTTGACTATCACACAAGGAACATTGTTCAATCAACTCGACTAATAGAATTTGTGTGCAATTATGTGCACCACAAACTCAATAACTGGATCTTTAATCCCATCAATTTAGATTCCACGACCATTCCACTTAGCCTTTTTCTATTCCTCAACAACATATTTTGTGAAACACCTCATTATCTTTAGTCTATCCAAGGTAGGATAACTAGTAACTCAATGAATAATTGCCTTGTTTATATTTACTAGTGGGTAACAACACAAACCTGTGTCACCTTTTATAAAGAAACGTGATATCAAAATGTGACAGTTCAACATTAATGACAAAAAAAATGGTACTTGTGATTAAAATATGAAGATGATGTAAACTAATGAAATGTGTAGAATTAGATGAATTTTATGCCTATAATTTTTATAATTATTTTGAGTAAGAATTGATTCATTTTATTTTATTTTGAAGTCCCTTTTTTAACTATAAAAAATATAGGGTGTAGTTCCCATCAAACAAGTATATGCAAATCATCTTTTTTAATTCTGATTTTAAAATATCTTATAGATGACATGTATAGCATATATATATTTGATGTATATTTTCTTTGTTATAAGTACTCAAGTTTGACCTTATCAGAATCCAACAGTTTTCTCCTCCCATTAAAACTTCCCTATCAAATCTATACCTTCTTTAAAAAAAAACTACATATTCATGAAGAGGATTCTCTCCTCTAGAGATAGATATAATTTTTATTTTTATTTTGATACGATTTACTATTTTTTTCCTTTTTTGAGGGAGCATCTTTTGAAATGTCAAAATATTGACTTATAATATTTTGAGATTATAACATATTATAACTAATCAAAACATTCAAAAATTTATATAATGATGATATTGAATCTGAGATCTATAAAAGGGTATTTTTAGTTTTTGAAAAAAATTGAGTTTTGATAGAGAAATGAGATTTGACCAAAACAGGTTTTGGTATCGTAAACAGTGACACATATCTATGCCTTTACCCTAGTCCACCTTATAACCATATTTTCATATCATGTACTTGGCTTAGTACAATATTGATCCATTGTACCTTGAATATTTTTGGAAATGCTAGGGCACAAGTAAGCCCTTTCTCAACAATAGTCTTATTTTCATCTCTAAAAAATCCATTATCACACAACTTATCATAGGCTACCCACTATTTGTAGTCTCCAATTTTTGCAATCTTAAACTTGTAACATGATCAAACATCATGATCCATTAAATATCCTTTTCAAATCAACAATAGGGAACCAAATGTGTCTCCATTCATTGCAATGTTAGGGTACTCCTTGAATTTAGGTGGAGGACATTGATCATTCCTCACAATTTGTGTATTACTCTTCTTCAACATTTCCTTTCTGGATACAGATGCAATGGATGCCATTATGAAACTAGGGTTTAAAGAAATTTACTTCAAAAAATCTTGAAATCAACTTTCTAGACACTAAAACCTTACTTCCTCAATTCTTCGAATCTCACCAACAACACGTTGTGATTTACTTATTCTTTTTCTAAATTTTCCCTGATTGCCTATGCACTAAAATTACATGGTAAAATAAAATGAGTACCAAAATTTGACATATACCATCAATCTATTTATTTAAGTTTGCAATAAATGCATTTTACTATGGTAGGTGGATAAAAGTTGTCTTAGCCTTCACATTGTGTTTGTGCTTCCCTTTTTATTTAAATAATTAGTCACTATTGCTTAGCTCAGTCAATACCATTTAGTTTTGCCAATGCATTAGCTCAATTAATGTAAGCTCTCGATCTATATTGTAATTCTCACTCTATATAGATAATATTACTAATGCTCAGCAATTAATAGTGTGATTGATTACATTTCCTAATTCTTCTCTTAGTTTTTTCCTAGTACATCTTGATTCATGCTGATATGGTGATGGGGACACAACCCAAGACAAAAATAAACACAACAAGAAAAGGGGAATATTAATATCAGAAGTGATATGCTATTACATCTAGTACAACAAAAATAGACTCCACAGCATGCCCTATGGGCTTACAATGTTATCAGATTCTAGAGAAAACCCTTCTCACAATACCTTCTCCCAAACTCCACAAAAAAATTACCTTTACAATGCCAAAAATATCCTTAAGTAAACAAAATTATGTTTAGGGTTAGGAATCATTTTAGAATATGCCATTTGGCATCCACCAAAAAAATAGAAGGTTCTAGAAAACATGTCAAAAGTCAGTGTAAAATTAGAGGAACGCAAAAATGGTAGTCCAACTTTCGAGAGGCATAACTTTTGATCTGGGACTTTAATTGACAAACCATTTACATTTTTGGAAAGCTCTCCAAGTGCTCTATAGCCCTATGGAAAATATTTTCTTGTCCCCCATTTCTTGAGGGTTTTTAGTGCCTCAAATATGACTTTGAATTGTTAGAGTAATTATATATTTTCTGATTAACTTTAGTCTACTTAAGCTAAACTTTAGGTATCTAATAATTAATATCTTTTATTAATTATTATGATACAACCTAGATTAAATACTCTTCTTGTATTTTATAATTATCTTGTAATTATTAAATACCCCAAATATTTTTATGTTACCTTTTTGGACCCCAAATATTTTTATGTTACCTTTTTGGGTTTTGATCTCCTTTATAAGGACAATCTCTCATTGTAAATAGTAACTTGAGATAATTTATTTTTTATAGCAATTCATTTTTTGCTCATCAAGAATGTCTCATCTATGGATTTGGCTATTCAAGCCTCCATATCCTTTTTCTTCTCTCTTCTCTAAGAGGTGTTTGAATGCAGGTGATTCTTGAAAGTTGTGGGGTTGATCATTTATCAACTTCAACATAAAGTGCTCTTAGGAGGTCTCTAGGCAACTTAAAACTATAATAACTTTCAAGTTGTAAAGCCTTTTTACCTAATTCTTTTTTTGGAGTGTTTTAAATTACAATTATAATCATCCCTCAAACTCACACCTTGTAACTCATTATAATTATGGCTCAGTTACAAAATAACCTATTTTCTACATTGGCATGTATCCCAAGGTGCTCAAAAAATCTAACCTAGAAAACAAATAATGGAACTATGAGAGTTGGAATCTTTATTTGACCCAAATGGGGATCTAGAAATGAAAAAGCTTTAAATAGAAACTAACACTTAGCATGCTTTTGGGTGATATAGGATTGCCCTTACACCACTTTATGCTCCTGCATTAGACACCCAGGGTAGATGGAAAAGTGATCCTGTCACTTTATAACTGGTAGAGGAAAACCCAAATGGAAACCTCCATTGTGGATATCCAAGTTGACTCTTTTATTAGTCATCCTTTCTACTTCACTAGGCATTCTTCATACTACCTGTTTCTAGTACTTCGACCCACATGACTATCTAGAATTTCTTCAATCTCTTCCTTTGTAGAAGTAGGAATTGGACATGGCTCCAACATCAACTCCTCATTTGCACCATCATCTTGATATTCCATTAAGTTTGCAATATTGAAAATAGGAGAAATGTGAATTCCATATGGAAACTCCACCTCATATGCATTCCCTAAATCATGTTTTTTCAAAATTTTGTAGGGGCCAAATTTCTTCATATTTAGCTTGTTGTAGGTACCCACTAGAAATCATTCCTTTCTCAAATATACCATAACTTGATCTCCAACTTGTAACTCCTTATGTCTCTTCTTTTGATCTGCCCTATCCTTATACTGTAGGTTCATCTTGGTAATATGTGCTCACACCTACTCATATAGGTTCTTGACATGTTCAGCAAAGTCTTCTACCTTAGCACTTGTCCTCTCCCCTTGCTCCATCTTCCTTAGCTCTGGTGTAGTCCTTGGACTACTCCCATACACACTTTGGAATGGTGATCTACCAGTACTCCTATTTATAGAATTTAAGTAAGAAAATTCTACTTGTGGTGGAATCAAATCCCATCCCTTGGGTTTATCTCCTACTAAACACCTCAAAAAATTGCCTAGACTTCTATTCACTACTTCTATTTATCCATCAGTCTATAGATGATGTGTAGAACTGAACTTCAATTTTTTCCTCAACTTCTTCCACAAAGTCCTCTAGAAATACCGAACAAATTTAGTATCTCTATCAAAAATAATGTTTTTTGGGAGACCATGTAGGCTTACCACCTCTCTAAAAAACAAATCTACAATATGCACTACATCATGAGTTTTATGGCATGGAATGAAATGTGTCATCTTGGAGAACCTATCAACCACCAAAAATACTGAGTCATTACCCCTTTGTGTCCTTGGCAACCAATAAAAAAATCCATACTTATGTCCTCCCAAGGCTTCAATGGAACAGGTAATGGTTGATAGAGTCTGATATTTTGACTAAATCCTTTGGCTATTTGACATACTTGACAACTCTACATAAATTTCTTCACATCCTATGAGAATTGAGGCCAAAAATAATATTCTCTAATAATAGCAATGGTCTTATCTCGACCAAAGTGTCCTACCATCCCTCCACTATGCTTCTCCTTGATCAAGTTCTCCCTCATGGAACTCCTTGGAATACATAATTGACTTCCCTTGAACAAAATACCATCCTAAATCATGTAATCTAGCCATCTAGTTCTATCTAGAGTAATAGGTTCTTTACAAGCCTTCCAAACCACTTCAACCTACATTATTGTTAGCAACAACTATCTCCTACTTAATGCATCGAAAACCCTATTAGACCTTCTGCTTCTATGTTTCAATACAAATGTATAGCTTTGCATGAACTCTACTCATTTCAAATGTCTTAGATTCAATTTACCTGGGCTATTTAGGTACTATAATGCCCGCTGATCAGTATACAAAAAAAAGTCTTTTGGCAACAAATAATGTCTCCATTTCTTTAAGGCATGAACTATTGCATAGAACTCTTGATCATAAACAAATTACTTCTTCTTTGCATCATTCAATTTTTCACTAAAATAGGCAATAGGTTTACCTTCTTGGTTCAATACAACCCAAATAGCATTGCCACTAACATTGCAATCCACCTAGAACACTTTGTTAAAATTAGGAAGTGCCAACATAATTTTCTCTGTCACCTTCTTCTTTAGCAATTCAAAACTCCTAGCAGCTCTTGTAGTCCACTTGAACTCTTTCATATCTCCCCTCATTGTTTCAGTTAGGGGTGCACATATACTACTAAAATTCCTAGTGAATTTCCTATAGAAACTAGACAGACCATGGAATGACCTCACCTTAGTGGTAGACCTTGGAGTACCATTCCAAGATGACCTTCACCTTCTCTAGGTCTATTTTGAGACCCTCAGCTAATATAGAAAACCCCAAATAGACTAACTCCCTTTTGACAAAGCTATACTTCTTCAAATTAGTCAACAATTTATCTTCCCTCAACCTTTCAAGGACACTATGAATGTGCAATAAATGTTCATCCAAAGACTTATTGAAATTCAAAATATCATCTAGATAGACAATAAAAAAAATTCCCAAAAAATTATTTAGCACCTCATTCACGAGCCACATGAAGGTGCTTAGCATATTGGTTAGTCCAAATTAGGGCATGACTAACCACTCAAATAAACCCTTCTTGGTCTTGAATGTAGTCTTCCACTCATCTCCCTCTTGTATCCATATCTGGTGATAACCACTCTTGAGATATATCTTTGTGAAGTATTGAGCTCCACTCAAATAGTCTATAAGATCATCCATTCTTGGTAAAGGAAACTGATACTTGATGGTTATTCTATTTATAGCCTGAGATTCTGTACACATTAACCACTTTCTATCCTTCCTTGGTGCTAGTACTCTAGGTACTACACATGGACTCAAGCTCTCTCGAATCAAACCTTTCCTCAATAGCTCCTAAACTTGTCTATTTAACTCCTTAGTCTCATTAGGAGTCATCCTATGAGCAGCCTTGTCAGGAAAACTAGCTCTAGGGAATAAATCTATTTGATGACTAAATTTCCTTACTAGCAGCAACCCTTCTAGAACATTATCAAAGATGACATCTCCATACTCACTTAATAGACTTGAAACTTCAAGTGGAATTTTATTACTACCTTCCTTATCTTTCCTAGGAATTAAAGCATAACACATATGCTGATGTTTCATGCCATCCAAAAAATTTCTTCCATGATCAATAAGACATACCCTAGCACTACTACACACCTTTTCAGCCTCCTTTATCAAGGGCTTCAATTTGTGGAAAACTCTATCCTTTGTTAGAGAGTATGTATATGCATGACTATCATGTATAGCATGCCTATCAAACTGTCATGACCTTCCCAAAAATAAATGGTATACATCCATTAGAATGATCTTACAGAGAGCCTCGTCATGGTAACTCCCAATCTTGAAATTTACCAAACATTGTTCACTAACTAGGACCTTATGATCATCCTGCACCCAAGAAATTCAATAGGGTTGGGGGTGTTTCTCCCCCTTGAGCTTTAGCTTTGAAACCATCTCCTCAGACACCAAGTTGTCAGTGCTTCCACCATCTACAATCACATCACAACATTTACCCTCACACTTACACTTGGTATGAAACAAACTCCTCCTTTGTCCAAGTTCAATCTCACCACTCGTAATCAATAGGAATGAACTGCTTCTTTAGTTTGTCTACCATGAGATCCCATCTTGTGATTTTCACCTTTTGTCTTCTATTTATTTCCAACTAAATCTCTTGCCACCAGATTTTGGCATGGCCTTTCATTTTGGCCTTCACAAACTTAACCCTATTAGGGTCACCAATATCCTCATACTCAAAATATTCCTCTAGCTCATTGATCCAGTCGATCAACTCATCCAGGTTTAGATTTCCTAAAAACATGTCAAAGTCAATTTTAGGTCTTTTTCCAAGCTTGGAAATGGCCCTAGAAAGCTTCCCCTCCACCTGTTTAGGAATTCTCCATCTCCTTCCCCTTCCTTCCCAATATTTCCTTCTTTTTCTTCCCCACTTTTGTCACCTACGACAACATTCATCCCTCTACGGATCTCCTCCTATAATGTCTAGACTTGTCTCTAGAGGGCTCTAACCTCAGGAGTAACAACTCCATCCCTTCCACTATTCTCCCTTTATGAAGGCATCTTCTTGTATCAAAACCCACAACCACACAGTCCTAGTGCAAACTATCTCACAATTGGCACTTTATCTACACACTTAGGAAAACGTACTCTGATACCACTTAATGGGGACACAACCCAAGACAAAAATGAATGCAACAGGAAAAGGGGAATATTAATATTATAAGTGATATGCTATTACATCTACTAAAACAAAAATAGACTCCACAACATGCCCTATGGGCTTACAATGTTATCAAATTCTAGAGAAAACACTTCTCATAGTAACTTCTCCCAAACTCCACCAAAAAAACTACCTTTACAATGCTAGAAATGCCCTTAAGTAAACCAAATTAGGTTTAGGGTTAGGAATGAATTTAGAATATTCCATTTTTATCCACCACCAAAACAATAATTTCTAGAAAACATGTTAGAAGTTGGTGTAAAATTAGAAGAATCTAGAAATGGTAGTCCAACTTCTGGGAGGCATAACTTTTGATCCACGACTTCGATTGACGAACTGTTTAAATTTACAAAAATTTCTCCAAGTTCTCTATAGCCCTATGGATAAGCTTCACTCGTCCTCATTTTTGAGGCCATTTATTGCCTCAAATCTAACTTTGAAGTGCTCTTAGGAAGTCTCTAGTCAACTTAAAACTGCAATAACTTTCAAACCATAAAGCCTTTTTACCTGATTCTTTTTCTAGAGTGTTTTAAATTACAACTATAATCATCCCTCCAACTTAAACCCTCTAACTCATTATAATTATGGCTCAATTAAAAAAAACCTATTTTCTACATTGGCACATATCCCAAGGTGCTCTAAAAATGTAACCCAGAAATCCAACAGTGGAACTATGAGAGTTGGAATCTTTATTTGACCCAAATGGGTATCCAAAAATGAAAACACTTTAAATAGAAACTAAAACTAAGCATATTTTTGGGTGATACAGCATTTCCCTTACACCATTAGATGCTCCTACATAATATGGACTTTTAATCACATTTCTTGTTAGAAACTGGTGTATAATATATCATTCAACTGTATAGTTCCTTATATACTTTCTTTTTTTATTTGGATGTGGTGTGATCTCCCGATCCATTAGATTGGGTGATCTCAACTCCACATTATCCACTACCTCTAGCTTCTACTATCTTTTTCCATGATCAATCCATCTCAACTTTACCTTTTCCATTGTTTCTTTCATTATCCATGCTAGTGCTCAGATCCTACAGTTCTTTCTAACATGTCCAACCTTGAGACAACTAAAATAGACTAGATTTCCATTCAACCATTTCTTCTAATTACCTTTAAAATGTGTCTTAATGCAATTTTTTCTAGAATGTGTCCATACTCTCCACAATAATGACAATTATACTATGTGTTGTAATCCCAATTGTAAGATTTATCTTTCTTAGGTGCATGAACTTTCCTTTTAGATGTATAGTTAAATTTACCTTTGGATTTTCATTCTTCAACTCTATGTCCATATTTCTAATAGATATAGGAATGCCCTCCAAATCTAGGTGTAGTAGGTATATCACTTGCCTTTGATCTACATTCATGTGCTTAGTGTCCTTGCTTCTTACAATTAAAATAGTTCCTAGTAAACTTAGGTTTAGGATTTTTCATACCATTTTTTCTTATGTAGATGTTTGCTATGTGTCCATGTTTACCACAATGATGACATGTAGGTTTTATTTTAGGTTTTTCATTTCTTTGTTCTCCACTTTTTGATGACTCTCCTTCCTCAATAGATGAAGAGTGCTTGATATGCCCTAGATCAAAAGTATCATTGGATGACCTTGGTGATCTCATCAGTTCTTCAAAGTATCTTATAGCTTAACTTAGTTTATTCATTCTTTCCAGAAGTTATCTCTCACATCTTAACTCATTCCTTGGTTGGTCACTTTGTGATGTGAGATTTGTAATCTTCATGTTCTTTCTGTTGAACTCTTGATTCACAAGTAACAATAGATTCATCATGTCCAGCTACGTATTTTCAAGATTCTTCACATTAAATGACCTTTTCTTCAAGTCTAGTAGCCATTTTTCTTTTGTCTTTTTCATCCATGATTTTCTCTTCTTTAGTTTTCTAATTTTTTTCAATCACTTCACATAGCCTTACTGATTGAATTTCATGCTCTCTCTTCGGTCCTCTGACTTCTTTATTTAGAATATTGTTCTTTTCCAATAGATATTCTATTGCTACATCACTATCACTGGAATTCCCACTAATAAGCAATTCTTTGGTATCAACTTCCTTATATAGAGTATTATTCTTCTGAATGACAATGTCTTTCCTTTCCTTTAAGGATTTCCTTAACTCTTCTTTTCCTCCATAAAGTTGATGCACTATGATCTAGATTTCAATCATCTAATTCTCAATGATCTTTCCCAATTTTTAAGCCTCCATCTCCAAGATCCAAAAAATCAAAATGTTATACTTCTTTCAAGAGAACACTACTCTAATACCAATTGTTGGATGTCTTATTGGGAAAAAAGATATTAAGAGGGGGGGTGGTGAATCAAAATCTTTAAAACTTGTAGTTCCTCAAACAATATAACAAATTTACTACATTCACTCCTAATCCATCTCATATCTTAGATCTCATACCATATAATAATAAAATGTAATGCTAAAATATAATTTATCTAAGCATAACATCCATGGAAATATAAACACATAACACAAATATTTTGGTAACCCAAAAACCCTCCAAGGCAAAGATAAAACTAGAGTGGGAATGAAACCCAAATCTTTACTACTGTAATAACAAAACTCACCTATTAGGTCTACAATTTGATCACTTCTAATGATCTACCTTGTGAGGGGTCTTATCAGTTAAAATAAATATAAGACTACTAAGTCTACCTTGATTAAAGGATTTAAACTTACAATGAAGTAAGCACTATGTTAGAAGATTTAAACAAGATCTATTAAAATCATTATGTTAAGATATTTTCCCTCATTCACTTGTTAGAATGTCTCAGTACCTAATCCTTTGGTTTTCTCTCATAAATTTTTTTATGGATCTTCTCTCATCAATGTCTAAAATTGATCTTCTCTGTTCTACCCTTCACAACTAGGTTTCTCTATCTAATCTCCTTATCAAACTTAGTGTTCCTTACACTTGTCTTACCTTTTTTTCTCCTTCATGCTTTCATCTCACTCCCATTACTCTTCCATTGTGATTTAGGGTTAGATATCTTCTTAAATAAACAATCATGGAAAGTTCTAGATCATAATCAATGATCCATAATTCATCCTTTTATCATTTAACCCTTTTGATTTTTTGATTGATTAATCTTCTTTTCTTGGGATTAATGCTCTCTACCAAAATGTGTGATTTCACTCTTGACTATATCTATAATCCTTAAAATTCATATAGAAGTTGGCCAAAATAGTTTACATAAGTGTTAGTGCCATTACAAACACATACACAAAAACTGGTTTACTTGACAATTGAATGTTCTGACACTTGGTCATAACTGACATTCATGTTATCTCTCAGCTTCTATAGGCTTGACATATAGTGAATCACTCGATATAAGTTGACTTTACATCACTTTGTCTCCATTTTTTTGTTTGACATGTATATTGGCTCGGTCTCTACTGGGGTACTTGGCAACCTTTGACTTGCTTGGTATGTAGTGATATATAAATAAGTCCATGAAGCTTGACCTTCTCTAGATGGCTCGGTTGTACTGATGATTGACCAATGTTGCCTTGAGAATGACCAAGTGTTGGACATTAGTAGGAAACTAGGCTTAGAGATCAACAAATACATGTAGGAAAATTTTTAAGATCACATAAATATTTCAATCTGACATAGTTTTAAAACATGGACAATCAAGAAACTTCACACACGAGATATTTTCCCCTAAAAGTGTAAATGTTGGACATCTATAATACAAATGAGGAACATTATTTCCTTTCCAAAAAAGAGTAGCTATTATGAGAAGACATACTAACCAACCCTAGGGTCTATAATTATGTTCATAGACTAAGAATTAATTGATTCATAGTTTGTGTGACTAAGGGTTACAACTAAACATAGTGAACTCAATGCCCTGGCATGAAACCCAGAGCTCTGATATAGTATGTATAGACTAACCTTCTTATACTAATTACACATCAATAAAATATAGATTTGTAAAAGGATTCAGTAAAAAACTCAAAGGTTGATTGCACAAGTCAATAAGATAAAAATAGATTCCCTCTTATATAGGATTTTTAAAAGTACAATTATGACTATTACCATTGAAAAGATAAGACATGCATCTATGTCCAAGAAAAATGGAATATTGACCATATGTCAAAGGTCCTAACATAATCATAGAAAGAGATGCTACATCAACTCATTTTAAAAGGTTTCAACCAACTTGTTTAAATAACAACTCAACAAGATATTGAGCAACAATCAAGTCATATCAATGCAAGATAAAGATTAGACAATACATAAACATCCACATAAATAAAAATAAATCAATCAATCAAATTACCAATGCCACCATGATGGATATAAAGGAAAGTATAGCATTGTAAAGAAAATTCCTTTCCATGAGGAAACTTTCAATACTTGTTTACAAGAGTTAAGAGGGAAAGAATATTTTGAAAGTGCATTTTCAAACTATTATGAAGCAATAAAGCTTCCTCAGAGTCCTTCATGACATAAAGATACCAAACCTAGCTAGAATTAGTCTAGCTTAATAAAATTCATAGTAGCAATGAAATTTGTGCAAGGATAAAACCATATATTAATACAATAATAAAAGATAAATTTGAAGATTTCATTTCCATATCAATCAAATTATTCAACAAGATGAGTGCAAATGATATTAACTCAATCATGATGGAATATGCCCAAACTACATTCATATATGAATTGTTGAATAAAACCATCATAATAGAACCTCTAGAAGATTATCACTACCAACTAAATAAATAAATATGTTGCACAATCTTTCTCATACCCACATAGTGGAACTATGTCAACACACAATTCTATGAACTTTCATACTTGCAATTATCCATATAGTGAAGAAAAAGCTCATAACTACACTTAAGGTCTATGTTCTATATAATCCTATACATAGTTCATGATTATAATTGCACATTCCTAGTTTAAATCACATCATATTAAGAACAAAATTTCAATTTTGTTAATGGTATCCCTAATCTTATGCATTGCATGTAGCCTATTTATTGAGAAAAATACATATTTGAAATTTAGACTGTGTGTAAAGTATCAAGACCCCATAAAATATTTATATAGAAGAATTAATTGCAACCCTTTACTAATCAATCAAATAGAGATATTAAAATCATCCTTTTCTGATATTAATGAACATAGCCTTCAACAATTCTTACAATGTATAGTTTATGCATGAGAATGTCATTTATAGTTTTATCATAATAAATCCACTTCATTACCTACAAACATGTTTGAATCCTACTAATTCAAATAGGTTGTTCAATATTTTATCTAGAGAAAATATAGACCTATTTGATCATATCAAACATAAAATAATGATGGAACCATCTTTTAACTATCCTAGTAGTCCTTAATATAGAGCTCATAATTTTTTTTTAAATTCTAGCATACATGTTATAGAAAGTCGTGAGATTTCTTAAGTTATTATTCAAGTAAGACATCAATGGTTGGGTTTACTTAGCTAAGTATACACAAGATTTATTAAAAATAACTCTAATTCATGATTGTTAGAAATGATATTACAATGGGACTACATCAATCATCAATTTGCATCCAGAAATTCTATAGGAAAGACATCTCAATATCAAAGCCAAGATAGACAACTATAAAAAAATGTATCCATGATCAAAAGACTTGTACAAATTTTAAATTACACATATTTTGAATGCTTATAAGGAATGAGCATATCATGAAAGAAATTTTTTAGAAGATCAATTAGTTCTAATAATAATAATTTCATTTGTAAAATAGCATTTCCATTTAATAACACAAAATATATTCAAAGCAACATTCCCAATAAAAAGGGAGTAGTAAAAGTTGCAATGTATGTCTATCTATATAAATTCACTTCCCAATTAGATAGTAAAATTTTGGATAGTTCTAATTCTTGGTTCGAAGGAGCATCATTGATGGGCAGAGGAATGATGCAGAATAACAATGGAAGCTTTCTTGGTGAGGGCTTGATCTCTAGTCCTCCATGCTGATTTTTCTTTCTTTTTTCTGGATTTTATACAAGGTGGAAGAAGTGGTGCAACCATAGTTGGATTGAGGTTTTGGTTGTTCACATGGAAAGGCCTAGGATTTCTTCAGCATTGGCTATGAATGTATGGTTATTCTTTGGCAATGCATGCAATGAGATTTGAATCATTTTATGTGGGGGAGGGCTCTAAGCAAAAAAGAGTTAATGGATGTTTTCCACAGAATTAGGATCGACCTGTTCTAGTTATTCCTTTGGAAGCTATGATGGAAGAAATTGAGTATTGGACCAAGCATGCTATAATTTGAAAATTTCTTATAATCTCGATATCTTTATCAACTCTTGAGGCATGGATTCATTGTCCATGTCAAATGGATGGTGATATTGAGATTATGTTGGCTAGGAATAGCTATTATTTTGTTGTCTTCTCTTTCATATCTGATCAGGATCATTTTTTTTGGAGGGGGCCTTATTTTTACAATGAAGTAGGGTTATTCATTAAACCTTGGCACCTAGGATTTAATTACGCAAAGGATATCCCCTCAAGGGTGCCAATGTGGGTTTGACTACCATGTATTCCTCTTGAATATTGTTGAGCAGATATTCTTTATCAAATTGTTTCTTTTCTTGGAAAGTTAGTTACGATTGCACATTAATCCTTGGATAAAAGCATTCTTTCTTTTGCCCAAATTTGTGTTGAAATTTATTTGAATAACCTATTATTGGACTCTTTGGAAATTTTACTTTGGTCTTTGGTCTTCCTCATGGGTGAAACAATTAGATTGTGCATCCCTCCCTTTTCAATGTTGAATATGTCATGAGTGTGAAAATTTATAGTGTGAATGCCCTCAAACTTTAGCTTCTAAAGGGGATGATGATTCAACTATTGGAAATAATGGTATCCAGACAAATATTGTGTTACATCCTAATTTTTAACCTAATTTAAAATTTAGCCATCAAGGTTCACATAAAGTCAGCTGATAGTTAAATTTTTTATAATCCTTTGAAATGGTAAGATGGTTAGTCATTATAATTTCTTGTGAAGATAACATGCTAGTTGATTATTTATCACGAATTCATGGAATTCAAAAGGTAGCTAGCTGTTATGGTTATTTATAACTTGTTATGATAATATGATTTAATTGCAAAGAATTTCCTTGCAAGAAACACATCAAAGGGGTGGAAGCATTGTCAAAAAAGAATTAGGCACAGGAGCATCACCATCACTAGGCAAATGGGTTGAGGACCTAGCGACATGAACATTAGGATACAATTGATGAAACTGCATGAGCTATTTAAATAAATAATTTGAGAAACATAAAATAATTGAGTTAAAATATAAAATGTAACTCAAAGGATTTTAAATGATCTTTTACCATATTATTATAATATATATCTATGTAAATACACAGATATAACAATGAAGTGATACTATCATATTATTTTATTATAATAAAATAATGTCACTTCACCAATATATTTACATGTATGTATATAAATTAAAATTATAATAATATAAAAATTATAATCCTTACGCCTTTATCTTCCAACCTTTTAATCTTTTCTCTCCTCTTTTTTGTTTTTAATCAAAATAACACTTGGAAATTCAAATTGACACATAATCTTTTTAAACCAGTGGAAGCCAAGAAGACATAGCTTGATTCTTTATTTGAAAGTCATGAGAGGGGTTAGGATATTTAATTCCTGACTCAACCACATATCTTATTATCTCTATCACCTTTAGCACCATGTTACACCCATTTTCCAAGAGTCATAAATCCCTTTTTCTTTTTCCAATCTAATCATCCATTACAAGCAACAGTCCTACCGGATACACCCAGTCTTTGAGGATTAAGCCTTCTGCAATAGATACATCTGCAATATTTTAAGTAGAGAAGACTTCCAAATCGGATGCCAAGCTTACAAACTTCTTTACCACCACACACCCATTATATCTTCCATATCAAGCCTTGTCAAGTAGTTTTAATTATGCTCCTTGCTGTGCAATAATTCAGCGAAAGATATGTGATCATATGTTCTGCAAGTAACATCTCAACGCAACAAGAGAGGACCAAAAAAAGTTTGAGTCCTTCAATACAATATCAAATACTTAACAAGTCATGAATAAATTAAATGAAATATATTTAATAGCTCATGCATAATCCTATTTATTGTATTTCCCTATTGTTAAGACAAGTGGTGTGATTAGATACCAAGATGCTCAATGGATGACCAAATGTTCCATGTCTAATTGTGTGAGGATAAATTTATGGTCTAATGTTGGGTGTTTAAGCCCCTAACAATTTTTCCCCTCTCTAAAAGATGTTGGACATGCATCACCCAAAGATAAGCTATGCATTCAAACGTTTGTTGGAAACAAGTATTTTTTCTTTTATGATGTATATGCAAGAATGTAAGATTAATTGAGTTGTATCATCATTATAGTTATTTTACACCTAGTTGCAAGAGATAGATTTATCTAATGGATTGTTAATTTAGTTTCTCATTTATATGAATTATGAATATGAGCATATGTTCTAATCTTATGTTATTGCCACTGTTAAGCATTTAGAAGGAAAGGAATCATACATTGGTATCTAGAGCCCAAATTGATTTAGTGGTATTTGCAACCTAGAAGAGAACCCGCCCCCCCTATATATTGAAGAGCATGCCCCCAAACATATTATTGTTCCTGGAATCACCTTAATGAATGCCGAGGACCTTGCAGAGAAAGGAGCAAGGTGCGTGCAAAATCTGAACCCTAGATGATTCAGTAGTATTTGAATCCCTAAATGATACCGTGGTATCTGAAGTCTTAAATGATCTAATGGTAATTGATGCCCTACTTAATACAATGGTATGTGATGCCCTAATTGATATGGTGGTATTTAATGGTAATCGTCATTTGATATTGATATAGTGGTATTTGAAGGCAATCATCATTTGATTTTGATATTGTGGTATTTGATGGTAATCATCTATTTATACTATGTGATATTTGTGGACTAATCTAGGTGATTGTATAAGAATCCCTATAATGATTTCTCAATTCAAATTCTCTAGTATGAAGAATTTAATTTTCGTAGTAATTTCATTGATGGTGTTTTTCAATTCTTAGTTATGAAATTTTATTTAACTAATTTTAACTATTAATCTCATTCATATGAACGTAACTGATTTAACTATCTTCTTATGAAAATGAAGTAATAACTATATTTCTTTGAATATGTTAGTTGTTAATTAAGACCCAAAAAAAGTGGATGTTACATATGGTCTCAGAGCACTAGGTTCAATGCTGGAACCTTGGGACCAACACTGTTTTTGAGAAACTGAAAATGTAAATGTTGGAAAAGCTTTATTTTACATAACTAGATATTACAATCAAAACTGGAAAATTCACATTGGGAAATCATCCAGAATAGTCGGGGAAGGGTTGAGATGAAACAGACAAATGTATAAATTGCAATATCATAAAGATGAAATAGAACTAAGAAAATGACATGATTGGGAAGTCGAGTGGTGGTGATCAGGTCATTAAGCCCATCAAAAATGCTTGGCCAAGGTAGTTTATAGTTATGTTTGCCATCTAATGATCACATGATGTCAGTGCAACTAGTTATGCAAGCATGACCATATCATAACTATACAAACATTCTAAACACTAGGATGCTTGGGTGGCAAGACTAAAATGGTATGTGTGCCTTATCCTAGGAGGGAGGGTCATTCTCAGTAGAGAATGAGAAGATTAAATTGGGTCCAAATACCAAGGCTTGCACAATCCAAAAATAGCTCCTATAACCTTGATGATGGCAAAACATTTCTTTTCAGTTGAATGTTCCCAACATTTACTTTATGCAATTATATTCCTATTTATATGAAATGTTAGTAATATTTTGTTATCTATTTTGAACTTGAACTAAAGGAAAACAAAATTACAAACCATGATCTTTTCTGATGTTGATTAAATGACAAGATCATTTTCTTCTCCAATATGGAGTAAACACACTTGCATAATTGAAACTATCAATTCTTGTTTATAGATGTAAACTTTCGTTTGACATGGGTTTTTTCTTGAAATATTACACTGATGAGATGGGCATGAAAGCCTAAGTCACACAAATGGATAGACTTACAAATATTCACATAAGAATGATGAGTTACTCGATAAGAATATTATGAATTTTTTTAGATGCTTATGATCTTGATTAGATGTATGATGATCTTGCATAGAATATCACATTCTTACCCTTTGACACACTACTATACATGTATAATACACATGTGATGTTGACTTTACATATTGAGCTATTGTATATTGTTTTGGAGATGAAGTGTATATTCTATCATGAGATGATTATTCTAATGAAATGTTATTGTGATAAGATGGGTAAAAAGATTGAGGTTACATAAATGGAAAAACATGGATTCACTAACCTTTTTTAGTTGATCTCTAAGTTTGCAAGGATGATCTACCCATTAATAAGTACCATATGCTAGATGGTTTGTATAAGTGATTTAAATTATGATCAAGTTATGATCTAGAACTTGCTAGTTTAAGAATTTCAATTTTGAATACTTATCTTACTCTCAATTATTGAACCTTAAAAGTTTTCTTAGATGAATATATCAATATGGAATCGAACTAATGATATGGTGAGTGTTCAGATGAGTATGATAGGAATATGAAATAGAATCAACTCAATTTATGTTGAGATGACCACAAGTATGGTAAAGTGAACTCAGGTGAGTATGTGTTTAATTTTATGATATCATGCAAGTATCTTTCTAGAAACATTGAAGTAAAAATGGACCTTGAGTTTTGATTATGATTATGATTTTGATTCAATTTTGAAAAGAAATAATATCATGATGATATATATACATCTTTTATTTGGAATATTTTGTTAGTGTCTAATTTGCAAAGATCATCAAGGACAATGAAACACAAAGGGGAATGGTACATTACTTTCCAATTTTTAATACTCCTTTATAGTGTTCACTACAATTTCAATTTCATCAAGGACAATGAAACACAAGGGGAATGGTATGTTACATCCCAATTTTTGACCAAATTTGAAATTTAGCCATTGAGGTTCACATGAAGTCAATTGACAGTTAAATTTGTTATAATCCTTTGAAATGTTAAGATGGTTAGTCGTTATAATTTCATGTGAAGATAACATGCTAGTTGATTATTTATCATGAATTCATGGAATTGAAAAGGCAACTAGTTATGATTATTTATAACTTGTTATGATAATATGATTTAATTGTGGAGAATTTTCTTGTAGGAAACACATTGAAGAGGTGGAAGTACTATCAAAAAAGAACTAGGCATAGGAGAATCACCATCACTGGGCATATGGGTTGAGGACCTAGGGACTTGAACATCAGGATACAATCAATGAAAATGCATGAGCTATTTAAATAAATAATTTGAGAAAAATAAAATAATTGAGTTAAAATATAAAATGTACCTCAAATGATTTTAAATAATCTTTTACCATCTTATTATATTATATATCTATGTACATACACATAGATATAAAAATGAAGTGATACCATCATATTATTTTATTATAATAAAATAATGCCACTTCACCAATATATATACATGTACGTATATAAATTTAAATTATAATAATATTCAAATTATCATCCTTCCAACTTTATCTTCCAACCTTTTAATATTTTCTCTCCTCTTCTTTATTTTTAATCAAATTAACACTTGGAAATTTGAATTGACACAATCTTTTTTAACTAGTGGAAGCCAAGAAGTCATGATTTGGTTCTTTATTTTAAAGCCACAAGAGGGGTCAGGATCTTTCATTCCTCACTTAGCCACATATCTTATTATCTCTACCACCTTTGGCACCTAGTAACACCCATTTTATAAGAGTCATAAATCCCTTTTTATTACCAATCTAATCGCCCATTACAAGCAATAGTCATGTCTGATACACCCAGTCTTTGAGGATTAAGTCTTTTGCAATAGATATGTCTACAATATTTTAAGGAGAGTAGACTTCCAAATTGGATGTCAAGCTTAAAAACTTCTTTACTACCACTTACCCATTATATCTTCCATATCAAGCCTTGTCAAGTGGTTTGAATTATGCTCCTTGTCATGTAATAATTCGGCTAAAGATTTGTGATCATATGTTTTACAAGTAATGTCTCAACACAACAAGAAAGGACTAGATGGAGTTTGATTCCTTTAGTACAATATCAAATACTTAATAGGTTATGGCTAACTTAAATGAAATATATTTAATAGCTCATGCATGATCCTATTTATTGTATTTCCCTATTGTCAAGACAAGTAGTGTGATTAGATACCAAGATGCTCAATGGATGACCGGATGTTCCATGTCTAATTCTGAGTAGGGAGGGCCTTTCTTGTTAGATATTGTGTGGGGATAAAGTTATGGTTTGAGGTTGGGTGGTTAAGCCCCTGATAATGTTCCCCCTCTCCATAAGATGTCAAATGTCCATCAGACAAAGATAAGCTATGCAATCAAATATTTGTCAAAAAGAGGTATTTTTACTTTTATGATGTATATGCAAGAAGGTAAGATTAATTGAGTTATATCATCATTACAGCTAGTTTACACCTAGTTGTGAGAGATAGATTTATCTGATGGATTGTTAATTCAGTCTTTCATTTATGTGAATTATGAATACGATCATATCCTATAATCTTATGCTATTTCCATAGTTAAGCATTCAAAAGGAAAGGAATGATATAGTGGTATTTGGAGCCCAAATTGATTCGTTGGCATCTGAAGCCCTAATTGGTTCAATTGTATTTGAAGCCCTAAATGATACAGTGGTATTTGTAGCCCTAATTCATTCAATGGTATCTGATGCCCTAATTGATACAGTGGTATGCACTTCCCTAATTAATATGGTGGTATTTAATGGTAATCATAATTTGATATTGATATAGTCATATTTGAAGATAATTGTCATTTGATTTTGATATAGTGGTATTTGATGGTAATGGTAAATTTATACTATGTGATATTTGTGGACTAGTCTAGGTGATTGCAGAAACATCCCTACAATGATTTCTAGGTTCAAATTCCATAGTATGAAGAATTTAATTTTCATAGTAATTTCATCGATGGTTTTTTTCAATTCTTAGTTATGAAATTTTATTTAACTGATTTTAACCTTTAATCTCATTCATATGAATGTAACTAATTTAAATATCTTCCTATGAAAATGAAATAGTAACTGTATTTCTTTGAGTATGTTAGTTGTTAATTAATACCTAGAAAAAGTGGATGTTACATATTGTAGGAAAAGGAAAAGCTATGATGAATAATACAACTAAGGGGAATAGTCAATTGGAAAATGTAGGAAAATAAAAGGCCCACTTTCATGATGTTGGCACTGATAAAGATGGATTTATTTCCGCTCTCTCATGAGGTAAGGGGCAAGGACGGAATAGGCACTTTAAAGATGGATAATCTGATTTTGGTTGTAACCAATTTCTGGCATTGGATAGTATACCCTTAGAGGAGGGTATTCCTCCTAACATGTATTTTGATCTAGTTAGCTTGAATGGGAGTTCTCCACCTCATAAATTTTGTATGGATACCTAGGTTTTGGTTCATCACTAGAGTGAGGATCCTACTACTTCTAACTCTAGAGTCATGGTGACTCCTAAGGAGCCTCTAGATAATGACATAGTTTTGGTAGACTTTTTTAAGGATGTGTTGGCTTCTGGAAAGGGAAAGGAGCCTACCCTACCTTTGGGTGTATTGCAAAGACCTTTTAAGAGGAATTATTTTACTCCTCCTTTGAAGAGTGGGTAGAAGAAGGACTGGGAGAAGATCAAAATGCTAGGAGATGTGTTGGTAGATTCTAGGGTTGTGAAACCCATAGATGCTCAATTCCCCCTCTCTACTCAATGATGATTATTCTCTCATGGAATGTTAGGGGTTGAATACAATCCCTAGATGAAAATATATTCACAAGTTGGTGTTTGATCATTCTCCAGACATCTTTTGTATCTAGGAGACCAAGCTTTTAGTGGAGTTTATGGTCTGGAGTGCTTCTAGTATTTGGCCTCATGGATAATTCTAGTGTATTGGGGCTATGGGGAGAGCCAATGGTTTGGCTATTTTTTGGGATCCACAAAAAAATTCTCCTCTTGGTTGGGTGTCTTCTTGCTCAACCCTTACTATGGTGGCTTCTTGTTTGGTTTCTGGGGACATGATCATAAACTCTATTGTGTATGCACTTGTGGATTTTGTGGGGAAGGTGGGACTTTGGTTGCACATCCGGTATGTTAGAAATTTTCATCCTCTCCATCCTTGGATTTTAGTAGGAGATTTTAATTCAAATTTAATTATTGAAGAGAAGAAAGGTGGGTTGGATCAGCTGGGGCTGTCATTTGATCTTCTTTGCCAAAGTATTAATCTTTTGCATATGTCTAATATTAAGCCAATTAATGGGATCTTTACTTAGAATAACCAAAGGTCTAGAGTTGAAGATATTTTTAGCATCTGGATAGATTCTTGGATTTTTTCTTCTAGATTAGTGGCCCCCTCTCTCTCTTTAGATATTTTGGAATGGAGGGGCTTTGATCATTGGCCAATTAAATTTTCTTCTCTTGAGGTGTTTACACCCAAAAATCCTTAATTCAAGTTTCAGTTGATGTAACTTTGGGACTCTTCTCTTCATGATCTTATGACATGCTGGTGAAGAGATGCTAACCTAACCTACTATATTCCTCTTTTTTCCTTTTCTTAAAAACTTCAATATGTCAAAAGGAAACTCAAGAAATGGAACAAAGAATACTTTGAGAAACTCCATGCTATGAAGGGGCAAGCTCAGGAATGTCCTGGTGCCATTAGTAGATAGATTTAGGATCATGGCTTCTCTAAGGCTCTTGGAAAATTAGAATCCATTGTTTTGAAATATTTGGAAGAATGGGAACTTAGAGAGAAAATATACTGGAAGTAGAAGGCTAGAGTTGATTGACTTCTAGAAGGCAATAACAACACTTCCTCTTTTCATTAAATTATACAATCTTGGCAAAATTAGAGTTATATATCTTCTTTGGTTAATTCAAAGGGTCTACAACTTTCTTCCTTGCCAACTTTGTTCCAAGACACCGCCCAATACATTTTTCCCCTCTTTTCTAAGGATTCTCCTCTAGCTAAAATTGAAGAGAATATTATTTTGTTTTTTATTTCTTATCTTGTCACCCAAGCAATGAATAATTATCTCATGTGACTGCTCTCTTTGATGGAGTTGGAGGAGGTGGTTTTTGGTATACAAAAGGGAAAACCTCCTTACCTTGATGGATTTCCTATTGAATTCTTTTAGGAATTTTGAGACATTATTTATCAGGATTTGTTGGAGGTGGTTCAAGAATCATGCTCTAGTAAGAAGATTCTTGGGCATTGAACTCTACTTTCTTGGTTCTTCCAATAAAAGATGGGGCTAATCTATTGGATTTGTTCAAGCTTGCTACATTTTGTAATATGGTCTACAAAGTTATTACTAAGATGATTATTAAGAGGCTTAAATGGTGGCTCCCTACTATTGTCTTAGAAGAACAAAGAGGATTTGTTGCAAGAAGATTTTTTTGGATGGGGTGGTTATTGCTACTAAGGCTATCCACTCTATAGCTACTTCAAAGGAGTGATCTATGTTTATTAATATTTATATGGCTAAGGCCTATGATAGAATCAAATGGAGTTTTATTCAAAATGTTCTACTTACCTTTGGCTTCAACTCAGAATGGGTGAGTTGGACTATGAGCTGTGTTACTTCAACTTCATTCTTTGTTCTTCTTAATAGACAATCATCCTAGTTATTTGGGGCCTCTAGGGGTCTTTGGTAGGGTGATCCTCTCTCTCCCTATCTTTTATTATTATGGATAAGGATTTGGCTAGATTCATTAAGTTTTAGGCATCTCATAATTTAATTCATGGTTGGCATTTAGATAATAGGTTACCTTCTCCTTATCATCTTTAGTTTATTGATGAAACTGCACTTGTGGGAATTGCTCAGGTCCATGAGGCTATGACCTTTCAACATACTCTAGATACCTACTTTTTGGCATCAAGCCAAAAATTTAATGAACATAAATCCTCAATATTTTTTTTAACATGCTAGAACCTATTCAATGGAAGATTGGTAATATTTTGTAGTTCCAAATTGGGTCACTTCCTTTGACATATCTTGGTATTCATATAGTTATTTCTGGGCAACCATGACTCTTTTGGCAAATTTTCTTAGCAAGCATTGGGAGAAGGTAAATCATTGGACTCATAGATGACTTTGTACTATGGATTGAGTTGCTCTTCTTCAATATTCTATTCAAACTGTACCTATTTATAGAAACATGGTTCAGGTAACTCCCATCTACTTTCTCAAGGAGTTTGAGGCTTTGTCTTGAAAATTAGTATGGAGTGGTAATTTTCATAATTCAAAATAAAGTTTAATTATTTGGGAGATTTTTCATATTCATAAGAAGGAGGGTGGTCTTGCTCTACAGTCTGCTATCTTGAGTAGCCAATCTTTGGTTGCTAAGCTTTATTAGTGATGGTGCTCTAGACAAAATCAACTTTGTGACCACTTAGTCACTTACAAGTACTTCATGGGTGCTGATCCTAACTCTATTTCCTCACTTCCTTTGGAAAGTTGGAACTCCATGGTGTGGCATACTCTCAAGAAGGGTGTTGTGCTAGTTAAGAGAGACATTTTCTAGATATGTAAGGGAGGCTTTGAGGCTTTGTTATAGATTGATGCTTGGGGGCTAACACTCCTATATTATCCATGTTCCCTCATCTTTAGATCCTTTATGATTCTTTTCTTAATGTTGTATGGGATAAGGTGGCTCACTATAAGACTTGTTATCACTTAGGTCTTGTTGTTGGCTATAGATTGAAGAACTCTTCAGATCAGCCTCCTAGGGGATCCAAGGAGGACCACTAGGAGATTTCTAGAATTTGGCTTCTAGGAAATGTTTCTCATTGGACAGATGAGATGTTTTAGCTTTGGGGGGTACCCCATCTAGTAAATACTCTATTTTTTCTAGGTACCATAAGCTTACTAGACAATTGTTTGGAGATGTTGAGGTGTCATGGTGGAAAAAAATTTGGAATAAGTTTTCTTGGTCCAAATATAATTTTTTCATGTGGTTGGTGCTCCATTTATGGTGTCTTATAGAGGGGAGTATGTCTTCCATCTCTTCTTCTATTGCTCTTATTCTATCCAAATATGGCTCCTTTGGTATAATTCTTGGGGAAAACCTTCTTAGCATATTCCTTCCTTGTCTTTTTTTTGGGTTGACTTTGGGAGTACCCCCACTCTACTACCTCTCATCTTTAGGCTGCATGGGTTTTTGGTATTGCATTTATTCTTTGGCATATTTTTTTGGAGAGGAATTGATGAATATTTCAAGATGTCTATACTGGAGTCATGCAACTTTGGTGGAAGATTACCCATTCTCTATAGGAGATCATTTAGGCTAAGTATGTGTTACACAATAGTATGGCTCATGGTGACCTTTTCATTTACAATCATCTCAATTTTTAGCTCCATAGGGGGTCCCTAGTGGTTGTAGGCCAATTGTTCCATGCTTTTCCTAGACAAATTAGGTGACAGGTGAAGCAATAGGTGAATTAGAAGGGGCATTGGTCTCCTCCCCCACCCAGAGTTCTAAAAGTCAACATTGGTGGTTTCTTCCCAAAGTAATACTGGTCCTACTAGCATTTGGGGAGTGGCTCATTGTAGCTCTAGTAAGTCCAATTTCTTTTTTCAATGCATACAGGTTGTCCTACTAATAATCTTATGGAGGCTCTGGAAATTTTACATAATGTTGAACAATATTTTCTGAAAGGACATGGCATAGGATTATTTGTGAGACTAACTCCCAAGTTTTTTTGAACCTTCTCACTTCAAAAGCACATGCGGATCTTAGTTGATACCTAGCTTTAGTTCTAAATCAGATTCTCCTCTTGTGTAGATCTCTAGAGTTTGCCCATTTTACTTGCATTCCTTGGAAATGAAATGGAGTTGTTAATTATTTAGCTAAATGGGCTTCTAATCATGTGCAAGATTGCAATATTAAAGATATGGGGCAATTAACGCATCAATTAGCTATTGAATCCAATGATCTTGTTGGTAGGGATAGAGATTTTAGAAAGTAAAGTTCACCAAGATAACTGAGAAGGGGGTGAATAAGTTATCAAATCAATATAACTTTTATCAACCTTATTAAACCTTAAGCATATTAACAATATAATTAGCAACCATAAGAAGATAAACATACATAATAACACCAAATATGTTAACTAGGGGAACCCTTGATTAGAGGGAAAACCCCAGTGGGGATGGTACCCACAACATGATGTACTGATATATAAGTTCCTTGTAAGAAGATGGACTATGTTAGAAGCCAATGAAATGCATTTAGTACATATGAGTCCTTGTTAGGTGATTCCAACCCAATATAGAGTTTTTCCAACCCTATTATGAGTTGTTCCAACCCTATTAGGTGTTCTACAAGGAACATAGACTCGCTATCAAAACAACTTTAGGGGTAAGACCATCAAACTCACTGTCCAACTGGTCTTTGCATTATTCCTTTCAAAATAATAGAAATGACACTAAACTCCACAACTCAAAATCTTTTTCTTTCCTCTTACAATTCCAATACCACACCAAATATTTCTCAAATCTCAATACTAGATCTTCCAATTCATATCACACTGATCCCTTTGATTGCTTACTCACATTTACCATCTTCTCATATCACTTACTCAATCCACAACTTTTATATCCATCACCACGAAAATAAAATTTCTATATACCATATCCTCAAAATAATTCTCTGAGTTGGCCTTGAGGCTTTTCTAATTAATTATAATAGGACCTCATTAAGATATTACCATTCGTTACATTTTTTCATAATTACAAAGCACTGTCTACTCATAATAATTATAACTTTTCACACCGTGACCTTAGACCTCATACACTCTCTAATGTCATCATTAGGATGTCTAGTATCACTATCTAACTTCATTCATCACTATTCTATCCATTTTAAGAGACACAATCCAAACATTAGAAACCACTTCTCAAGTACTCTATCTACATGTTGGCCTAGTTTTCAACATGGTAAAAATACCTTAAATTTTGTTGTGAAAATCCAGGTATCCTATATGTGATTAGAGTTTGTTATTCTCTTGAATAATTCACACCCTAGAAAATCCCTAATTGTTATACCCTAATATCAGTTGTGCCCTAGGTTCCTTGTTGAAAAAGTTCAAATTGTTTGCACCTTTTTGAAATTGAGGTAGGGGATTTAAATAGAGCCCTCATACCTTTCAAAAAAAATTATTATAAGGTTTTTCTGCAATCTTTTGAATTTTTTCGTCAAATTGCCATTTTTTCCCTAGCTTGTAACTCATTCTTGATGAAAGGTCATGTCATGTTTAGCCCACGTATTGTTTTTTCTTGTTCAAAACCTTTCTAGTAAGTTGCTTTTAGATCTGTTGATCTCTTCCTAGATCAATAATCATTGCATTCTCGCAATTTCAAGATGTGAGGAGTTTACCTAAAGTGAGAAAGCAATGACATGATACCTAACCAATAGGACCTGAGGAAGTACAAAAGCTAGTTGTTGCATGACTCATTGATCTTCTTTAGATCAATGGATGTCATATCCTTACATATCCAAGATGTTTATTGTTTAAAAAGTGTGACATTGTGACAAGTCAACAGGGATCCCTATGGGCTCTTTTGGTCTTAAAAAATATAAAAATAAGCATTTTCCCAGTCATAGATACAGATGGAGATCAACAATCATTGTAATCTCACATAATGAAAGTACTTAATATTTAATCAAAGCAAGGTTGTGACATGTTGACATGTCGAATTTGTAGGACTAGACTAAGTTGTAAGCCACGAAAGAATGTTGTCAGGATAGTTTTCCAGGTGGCATGTTTTGATTGGTCATTCATGTTAACTATAACAAGAGAAATTAATCTTTCAAAACCATTAGATCTTTAGCTGAGCAATGGCTATCACATTCTCAGAATTTAAAGTTGTTTGAAGTTTACCCAAAGAGAGAATGCAAGAGATTGCCACGTGTCCCTATGGGCCATGTTATGCATATAGTCAAGAGAAAAGATCGTAACCATCTGTACAATGAGGATCAAAGAAATTTTATTTATTTCAAGATGAAGATGCATAGTTTTTAACCAAAGTGAGAAAGCAAGGAAGTCACACATGTCTCGGTGGGCCCAAGTTGTAAAAGAAATGCAATTACAACTCAGATTTTTTGTGATTGTAGGATGCAAAAGGATCAATGATGGTCATATTATCGGATAATGAAAGTGCTCAAATTTTAGCCAAAGTGAGAATATGAGGTCTTGACATGTGTCCAACTTTCCAAAAAAAAGTGATGTAGTCATTAAGTTTGAAACAAGACCATCCAATCATACCTAAATCAATGACCAAATTTCAAAATTGTGGCATAACATACACAATCTGACTGTTGGAGCATTAATGGTGTATCAAAGTGAATTCATGCAAAGGAAATCTACATAAAACTTGTAATTCAAAGTATAATTAGTTACAAAGAAAAAGAGATTTGAAGCACAGAGAACTAGAGCTTAGAGTGTGATTTTCTCATATAGTGAATTGTTGTAAACAAATTTTTTAGTTGAAGGAAGAAATTTTGGGTGAGTACTTAAAGATTTTGATTGTTTGAGAAATTTCAATTTCAATTTTATTAGATTGATAAGATGCATCCATGAAGGGATTTTCTAGAAAGGTAGACTACCAACAGGGAAATGTGCATGATGATTTTCTAGAGTAGTTGCCCTTTTCCACTAATGAAGCAACCAAAGGGAAAGAATTCATCCCCAAAAACCCTAGATTGCTAGTTAATGAAGGTTTTAATGATAAAGAAAATTGGTTGAGGGATGCCAAGATATATATTGATGGTTTGGAACTGTTTAGAAAATGGTTTTTAGAGAGGAAATATGATACTCCATTAGGTAATGTATTGCAATTTGATTTAGGAAAGTTGATAGTTCCTAGTGTTTTATTTGATGATAATTTGTTGACAATGATAGGAAAAAGGTATGATCTAGTACTAAGGGTTGTGAAAAATCATGCAAGAGAGAACCTTTTTAGGGTCACACTTGGAAAAATTAGGGAAGTTTTCATGTTAAACCCTAACCATGCATTACATGAGAGAATTAACCTAGATGCTCTGCAAGCACAGTATGATGCCTAGAGGATATACATTCAGGGAGGGCTAGTGTAAGAACATTTTTTAAGGATAGGGCATCTACCACTGGTGATATCTCACACCCCTATTTTACCCCTAGGGCACAAGCACTCAAATTCTCCCTCTGCAGAATTTTTGGTATAGATGAGAAAGATCATATCCAAGGATCCCTAGTATTCATTATTGCTTGAACTTTGTAATATGGCATGAGTTCTATCTTTGATTTTTCTTCATATCTCAGAAAAGAAATCCATAATGGATTAATTGGCATTAGTAAGGCCAAGGTTGAGAAGCCCTTTTGTTGGTATTCCTTGTTGATGTATATGTGTTTGTATAAAGGAGTTTCTTCTTTCTCTAAGGAGATGAAGCTAGAATTGATGAAGGATGGGGAGAAGCTACCTATTCAGCTATGGAGTGTTGACATGACCTAGGAGGTTACAGATGCCAGTTTTGTTTGATTTGCTAGATATTTTTCCTCAAAGCTAAGGATTTTTTTTAACAAGAGACAACCCTAGAATACCCCATCCCTTACTAGAGTTGATCAAGCCTAAGGATCATGCCAAGGGTCTAAAAATGAGCCAAAATTGGGGGATGTTATCCCTTACTCTATATCCACTATTTTTAGAGTTTATGGTTTCTAAGGGAAACCTCGTGTTCTTCCTTATCAAGTTCCTTTAAAGGTTGGCATTGTAGAATTCTTATGGAAGATAGGAGGACTAGAAGAAAAGAAGCTGGCAGGCAGATCTAGAGGCACAATTTTCCCAAACTTCATAGTCATCCACAATTTTGTGCTCACCAAGGGAGGATGGAGACATCTAGGTAATCTTTTGGATAAATACCAAATGGATCAATTCCATCCACATTTTATTGACCATAAATATTTTTATGATATGTTTAAGGATAGAACCAAAGCTTTATGAATGTTTTGTTTACTTTCCTAAGGACATTATAAGAAATGAGTTTTCTTTGCAAGAATAGGAAGTAAAAAAGGAAAAGTGGAAAGTGCATAGTAGAGTTCTAGAGTTCATTAATGCATTAGATAAGAAATTTGATCCCCTTGATCATATTAAATATTGGGGAGATAAGCTTAATAAACTTATGGAAAATTTTGTTGGGTTCATGCAAACCCTTAATGAGAAAAAGGCAATTTTGATACAAGCATACCTAGAGTAGACTATAGAGATTGAGAAAAGGCTGGCAAATAGGGAAATAATAAGTCTAGGGTAATACACCTTGCAAAGGAAGGCACGATATGTTGTAGCTAGAAATATAAATATATAGCCTATTCCTTTGTATAAGATGCAACTTTCAAAAAGCCCTCTCTTAGCACCAACTGCTAAAAGGATGAAATTAGAACAAGGTTCTTCATCTAGAGTTGCGGAGTACTCTCCTTCATAGAGCCCCACTCATATTGATAATGAAAATTCCTTGAGGGAACAACTAAAACAAATAGGAGGTCAGTGTGATATTGTGATAACTACATCAAAAGTGGAGGAGGGAGCACCTGAAGAGCCTCTAATGCCACTCCTAGCCATCACTGTAGAAGATTTCAGAGGGAAGGAGATTGATCCTATTGTGGATTAGGAAACAAATAATTTTTTGGATGATGAAAATTTTGTAGAGTCCAGGGCATTCATCTAATTTTTGTGGAGCAGTAACATTGAATATTTTGAGGCAAAGTGTAAGAAAATAGAAGTAGAGAAACCTACTAGACATGACTTTCACATAGAGGAGGAAGTTGAGGCTAACCTAATGTAAGAATTCAATCAAATAACTCCCTCGAGAGGAAGATAACTACTAAAATATTCAAGAGTAATGATACTACCAAAATAGGACATTGCTAATGCAATGATTTTTTGATGCAGTGAGAAAGGAAAAGAAAACAAAATTTAGAACTAAGGAAGAAGTAAAACAAGCCCATAAAGGGGTAAAGTACAATGATGGTAAAAAATCCTTGGTTATGTGGTCCATTCAAAAAGGGATATTTAAAGGGCCCAATAAATGTAAGATTCTAAACACACTGAGATCTTAATGGTCCTCAAAGTGGATGAAGTGGATAGTGAGCGGGTAGCCTAGATGAACAAGCAAGTAGCTAATTTTGGGGTAGTAGTAGCTGTGAAATACAAGAGAAAATTCTTGGAACTGAATTATAAATTTGAGAAGGTGCTGGAAGCCTATGATGAAAGAGGAAGAAAAAATTATCAACTAGAAAACATAATTGCAAATATGGAGAAGCAACTTGGAAAATGAAAAAGGGGAAGGCAATCTAGTCAGCTCAAAATTGCATCTTCCCCTATTCCACTACCACCTTTTGGTCCTATTGCGGAAATTCCTAGTACACCTGAGCAACCAAAATTCTACACAACTGATGAGCTCAATGAAGAAAAAGCAAAGATCTAGTCATTACATGTAGATTTTGGCATCCAACATGAAGGCAAAATAAGGGATATAATTTTTGGTTTTGGTAGTCAGAGTCAATTGGCCCCTTTTTTCACTTGGAATTTTCAAGGTTGGTGGACATATGGAAAGAGTTGAATAATATTGAAGCCACCTTAAGACCAATCTTAAATAAATGGATTAGTAGAGATGATGCCATCACTGCCTTGTATTGCTCTATCATTGACAACTCTAATGATCAAGTTGAGAAATTTTTTGACCAAATGCATGATCTACTGACTTTTGATCATAAAAGAGATATGCTACAAAGAAGACTAAATTATTTTTTCTCAAAATATCTTAGCAAATTAATATTTTGGCCTTTTTCCCCATGTTTTAAAAGGTCTAGGTTATATAAAAGACAAAGAAGAATGGGGGAATGAGCTGAGGGAACTATTAAGCATTAGAATGAATGAAGTGGTAAATAAAGAGAAAATTATGTTTGGTTTTCTAGTACCACAGAAGAAATTGTGGAAGCCCAATTATTTTTTGATTCTTTCAAACAATCCTTTTTTGAATTAAAGAAATTAGGGAAAGATATTTTAAAGAAAGTGAAAGAAATATTGAACTACAATTGGCTAGATGCAACAATTTTCAACAAGTGGATGGCATATTATTCTTTAGCTGCACAATTGCTACAAGTGTCTTCTCAAGAAGCTTTTGTAGACAAAACAACAATCATAGATGAAAGGCAGTTAGTTGAACAAGTTGTTTAGACTAATGAAAGAGAAAAAGATTAGCCAATTGTAACATTTGATCAAGTTGTTCAAACTGATGACATGGCAACTAATCAACAACTTGCAACAAACACCCAAGTTTCAAAGCTAGGCACAAAATAAGAAGAGAAAGTGGTCCCACAACTTGAGAAATAACAAAAGAAGGAAAATCAATCATTAGGTATAGTGGATGTGCAAGAGATTTCCAAAAAAGAATTGGCCTGACCATAAGGCGACCAATAAAGGGACCATTTTGTTACCAAGAAAAAGATCAACAATATTGTTTCTTCTCATGCAAAATTTTGATGGTGACTATTTTGTCCTTTGTAACCTTTTTTGTTTTAAGGATAGTTGTCCTTTTCCCTTTAAGCCTGAAGCTTGTTGCAACTCATACTATATAAATGAGTTCCCAAGGCTAGAGGAGGGTCTAAATTCTATTGATTGCATGAATTTTGTAAATTCTGAGTCAGTCCATGCATGTTGTAACTCTATTCCAAACTTGAATATGAAATTTTAATAGTGCTTGGTCTACTGTGTGTTATTTTTTGGTTGGGATAGACATTCTGATTGTATACAACTTCAAGAAAGTTAATACAAATACAAGGAGTTAATTATTGTTTCCAAATATTGTATCTTCATTTATCTCCATTGTGTTCTCTAAAGTTTGATGGTAAATTTCATTAAATTTCAGTAGTAATTTATTCTAAATTATATTTCCTTTTTCTTTTGTTGATAATCTAATGGGTTATGTAAATGCTTAGTGCAAAATGGGAAGAACTCTTGGTTTTCAATTTGAAGATATGATAAGTATGAGATCTAGAAATGAATTTTGATGATCTTTTCACAAAGTGTCAAGATAAGATCCAAAATTAGGATTAAAATCCCTCCAAATTAAAGCCTAGTGGATAAGACACTAGCCACCTTTACTATGTGATCTAATAGGAATATTTTTGCATTTAATGCAAAAAACTTTTATCAATCAATCATTCTTTTAATTTTTCTGTTGTTCAAGTCTAAAATGCCATCCTACACTTGATTCATGGGATTTAGGTTTTGGTAAATTAGCTATTTATTGTCTCTTTTTTGCTAGTGAATTAGAAGAAAAGGGCTAAATTATCTATTATTTTGGACTTCATGTTGAGAATAATGATCTTAAAGCAAGCAAGAGTGATTTCCTGAGGCAAACCCACCTAAATCTTGTAGAATTCAAAGTGGAGAAGACTTTATAGTCTTTTTAGTTGTTCCTTTTATCTTTCCTCTTTGAATACCCATTATGGTCTTTAGCTACATCCTAGGTTTTCTGACATTGTAAAAGGTAGTTGAAATCACTGTAAAATCAAGAGCCAACACTACAAATTGTCTTCTATAAATTATGAATATCTCACATGTCTTTGAATTTTTGCACATGCACTTGTCCACACCATCAAGATATACTTTAGAGCATATCCTCAATTATTCTTAACCTCATAACCAATGTACATAGTATGTATGACCTAGTTCTATGTCTACTACTCTACCAGTCTTTATAAAAATAATATTTTTTTGACATCAATAGTCATAAATGAAACATGTCAATCACCTCAACTATTCTATTAATGCTTAGGATACTCCCCCAAAGTAATAGCATTGAATTATTCATGGTGGAAACATAGATAAGAAAATATCTAAGTTCTAAGAATACCAAATCCAACTCTATTGTTGCTGCTACTCTCATCTTTGCAAATCCTCTTCATCAATCATATCTAAAACTCATAGGAACAACTCTCCATCTATGCTTCCTCATTCTTACATAAATGAAATAAATTTTTCACATTTCTCCCTCATTGATATAACTCAATGTGATCATCTTCATTTAGTACATCTCTCCCCATCACACACTCTCCCCCATTCACAAGAGACCCATTGCATACTCTCTTATATTGACATCAATGACAAAGGCATCATTATATCAATAAACTTCTCAAAGTCTTCAACCAAATCAAGTGTCCAAAGATAGTGTTTCATACTAGCTATCAAGAGTCCTTAGTGACTCTGCTCAACCAAAGATACTCCCCCATATAGGATTCTAGACCAACATTCAATCTAGATAAACAATAGTTCTATGTACCACTGAAGTGATGCAATCCCTTCATCATTGACTCAAAATTAGGTAGGGACAAAACCCCAAGCATACCTCACAAATACTCAAATGTATTCTTGGAAAAAGCCTTCATAAAATATCTATAATTTGTTCTTTTGTATTAATGTACTCTAATCTGATTTCTTTCTCTGCAAAGTTCTCTCTCAGAACATGACACTTAATAGATATATGTTTAGTCTTAGAATGTAACACATGATTCTTAGACATACTCATTATACTTTTGTTATCACAATGTATGATAATAGGTTTTGAAAACTCTATCCTAGTATCCTTTAGCATCTGCTTCATCCACATGATATGATTACAATTATTTGTTTTTGCTACATATTATGCTTCTATTATACTCTATGAAATACAATCTTGTTTCTTTCTCAGCCAAGAAACCAATCTTCCTCCAAGGAAAAATGCTCCACCAATTGTACTCTTTATGTCATCCATACTTCCTTCCCAATCAACATTAGTATATGCACATAGAGTACAGTCAGTTGATCTATCATACCACAAGCCAAAATTAGGTGTACCCTTCAAATATCTAAATATTCTATTCACTACTGCATAGTGTAATTCCTTGGGGTATGCTTGAAATCTTGCTACTATACCAACTACATTTGCTATATATGGTCTTGTATGAGTCAGACATTACAAACCTCCAATCATAGATCTGTACTTCTTTTGCTCAATTGTAGGTGTCTCATATTTGCTAGATAACTTGTAACTAGTTATAATAGGTGTACCGACAAGCTTACAACTTTCCAAGCCAAATCTCTTCAAAAAGTCTTTCAAATACTTATTACATGACAGGAAAATACCATCACTTTTGTACATAATCTATAGATCTAAGAAATATTTCATCTTACCCATCATATTCATCTCAAATTCATTGTTCACTTCAACAACAAATTTATCACTTTCTTCATCATTACCTCCAAATATTATGTCATCCACAAATATCACAATAATCAAAAAACCATCTTCAATTTCTTTCAAATATAAATTACTATCTGTAGTACCTTTACCAAATCCCAGCTTTTCCAAATACTTGTATAACCTTGCATACTAGGTTCTAGGTGCTTGCTTTAGTCCATACAATGCTTTCTTCAACTTGAATACCATGTCTCCTTTTGTTGTCAAATGGAATCCTTTAGGCTTCTCACTGTAGACTTCTTCTTCAAGTTCTACATTTAGAAATGCTAACATCACATCCATCTAATACGCTTTAAACTTCTTACTTGCTGCATAAGACAAGAACATCCTTACTGCATCAATTCTGACAACAGGGGAAAACGTCTCTTCATCTATGCCTTCTTGCTATGAATAACCTTTACATGCTAATATTTCTTTGTTTCTCACAACTTCACCTTGTTCATCCATCTTGTTTCTAGAAACCCATTTAGTTTCTATAACATTCTTATCTTTAGGTCTAGGAATGAATTCCCATGTTTCATTCATCACAATCTGATCTAGTTCTTCCTTCATTGCTTGCATCCAATGATTATCCTTGCATGAATGAATTCCCATGTTTCATTCATCACAATCTGATCTAGTTCTTCCTTCATTGCTTGCATCCAATGATTATCCTTGCATGCTTCATCTACACTTTTTGGTTCATCTTGAGAAATTAAAAACAATTCTTCAAAAACTTTGTTTCTTTTCATAACTCCTTTTTCTTTTCTTCCAATAATTTGATTAGAAGGGTTATTCTTTATCAAATTCTTGTTAAGTGTAGGTGTCACTGACTCAATTCTTACTTCTTCTATAGGTTCAAATCTTGGTTCTTCTCTCTGTTCCACAATTTGAATATCATTCTACAAATCATTGTTAGTCTCAAAGAAAATTTCAAAATTTTCAATGATAGGCTTAGGATTAGCTTCTTCTTCATCTAAAGTATAATCAATCATTATTTCTTTAACTCCAAACTTCTCATCTACTTTCACATTTGTGCTTCAACAATAGACTTAGTTGTCTGATTAAAACATCTACAATCTTTTCTTTTCAATTAATAACCAAGGAACATACATTCATCACTTCTTGCATCAAACTTACCAATGTCATCATCTCTCTTGATATAATATTTATTTCAAAAGATTTTGAAATATTTCATTGATGGTGCATCTCCAAACCAAATTTCATAAGGTATCTTGTTCATACATTTTTTGATATAAACTTTGTTCATTGTATATATTGTTGTATTGATTGTTTCTCTCCAAAATATCTTTGATACATCATTATCAAACGTCATACCTCTAGCTACCTTTGTTACAAACCTATTTATTCTTTGAGCAATTCCACGTTTATCAAGATTATTCGATGTTGATAGATATCTCTTAATGCCATTCACTTAACAAAAGGTGTTAAAATCATTCAAGGTAAACTATCTACCTCTATCTAATCTTAAAAATTTAATCCTCAATATGGACTCATTCTCAACTCTATTCTTAAACAACTTAAACTTCTCAAATGCTTTAGACATTTTTTTTAAGGAACACTACCTAAATCATCCTAGTAAAGTTATTAAAAATAATCATGAAGTACTATTCACTCTAGAATCCTCTTGTCTTAGTGGGACTACTCGGATCTGTATGAACAATCTCCAATTTTTCTATTGTGGTAAAATTCTTGCTAGGAAAAAAGTTTTTCTTTTGCTTAGCCATAACACATTGCTTGCGTACAACATTTGTAGGCTTCAAATTTTTTGGTATATCTCTAATAAAAAATGTACTACTAGCCTTCACAATATTATCAAATTTTATATGACAAAACATTCTATACCACAACCAACTATTATCAACTTTTGCAACCAAACACGTCATCTCTATAGGGTTCAGCTGAAAAATGTTACCTTTGGATCTTGTACCAGTGCCAATACACTTACCATCTTTATCCTTAACAATTTATATATTTTATATGAATTTTAACTGATATAGCTTATCAACCAATTGTACAACACTCAATAGGTTATGCATTAGTCCATCAAAAAACTAAACATCATATGTGTTAGTTTTTCCATCAAGCATAATAGATATTATTCCCTTGATATGACAAGTTGCATTGTTACCAACTCTAACAATACCTCCATCATAACTACTAAACTTTAAAAAATTATTTATGTCACCAGTCATATGATCTGAAAAACCACTATCTATGATGCAATCATCTTTCTTTTCAACCTGTGAAACTAGGGCTTTCTCTTATCTAACTTCTATTTCAAGGTTTTCTTCTTTTATAGCTACAAATCCTAACTTGTCATCACTTTTCACTTTGAACTCTTTCATGATCTTCATTTTCATACAAGCAATATTTAGGTCTTCTGGACTTGAAATTCTTTTTATAACATTTCTCTATTTTAGGATACTTAGAAGCATAATGACCAAATTCATTACAAGTCCAACATATAAAGATTCTCTTACCATCTAGTTCTCTCCTTACAAGAAGTGCAATTCCTTCTTCAATCCTTTTGTCTTCCTCAGATTTGGATCTGCTACTACTAGCATAGTCTCCACTGGTGCTTGCACTTCTTAAAAAGGAAGGGCAATCACTTAATTCACTAAAACAATTTCCACTTTAGGAAAATCTATATCCTACTTCAAGCTCACTTCTATTGCTTCCAATCTTCCATGAAGACTCTCGAGCTAGTAAACTTCTTAGTACAAGCTATTTGTTATTCAATCATTTGCATTGTCTTCTTGAATGGTGGTGTCAAGGATTTCAAAATCTTCCATATAATCTCATCTTCATCTTTAGATCCATTATAAGACTTAATTCCTACAATGATTTATGATATTCTACCAACATAACTTCTTATAGATTCATCTCTCATCATCTTAGCTTCTTGAAATAAACATATCAAATTTTGTGATCTGATTCTCTTAGCATGCTTATCACCTTCAAAAGTAGATTCCAAAGCTTTCCAAATTGCATGAGATAATTCTAAGGATCTTACCTGACTATATGCATTTTATGAAAGAGCTGACAATAGTGCTTCTCTAGAAAGCATGTTACACAAAAATAGATCTCTTTTAGCTTCACTATATTCTTCAAGTTTGATTTCTTTCAAAATATTTTTTACATTATTTTTCATCGGCCAATATCCTGGACCCATACATAGCAGACGTGCTTGCATCTTCTCTTTCTAGCTATCATAGTTAACTCCATAGAACTTAGGAGTTTATTTTTTGAAATGACCAGTCATTGATCTCTTTAGGCTGTTAAGCTTTTCCTTTGGACCTAATGCTTTCATACCAATTGTTAGAAATTAAAGTCCACCAAGATAACTAAGAGAGGGAAGGGGGGAGTGAATCAGTTATCAAATCAACATAACTTTATCAACCTTATTAAACCTTAAGCATGTGAACAATATAATCAACAACCATAAGAAGATACACATACGCAATGTTTACCAGTTAGTTCATCTTTCATTAGATATTTCTATAGGATATGTAATGCTATACATGCATCTATAAGCTCTATTCATCTCTACATACCTTTATTAGCTAGCTGCAATAAACTATTTGAGTTTGCATTCATATCTGGCACATATAATATTAACTATATTGTATGTTGATAATGATAAATCTTTGCAAGTCTCTTGTTTTGGAAATATCATTTTTACAATAATAAGTTTTGTTTGGGAAATATTTCCACTTTGAAGAAAGCCATGATACATATTGGAGCACTTCCATGTTTCTCTTTGTTGTTGTTTTGATTGTTCCCTAGTTGTGATATTTGTTTTTGTATTGCATGGATAACTCACATAGTAGTGAAATCATTGGCAGCATTATATATACTTTTTTAAAACTATTGTTGTGTTCTAGGAGCTTGCAAGAAAGGTTGGGAAGACTATGAAATGAGATTTTATCCCAAATGTTGTCTATTTTAGGTCTTTTTAGAGGCTATGATGTTGTTGTGGTCCACTCATGCACGCAAGGTTGTACTTGTCATGGTTGTATGAACAATACTTTGGTGATTAGTTGTTCAATTTGAATATTGTTACTCTAGTGAGTCTATTGGAGATTGCTTGTTGAGTGTGTGAATGTTTAATTTTCTAGTTCTCATCTGTAAGTGTCAACTTATGATTCATATCACCCTTCACAAGTCTAATTTTTTTTAATTATTATGAAAGTTTATTAATTATTATGAATGTTTATGGATAAAGGAGACTTGAACTCAACACTATCATGTGCTTATAATTTATGACATTTTTATCAAACCAAATGATTATTGACTCTATTTTGAAGAATAACTATAGTTACCTATGGGTTTTCTCTTTCATCTATTATTGATTATTTTAAAGAGGGGGGACTACAAAAAAATGACTAGATGGAATCATTATTCATCTTTGTTGGCATAATTTAATGTTATGTTTGTATAAATTAATTCTTTGCCTATCACATTTGGTCATTTATTCACTTGGAATTATAAAATATATCACATCTTAAGAGTTATTGGTATGCATATTAGATGATGACACCTTGGAGTCTACTATTGGTTTTAGGTGTCCTTGTACTATTTGGACCCACATTTGGGAGTTATATTTTGATCCTAAGACTTAACCATTCCTAGATGATCCTTTTTTTGTCTACAATGTGCAAATTCATTCTTCAACAAGGATACCATATGATTATGATAATATTATGGAGTTTAATACATTGAAACATTATGAGGCTTTAGATGAGGATGAAGTTTCTTTGAGATTACTAATTCTTCTTTAGAGATATTTTAGTTGCCTTCCCTTAAGACTTCCATAATTTTTTATCAACAAAAGCATCATTATCTTTTAAACTTGTTCGGATAACACATTGTTAGTGCTTCATTGCATGTGATGTCTATTTTTTTTTCTGATTGAAATTTTTATTTTTCAAACCTTGCTTCATTGTTTTTCATAGCAACATTTGAGATTAGGGTCAACTTGAAGGGTAAATTGTCTCCTTTGATGAAATTTATTGCATTTCTATTGTCACATCAAGGTTATTCTATCTCTATTATCACATCATCTTCATCTTTTGGACTTCCTCCATATCAGCTTTTGTGCCACGGTTCTATTTTTTCACCTTCTTCTTTGTTTGATTAGACTACGGCATCCTTATCTTTCATGCACAAGGGGATACTTGAGTAGTTCTCAAAGACATCATCATATATTTGGATTTTGTTTCCTACCAATGCACATCAAGTGTGCAAAGCATTTATGGATATCTACATGGTTTTGTTTCTTTCTAAGGGGATGCATATTTTTGAGTGATTATACGTGCATGCGATCTTGTTTTCTTGTGTATAGGAGCTTTCTATACAAAATCTAATTTAAAAATCTAAATATCGATGGATCATACAATAAGAAATCATTAAATATAGTCAATTTATCATTACGAATATAGTAAATGTTAATGTCATCTAGTGATGTAATGTGATATATGATAATGTTCTCTTTGATCTCTTTTGTATATTCCTAAAAGTAAACTTGTCCTTTATACAACATAAATTTCTAATGGCTTCACATTCTAATTAAAAAGTAACAACTAGTAGGGAGTTAGCATGCAACTAAATTTGAATTTGAATTTGGCAATTAGGAATCATATATGCAACCAATGATTTTATCTAAGATAAAGAATAAATAAATTAGAGTCCAAACTCAAAAGATATACAAAGTTTTAATTAAATTAAATCCAAATTAATTATCAATTTGAATGCAAAAGAACATATAAACTAGAATAAATATAAAATTAAAATCTATTACTGAATAAATTTTAACTTTACATTTTTGTTTCAATTTAAAATAATTAAAATTTCTCACTTTAGGTATCTCTAATAGGTTTAGAGATATTGATAGCAAACCAATGTTTTTTTAACATTGAAGTGTCAATAAAACCAAGGGAGGAGCACAAGTATGTTGGATTTGGAGTTTTATTTTTATTTTTGCTCTTTTTTTCATATGCAAATTGACATAGTTAAAAAAAATTGATTTTTAGATATTAATGAAACTCCTTGAAGAGATTTTTCAACATCAAAGAATCAAAATAGGGTCATTTCAAATGTGTCACTCCTTACCCACTTAAAAAGACATACCAATAATCTTTTACTCAAAACTGTTAGTATTTGTGAACAAATGTTCTAATTATTATACCGAAATGTTTCAATTGTGAGGCACAAATAAGCTAATTATGAACCCAAAAAACTAAAACTTGTTCAACTATTAATATATATGTTATCAGTTTTGAAGCTCCATTAAAATTAATATTTAGAAAATAAATATACATTACAACAATTTTAATTATTGATAATCCTCCAGTATTCAACTTTCTCGGTATTTAATACACTTGCAAAACATTAAACGTGTTGCAATATTTGCTATAAATAGCTGAACAAATAGGGATCCTCGAAAAGAGATTAATAATAAGAGGAATGAAAATTCCACAATCAACGTTTACATTAAAAAGCAATGGCAGAAAACAGGAGGGGCAGCTTCACAGTATGAGTGCATTCCTGCCAAACAGAGATTTTGCATAATCAGATTTAAAAACTGAAACACATTACATGTTTATAATATAAGCTTGGAAATTAGTTTTTAATCTACTCCTCTTGCAAGCATCTCCTCGTACTGTCGAAAAGAACGCAGTCGCTGAAGCCTCAGCTGATGATAAAAATTACTGATAAATAAATCAGCTTTCTTGTCAATCTCTTCATCCTCCTTCAGACCATTATCTTCCTCCTCAAATGTTTTCATACAATCCAAGTTATCTAATTCAGATATTCTTGAGCTGCGTTGAATGTTTTTATTAAAATCTCTTTCTCTGAACTTTGCCCCTTTCTCATCTAATTTCTTCATCTTCTTACGAAGTTGCAGAAAAACTCCATTCATTTTTCGCAAAACAACGAGTCCCCTTGATCTGATTTTGACAGACAATCTGACAAGAAAAATTACTCTTAACTTTACTTTCTTAGAGAACCCAACAACAAAATCTGTCTTCATGTTCTTTGTAATGAAGAAATATGAAAGACTGATTTAAGCCAAGGAAAAAAATTAGATCTTTTTAATGTCTACATTAAAAACATGTTTGGAGACAGAGTGTGGAGATGTATTTATGTGAAGGAATAATAATAGGTGTATATTGAGGAGGAAGAAAACTTCACGGCTCAATGATAAGAACTGACAGCTCAAATTGCGGCTCCAAAATTAAGTTGGCATTGAGGAAATTAAAATATATGGACGTATATATTGTAAAACACAAGAAAACTGCAGAGATTATCAACAAACCAGTCGTGTGCATTTCTTGTAGTGTAAATTAACATAATCTATTCATAAATATATGGAGGTTGGAAATCATGGACTAAAATACTTATAAATATATGGAGGTTTCAGTTGATGGCTTAACAAACAAGTCATTTGTACATTGACAACTAAGAAGAAATAATTTAGTGTTGAAGAATTTCAGGCGAATAAGTCACACTTATGTAAATAATACATAATAGGGTGTATGCTGGTCAGAATAGACGTAGGAGAGGCAAACATCATTTGTGGAGGGGATCGTTGATGTTTTTCAATTTAGTTTTTCCTTAAGTAATGGTCGTAGGACTTCTTATTATATGTTTAGTTGCTTAAGGGTTCTTAAGGAATCTTATAATATATTAATGTGTTCTACAACCATTGAAGATCATTTAGGACACCTTACCATTCATCTTATAGGTCGTAAGGGTTGTTAAGGGGTCTTTTGGCAAGGACCTTTTAAGACATCTTAGAACCAATTAGAACATGTTTCCAATTATTTATGCATTGTAAGGGGTCTTATGACACATTAAAGGGTCCTATGACACACTAGGACCCTGAATTCCTTTCCCGCATGTCACCGTTTCATCCTCTCTCTCTCTTCAATCTTCATTTTTATCTATTCCTCTCCCCGTTGTCTCTCCACCTCATTGATGTGGGACATAAATTGAGAGAGAGAGAGAGAGAGAGGGGTTGGCAGAGAAGGATAGAGATGAATTTAAAGAAAAATCAAATGAAATAGAAAGAGAGAAAGATAGAAATAAGTAACATTAAGAGAGGGGAAGATATGTATAGAGAGACAAAAGGATCAAAGACAACAACGAAGCCATATTTGATGATTTATGAAAAAAATTAATCTCATTAGTATGTTTTATATTACTCACTACTTTAACCTATGTCAATTCTTATGGGAGAAAAATTAAACTAAAAAAGAATGATTTTATATACAAAGGTTATGATCATTATAAGTTTCAAAATTAATTATTTACTTCAAATGATTATAATTAATTATTTCATATATAATATAATAAAAACATCATCCATATTGTAGGTCTCTTAATTACATTTCCAACGCTTGTAAAAACTCAACATCTATATCTGATTTCAAATCAAAAATATAATATCCAACTAGCTTTGGTATTTTCCTCGAGTTTTGACTTTGGGATGCCAAACATGGCTGGTAAACCTAAAAAATATCTTTACCATATTTCCTCTGATCTCCAAATGACGTCAACCATTTAGTTGGCAAACTTTTATTCACTCCCAAGTGATGAAACGAAAATAGTTTCTTAAAGAGACTATCAACTTTCCATCAATATAATTGTTGTTGAATTTCAAGTTCAATAAGTAATTATTATTGATTTTCTTATTCAGTTAACTCTAAAGTCTTGCTTGATAGACTGATTGAAAAAATAACTAAAAATTTTAAATAGTTTAACCTTTTTGAATTTTGAACATGTGTCACATTCATAATATGATTTATTTGTTTTTAAATTGTAAATGTTTAAAATTAGTTAAGGTGGTCACTGTTTTTTTATTCTAAAAAAGTTGTACTAGAAAATTTATAATTAATTATTTAGGTGGAACACCAAAATATGTTTCACATTCATACAAGAGTCTACAACTTATATTTAGAATCTTGTTGAAATAATATCGTTATTTGATTGTGGTTAAGGTGGTTATACACACATGTAACTTTTATCTTTTTCTTAAGATTTTTGTACTACTACATTAAAATTGAAACTTTCTAATGTTAGATTATTATTTTTAGAAAGGGGCTAGTAGTTTAGAACCTACATTCAATTTCCTACATATTCCATTCTTACAATTATTTGACATAAGGCCCATAAGATGTTCAACTCTTTACATCAATTTGACCAATGTTGATTTTCATTGCCACTTAATGACATAGCTTGATATACCATGATCCTATGTACACCCCAAATCTTTAACAAGGTTATTACTTATATAGAGTACAATCATTTATGGGCTTAATCCCCATTGTGACTTTCTTTAATAGAGTTTCTATGCAAAAATATTGGTGTCATAATGTTGTGGGTAATTTTTTATGCTTCTATTATTTATTTTCATTAATATTTGGTTTATGGTTGTGCAATCAATTTAATAAGGTTAAAAAACTTAGAACCCTAACTCTCCCCCTGAGTGTTCCGCAATCCTAACAAGCTCTTAATGAAGAACAAAAATAATTCTTTGGGTTTATGTACTCTGATTGTTCTTGCAAAATCATTCCAATTTTGAATAGGACTTGGGATTTTTTTTGAGTTATAGTGCACCAAAAAATATGGTGAAAGATGGTATAAATGTTTTATAATGGTTACCATGCCATGTATTTAAAAAGAAGTAGATAACGAAGTAGTGATTCAACCATAGCCAAATTTCTTCAGTTTGAAGAAGATTATTTTGATCCTTTTTTAGTATCTTCTTCACCTACTTCCTATATTTCAATCATATATGAGTTTTTGGATGATTAGGTAGGATAACTCTTTATAGGTTGATGATGTATCCCTAAATCGTGGTGCTCCTATTGATTTGGCACCCCTCAAACTTAATGGATTTGAATCCACCTCTTGTAGATGGTTTTTTCCTCCCTAGTGATGTCAACCCTTCCATGACTACTACTACTACTAAGCTACTCTTGCCTAGGGCTAATAAAGTTCACCTTTTTCAACACTCTCTTCATAGTATTTTTGCTATTGATTCTCTCAATTTGGTAGTTTCTCCCACTTTCCTTGTGATAGAGAGCCTCCTATAAGTATTTCCTCGACGGTTTCCTACTAATAAAGGAAAAAGCACTTTGTCATCACTCTTCCTCCTCCTCATGATGTGAACAAGAAGTCTACCTATTCTTGATGTGGGTTTATAGTTACATTACTAGTTTTTTGTCAATTATCTTTGTTATCCTTCTTGTAAATTATTGATTTGATCTATATTGTTAACATCTTTGATTTTTGGTTTTGTAACGGAAAAAATCCTTGGTTTGTTTCTATTTAAAATAATAATAAAAATATAAGAAAGAGAGGATGAATGGGTATAAAAGAGTTGTGTTGTAGAAGAACTCTAAATGTGTTTGATTGTACACATGCCTATATCAAGAAAATCATATCGTAATGCTAGTGTTTGATGTGGTGTAATATGTATTAACACCTTGTTTTAGATGATGTTGGTTTTCAATGTTATCAATAGGAGATGGGTTATTATTCTAGGCTCTTTGTTATTGCACTGCTTCAAAATTATTAGCCTTTTAAAAAAGAAAATCAAGACAACCAAAAAGAAAATGTTAAATCAAATAAAAACAATATTTTAAACAAAAAAAAATGCACAAAGAAGGAAAAGGAAAAAAGGCCCTCCAAACTAGATAACTTGGAAGGATTGAGGAGTATCCATTTTGCCAAAACCTGCCTAGGGCACCATCTTTGGTGGACTCGTTCAAAACCAAACAACATAAAATCAAGAACCTATTGAATATAATTTGAACATTGAAGATTAAATTACTTCCTTCACAAAATTTAGCATACTTAATATTAAATATGTATTAATATTTCGTAATCTTTTAATAGATTTAAAATAATAATAATAATAAGTTGAATCTTTTAATAGAGAAACAAGAATTATATTTAGAGTAATCAATGAGAAGGGTTCTTGTAAAGATAAAATTAAATTTATTTTTAAAAAATTTTAAAAACAAAAATAAAATTATCCTTTTAGTAGAATTTTAACTAAATGATCATATACTTTTTCATTTGGTTGAATGTCATCATATTTAACAATAAGTCAAGTTTTATTTATATGATGTGAATTATTTCTTAATATATGAAGTTAATAAATGACTTTTAAATTACAATATTACTATTCAAATTATTTTTAAAATTAAAATTGTAATCTATTATAATTTCCAACTTAAATTTTCCTAAATATCTTATAAGAGATATAAGGAAATATTAGAAGGTCTTATTATTAATATGTGTCTTAAATTGATTTACTGAAGGTGAGACTAGTTCTCTTACAATCAAGTAACAATTTTTCTTTTTCTTTTATTCTATATTGTTGTGCATATCAATTTTGTAAAGTTTTGTTTTTGAGATCAATTTTTATGATATAAATGAAGAGATGAAGATTATTAAAGAATTGTGATATAGTTATCAAATATCAATTGCGTGTGTTTTTATGTAAAATTCATTAATTAATGTTTTGAGTAGTGGTTGACAATTCATTTATTATGAGAATGAATAGTACAACTAGTACTCATAACATATAAGTGATTCTTACATAAAGATATCTAAGGCTAAAAACCAACATCCAATGAATAGGAATAGAATAGAAAAATAAATAAGGAAGAAAATAAACTAACATACTATTAAAATATACAAAATAACAATAAAAAGACAAAGATAAAAGAAAGGAGACAATGTTTTATTTGTTCTATTTAAATAATAGATGTTTTCAGAGATATAATCAAATATAAAATATTCCTTATCAGTAGTATGTTTATGATAGATTTATTATGCTTTGTTGATAATGTTGATGATTATGAATCTACAATTCTAACTAAAGAAATATGATGCCTTGTATGTGTGTGTTGCTTATAAGATGCAAAACATATTTGAAGATTAAAAGAAATTATTTTGTAGTAATCTTTGAGACTAACCATGAAATGAACATGTTTCTTTACACCAAACTAAATGATCCACATGAATGCATAAAGGAATAACTTCCCTTTGGAATTAGATGCAGGTCACTGGAACGGCTTAAACATCACACACTAAGCTTAATTCCTAAATCAAAAGTGTTAAATAGTAAAAATATAATAAAAAACTTACAAGAAAAAACAAAATCAAATTATTGACTTCACCAAAGTAGCCCTTCAAAGTCTCTAATCTACATTTTGGTGCATTTTAACGACTATTGTATCATATAAGATTGCATCGCTTTGAAATGTTCTTGAAAAAACAATTAAAATGTGTCCTATATGCTTTGACATTCCACATTTTAGATGCATCTTGACTAAATTATTCCAACCCACTATTTGATAAAAATATCATTTTCCATTACGCTCTAGTGACTCCATACACCATTTCAAATCCCCAACTTTGGCTCGAGCAGTGAAAATGTCGACGCCATTTAGTTTATCCCATTCATTTACAAGACATTTTTAAGAGGCATTATGTCAATCTGTCTGCAATGCCTTGTTTATGCTTTGATATATGGTATTATTAAATCTGTCAGTAAACTCACCATGAAATCACGTTTGAGTATTTTCACGCATATATAATGAGCATTTCGGGCTATAATAGGTGACAAAGATCTTTTAAGCTAAACCGGGACTTACATTTGCCAGTTGCATTTATGTGAGCTTAAGACTTCTTCCTCCCTAATTTTGCATACATATCAGTGCAACATCAAATATAATCCTACAATTATGAACTTCACTCATCAGCATTTAGTCAAACAGTTACCCTGAACTGCCTGAGATTTCACAATGTGCATGCATGTCTGCTCGAGCTACGAGGCACTTTTCATCATATGCGGGCTCAGGACGTTGGCACATAGATGAGAGCCATGATTCATAGCTTGGAAAAATAAGTTAATTTTGACTATCTAATATTTTTAACGTAAGAATCAAGTCTTAATGTGTGATGTTTAAGTCATCATATTCGAACCCTTCTTGTCATAATTCTTACTCAAAATATTTCATTCAGCGCTATAGGAGATGATTTTCCATCAAAAACCATCACTTTCTGTATTGCATCTACTAGTTGCATTCAGTTGGGAATGTGTCCGGTTCTATGACAGAATTCACTTCAAGGGAATTGTTCTGTGGAGGCAGTGTTATATGTATGTGGAGTAAATGAAATAGTAATTAGCTGCTAACGTTCGTGTTATACCTACTTTGCAATTTTACAAGTTACATGTTAACACCCTTGCGAAATAGTGGCACGTCGTGTTAACCATGCATGTAAGAGTTGTGTGCAATGTTTGGTCTTTCAAATTGGCTTTTGGTGCTTTGTTTGTATTATTCTTATTCTATATACACTCAATGTATCATTTTTTATGGGCCTGAATCTAATGTAATGTGTTGACACAGTAATAAATAAAGAAAGCTAGTTTTCAACAAGTGGGTTTTGTGCATTCTGTAAATTTTTGTTATTTGTTCAGTATTGTTGTTGTATGTTCATTGTATGTTCTATTTTTATTTCTTTTATTTATTTATTTTCCATTATTTCCTAACATCGGGTATCATAACTTTGTTGTTTTATCCTAACATCTGGTATCAAAGCTGAAGGTTTAGAGATCTAGGAAAGGCAAGGTTTGCAGCTGTAAAAAATTTGTTGTAGGCAAAGTGAGGAGAGCACAGTCCAAGATTATGATTGAAGGAGATTGAAAGTCTTAGGTGAACAAGTTGTATTCATATCCTCTAGAGATAGAAGGAGAACTAGATGTGTTTGCAACCTGTAGAGATAGAGGGTAACCAATCATGTTTAATCTGCAGATGTAGAGAAAGGAAGAGTGAAGTGTTGCTAGAGAGAAGTTAAATTATAGGTATCTAGAAACTTGTGAAGAGTTTGCTAAAGGGTTGTGTTTGGGTGCAATGGAGTCAACAATGATTAGTGATATGAAGAAGTTAAACAAGGCCAACTTTTCCCTATGGAAATTTCAAATGGAGGATATTTTGAATTTGAAGGATTAGTATTTTCCATTCAAATGAGTGTCAAAGAAATCCACAACAATGACAAATGAAGATTGGAAGAAGTTGGATAGAAAGGATAGCATAACCATCCGTCAATACGTAATCAAGAATGTGTATTTTAATGTTGCTAGAGAGATTATAACAGAAGAGTTATGGAAAAAGTTACATGATTTGTAAACAATAACACAATTTCAAATAAGGTTTTCTTGATGAAGAAATTATACAACCTTAAGATGAAGAGGGTGTTTTAGTAATAGAGCACTTAAATGAGTTCACTATTATCACCAACCAACTCGCCTATGTTAAAATTATTTTTGATTGTGAAATTAGAGTCGTCATGTACTAATGTGCTCCATGCAAGATAACTGGAAGAATTTGGTTGTAGCCATCATCATTTTTGTAACAACAAGAACCTTGAAGTTTGATGAGGTTTATAGAAACCTAATGAATGAGGAGCTGAGAAGAGAATCTTTCACAAAAAGTCAAGGAAGAGAAGCATTGACTACTATATCATTGACCATGGTAGGAAAATGGAAAGAAGTCATCAAGGGTGTTCAAGGTCAAGAGGTAGATCAAAATCAAGAAGGGGAAAGCTGAAATTTATCATCATGGAAAGTTAGGCCACATGAAAATGCAATGTTGTGTCTTGAAGAGAGAGAAAAAGTATAAAAAATTAGACAATGAAAACAGGAAATCAGCCAGCAAAAATTAAGGTGAGACTACAGCTATAGTTCTAGATAATGATGGTTTATTTACCATTTCTATGAAGGATGTATGTTTGTATACCTCTAGTTGTGGTGCTGATTGGATTCTTGATTCTGGGAAATCTCATCAAGTAACCCCAAATAAGGATAATTTTATTATGTATATTTCTTGTAATTATGGTAGAGTACATTTGGGAGATAATCATTTTTGTAATATTGTTGGAGTTGGAGATGTCCAATTTGAGACAAGGGATGGACAAAACATTTTGTTGAAGCAAGTTTGGCACATTCCAGATATGTGTATGAGATCGATCTATATGGGACATGTGGATGATGAAGGCTACTCTACAAGATTTGGAAAAAGTGGCTCGAGTATTAGTAAAAGCACATTTCTCGTGGCTAGAGGGTTCAAGACAAGAAAATTGTATACATTAAGTGCATTGGTGGAGAAATCCAATGTTGTTGTTTTTGCTATTGTAAAAGAAGAAATTTTAGTAGAATTGTGGCATAAGTGTTGCGTTCACATAAGTAAGAAGGGCCTAAAATCCCTGATGGACAAAAATTTACACCTCTCGCAAGCATCTCCTCATACTATCAAAAATAATGCAGGAGTTGAAGCCTCAACTGATGATAAAAATTACTAATAAATAAATTAGCTATCTTGTCAATCTCTTCATCATCCTCATTCAAACCATTAACTTCCTCCTCAAATGTTTTCATACAATTTGTATCTAGTTCATCTATTCTTGAGCTATATTGAATGTTTATATTATCTTCTCTTTCTCTTAAAATTACCTCTTCTTTATCTAATATCTTCATTTGCAGAAGAATTCCATGCATTTTTTGCAATACAATGAGTCCCCTTGATGTGATTTTGACAAGCAGTCAGACAACAAAAGTTACTTTTATCTTTGAATTCTTAGAGAATCCAACAACAAAATATGTCTTCATGTTCTTCTAATGAAGGAATATGAAAGACTGATTTTTTCCAACAAAAAAAGAGATATCTTTGTAATGTCTACATTAAAACCATGTTTGGAGAAAGAGTTTAGAGAAGTATTTATGTGAAGGAATAATAAAAGGTGTGTATTGAAAAGGAAGAAAACTTGATGGCACAATGATAAGTGTTGACAACTCAAATTGTGGCTCTACTTGGATTGAGGAAATAAAATTGGCAATGAGGAAATAAAAATATATGAACATATTTACTATAAAACACAAGAAAGTTGAAGGCATTATCAAAAACCCAATTGTGTGCATTTTTTGTATTATAAATAAATGCTCAAATATATAAATTTTAAATGGAGGTTGGAAATCATGGATTAAAACACATATAAATATATGGAGGTTTTAGTTCATGGCTTAGCAAACAAGTTATTGTACATTGACTACTAAGAACAAATAATTTAGTGTTGAAGAATTTTAGGGAAATAAGTCACGTCTATGAAAATAATCTGGTGTATACTAGTCAAGGTAGACATAGAAGAGGCAGATGTCATTTGTGGAGAGAATCATTGGTGACATTAATTTTAATTTTTGTGTTTAGAAGGCCTTTCATATGAATAATTTAATGGATTCTCTTGTCACATTAATATTTTATAAGGGATCTTTAGGGGTTGAGTGGTTCATAAGTGATGTTTGGACTCATTATTATACATCTTAATTGTTTAAGGGTTTTTATGAGGTCTTATAACATATTAATGTGTCCTAGAGTTATTGAAGATCATTTAGAGCACCTTACCAAACATCTTATGGGTTGTAATGGTTGTTAAGGTGTCCTTTCACACATTATTTTGTTTGACAACCCTTTAAGACATCTTAGGACCAATTAGGATCTATTTCTAAATATTTATGTATGGTAAGGGGTCCTAATTAAGGGGTCTTAAGACACATTAAAGGATCCTATGATACATACCTCAAAGGTGTGGGACATAAATAGGGGCTTTAATAAAGAGAAGAGAAATTAGGAGGGAGAGGGAGGGTGGGGAAGAAGGACAGAGATGAATTTAAAGAAATACAAAATGAAATAGAAATATAGAAAGATAGAAATAAGTAAATTGAGAGAGGAGAAGATATGTATAGAGAGACATTTTCTCTTAGTAAATCTTGAGAAATTTTGTATAAAGGATCAAAGATAACAAGGATTGGGCTATATGATGATTTATAAAAAAAATCTCAATAGAAATATAGAAAGATAGAACTAAGTAAATTGAGAGAGGGGAAGATATGTATAGAGAGACATTTTCTCTTAGTAAATCTTGAGAAATTTTGTACAAAGAATCAAAGATAACAAGGATCGGGCTATATGATGATTTATAAAAAAAATCTCATAACCATGTAAAAAGTAATTTTTTCATTACTTGCTACATTTAACTATGTTAATTATTATCTGAGAAAAATTGAACTAAAAAATTGAATTTATATGCCAAAGTAGTAATTATTGTAAGTTTCAAAACTAATTATTCTCTTTAAATAATTATACTTTTTTTAAATAAATGCTCAAATATATAAATTTTAAATGGAGGTTGGAAATCATGGATTAAAACACATATAAATATATGGAGGTTTTAGTTCATGGCTTAGCAAACAAGTTATTGTACATTGACTACTAAGAACAAATAATTTAGTGTTGAAGAATTTTAGGGAAATAAGTCACATCTATGAAAATAATCTGGTGTATACTAGTCAAGGTGGACATAGAAGAGGCATATGTCATTTGTGGAGAGAATCATTGGTGACATTAATTTTAATTTTTGTGTTTAGAAGGCCTTTCATATGAATAATTTAATGGATTCTCTTGTCACATTAATATTTTATAAGGGATCTTTAGGGGTTGAGTGGTTCATAAGTGGTGTTTGGACTCATTATTATACATCTTAATTGTTTAAGGGTTTTTATGAGGTCTTATAACATATTAATGTGTCCTAGAGTTATTGAGGATCATTAAGAGCACCTTACCAAACATCTAATGGGTTGTAATGGTTGTTAAGGTGTCCTTTCACACATTATTTTGTTTGAAGACCCTTTAAGACATATTAGGACCAATTAGGATCTATTTCTAAATATTTATGTATGGTAAGGGGTCCTAATTGAGGGGCCTTAAGACACATTAAAGGGTCCTATGATACATACCTCAAAGGTGTGGGACATAAATAGGGACTTTAATAAAGAGAAGAGAAATTAGGAGGGAGAGGGAGGGTGGGGAAGAAGGATAGAGATGAATTTAAAGAAATACAAAATGAAATAGAAACACTAGTACATTTGAGACCATTTTTTGACCATTATTGGTCAAAATTTTGACCAAACTTTGACCAAATTCGACCAAATTCGACCAACCCATTGGTCAGAATTTTTTTGGTCAAAATTTTGACCAACCTTCTGGTTGGTTGAAAAACCTCCATAGCCATGGTGCAAGTTCTACCAGGAATTGGTCAAAATTTTGACCAATGAAGGTAGAAAATTTCGACCAAAAAAGGTAGAAATTTTGACCAATGATGGGAAAAAACTTCGAGCAATAAAGGTAGAAATTTCGACCAATGAAGGTCAAAACTTTCAACCAATAAAGGTCAAAACTTTTGACCAATAAAGGTAGAAATTTTGACCAATGAAGGTCAAAAATTTTGGGAAATTTCGACCAATAAAGGTAGAAATTTTGACCAATGATGGAAAAAAATTTCATCCAATAAAGGTAGAAATTTCGACCAATGAATGTCAAAACTTTCGACCAATAAAGGTCAAAAATTTTGACTAATAAAGGTAGAAATTTCGACCAATGAAGGTCAAAAATTTTGACCAATGAAGGCAAAAATTTCTACCAACAGGTAGGTGTAAATTTTTTTTCAGGCACTCTATAAAATAGTCACATGCCTTGCGTATGATATGACATTTTGCATGCATCCTGCACTCTCTCATCCGGCTGATGATGGATTACGGAGAGTGATCTGAAACCATGATGCTAAAAAACACACACAGTCAAATCCAAAATGAACTTGCATTACAAATGGATTGTGGAAATCTGATATTATTAATTTTGCATGCATGTCTACTAGGACAAATATATGTTTAAGTTGTGATTATCCTGGTAGACATACATGCAATTTTACCAATATTAGATTTCCACAATCCATTTGTAGTGCAAGTTTATTTTGGATTTGATTGTGTGTTTTTTAGCATCATGGTTTTAGATCACTCTACATAATCCATCATTAGCCAGATGAGAGAGAGTGCAGGATGCATGCAAAATGTCATATCATACGCAAGGCATGTGAACTATTTTATAGAATGCCTGAAAAACACTGACAGTAACTAATATGAAAAATATATAATTAGTTATATGATTGAGACAAATCATGTACCAGTGACTTGGTCAAAATTTTGACCAAAAAAATTTTGACCAATGGGTTGGTCAAATTTGGTCGAAAATTTGATTAATGAAGGTCGAAAAATGAACCCAAATGCACTAGTGCAAGTATGCTCGCCAAGTTGACTCTTTGAGTTCGGTCATCAAGTCACCCCACCAAAGTGCCTCATCAAGGTCAATCTTTAGGTCCGCTCATCGAGCTTGCTCACCAAGTCAGCTCACCATGTGATGTCTCTAAGTGGCCTCGCTAAGTCGACTCGCCAACTTGGCCCACCAAGTTGCCACTTTAAGCCCACTCACCATGTTAGATCGCCAGGCCGACTCCCCAAGTCAGCTCGCCAAGCTGACAATTGAAGTATGCTCACCAAGTCGACTCTCTAAGTTCCCTCACCAAGTCCGCCCCCTAGGCCAACTCTCCAGGTCAGCTCACCAAGTCACCCCCACCCAGTCACCTCAACAAGTTGACTCATTAAGTCAACTCACAAAGTCGACTCACCCAGTGGTTTTACCACCTTGCCCCATAGAGTTGCTTCTCTAAGCTCGCTCACCATGTAAACTCACTTGGTCGGCACGCCAAGTTGACACTTTAAGTTTTCTCATCAAGTCACCCAACCAAAGTGCCTCATCAAGGTCAGTCTTTAAGTACACTTAGTAGGTCGGCTCACCAAGTCGCTTCGCTAAGTCGCCTCACCAAGTGGCCTTGATAAGTCAGCTCACCAACTTGCACCACCAAGTCACCACTTTAAGTTGACTCACCATATCAGCTTGCCAGGTCGACTCCCATAGTCAACTCGCCAAGCTAACAATTCAAGTACGCTCACCAAGTCAACTCTTTAAGTTCACTCACCAAGTTTTCCCCCTAGGTCAACTCTCTAGGTCAGCCCACCAAGTCACCTCAATGAGTTGACTCTTTAAGTCAGCTCACCAAGTCTACTGTTCAAGTACGCACGCCAGGTCGGCTCGCCAAGCCCACCAAGTCATGTCACCAAGTTGATTGTTTGAGTACACTCACAAAGTTCACTCTTTAAGGTCGGCTCACCAAGGTAGCCCACTAAGTTGGCTCGCCCACATGTCCCACCAAGTGCCCAAGTCTGCTCGCCAAGCTGACAATTCAAGTGCTCTCACCAAGTCAACTCTTTAAGTTTTCTCACCAAGCCCATCCCCTAGGTCAACTCTCCAGGTCAGCTCGCCAAGTCACTCCCACCCAGTCACCTCAATGAGTTGACTCTTTTAGTCAGCTCACCAAGGCATATCGGCTGCATAGTATCAACTACAAATCTAAAAGGGAAAAGAAAAATAAGATATCAATCTGTGTGTGTGCACGTGCACACGCGAGCATGCATGCATGTTCCATGTAAGTATGTTTAAGCACATCAATGGAGATTAATTTTTGTGTGCACATAATTTCTAGCATATCCTTAAATACTCCTTTCTATGAGCATTTCTATCTTGATATATGTCAGTATGATTTAAAAATTGAAAGACTCTAAGCACTTTGCAATTCATGTTACCTTAAAAACTCATGAGCATCTTCTTGTTTTCCATATCCAAGGTGATTGCCAAAGTTTTTAATTCTAGAAAGTATTCTAATTGGTGATAAGGCACCATCTCCTCCTCTCACCCTCGAGACAAGAAACTCAAGCTCACACATGAAGCACCAGTCTTTCTTCTGACCTGAGAAGACCCAGCAAATAGTATAGGTTATTGTTTTTGCAAGCCACAACTAATATTGCAATGCCTGTGTCTAAGGATAAATCTACGGAGAAATGATAACATACATTTTTGAGAATGCGATCCATGGAGTAGATAGGCTGCAAGAGGTTTTGTGTATATCAAGCACTAAAGCAGCACGTTAGCAAAGAAACTGCCAATAGACTAGTGGAAAGGCAAAGATCATGAATAATAATCTAGCCAGAAACTAATTCTTTACGTTTAAAAATTACAAGACCGTCTTTTTACAGGCAAGAAAAAAAGAGCTTCAGAGAGAGAAAAAAAGGTATTAAATTGAAGCTAAAAATAAACAGATAGAATATAATGATACATGATTAATGAGAATATACATGATGAAGTATCACCCTAGATTGTATTGCCAATTCATCATTTGAATGAGAATATTCAAATTTTAGATCATAAACATGAGAGAAGTAAAAATTTGCTCATGGAAGAAAAGCTACTTTGGATCTAGTAATGTCAAATTCAATTTCAAGAATATTTGTATAAATATTTGAAGTTTTGACCTCAACTGTGTAGCAGGACTAACCATTTCAATGGTCCTGATTAAGATGGGGAACATGCTTTATTTTGTGAAATCAAAAAACATAAGAATGTACAGGATTGAACATCAACCAACTTGTATTAGACAAAGTATCATACAAATCATTAGCAATCTATGCATTTCCAATTAGCTAGAATTCAAACACAATCTATCCCCAAATTATTGCATTGCAGTTGTGTTAAAATGCATTTAATTAGGGAAGTTGTCAATTACAAGTATTCAAATTGGTTCCTTTTAAGTAATGATGTGCATGGCACATGATTAGGATCAGTTGTTGTTAAATAATCAAATGCATAAAGCACAGATGATATGAATTGTGCACTACAAAAGCAACATGAATTAAGAAGCCCAACTTCGAATGGCTCCTCTTTTGCTTCAGTACTAAAACTTTTATAAAGTTTTGCCATCATAAAGGTGATTGATAAGGAATTTTTTCAGCCAAACAAAGTAAGCTTCTTATTTCCAGGCCAAAAAACAACTAAGTATTTAGATAGCATCGAAGAGAATTACTTTGCTCATAATAGACAGCATTTTAGAGAACACAAAAGGAGACCAAACATAAATATGTAACTGATCCTTTGCAGCTGTGGTCATTGACAATTACAACAATAGTTGTGTCCAGCTGACAATAGTAGACTTCTTGCTGTAGTTGTGTGTCACATAATGTTTCAACTAGTATATAGCCAGCCCCACTAAGCTGAAGCAATTGAGTGTCACGAATACCTGCTTGATAAGAAAATATAATTATTATCATAGTACATAGAATGAGGTAATTTACAAAATCATTATAATAATGAATAATAGAATGAAATGCTACTATCTTAATCTAGACTCCAATTTTTATCTAGCAAATGAACAGGAAAGGAGTTTGAATGAGAAGCCACAGTGATTTCTTTTCATCTGATTAACTTTGAGAGTTTCAGATTTTAGGTCACTTGGTGATATTTGCAAGGTCCAATAATGACAAAAGGGGCTGAGGAATTGGTACATGTAATGATCTGTACATTTTTCTAACATTTTCATGAAGTGACCTGGGATGCTTGCAATGGCTATCAAAACTCAAGAAGCTCTCTTCCATCATGCAAATTTACATGCAGCCTACTTGTTCACTGTCACTTGCACCATATTTTTTAGGACTTGGATGGTCAGTATAGTCAAGTGGATGCTCACTCTCTTCTGAATAGCCACTTAATACGTGTGGCTTCTTCACTTCCTCATTGATATGCAAAGCTATCCTCATCACTAAAAGACATAGGTGGAGATGGCGGAAGACTGTATCTTGTTATCCCAAAAAGAGGAATGGGTTTAAGTGGTGAAGAAAAGTGCACGTGTGTGTGAGAATGCTTCTCTTCTAAAACTACTCTCAAATTTGAGTTTCTCTCTCATTCTGAAATAAATTTCAGTTGATTTGAAACATGAAATGCAGTTACATCATTAACCCTATTTTGTTTGATTCCTGATATTGAACCAGATTGACAGAATGTATTTTTAGTTCTGGACTGCAAACCTGAATCATTTCGAGACCATTTTCGAGTATTTTCAATTTTCTTACTAACATACTGCAGTTCAGTTGCTTTGCAGTTGGAAGTGGTTGAAATGACTTCTTTGGGATTCAGAACCATTAATGTTTCGACAAGTTCCTCTTTAGATGAGTGCATAGAAAAAAAAACATGCCAAACACCAAACTAGTCTCTTTCTACTCCTTTTAGTACTGATTTTGTTTGTCTTCTGGAAATAAATGGTACATGAATCAAATCAGAATGTATGCCTTCAAGCTTCTCTTCACATGCATACCACTGTGTAGAAGGATGAATAAAAAGTGGCTCTGGTTGACCACTTTTTTTAACCTTGGCAAACTTTTCTTTTGCTCTCAAATATAATTTGGGGAAGCCTTCACAGACCTACACATGAATATTCCAAGAAGGATAATATTGCCATAAAACAAGCATAATAGGAATTTGCTAGGCAACATCACATAAAGAGAAAAGACTGACAAAAATGATTCTGAGATAATGGGACATGAACATTGAAATAAGGGTTCAACATTGTATTTCTGACGTGGCTTCTAGCTGGATGCAATATACCAATGTTGAAATAGTCATCTACATTGGACGTCTCCTTATAAATTTCCTAGTGAGACACATAATTAATAATATAACAGATATCCCTTTGAATAATCATTACCACATGATAATTCCACCAACAGGCATCATACAAATTGCTAACTAGTAAGATTACTACTACAAATGCACACCGAGACATTGATACACACAATAACCAAATAGTATGAATTAATATGATTACCCTTAGGAAATATTTGTTAAGAATCTAAGTAGCCATGATATTAGTAATATGGGACATTGTGATATCACGATCAAAATTTAACTGTGTAATTTTTTTTTAGTCAAACTCATTGACTTGTGCTTCATGAGTTAAATCATGATAGCAATATCACAATTTGACTTGCTATGGAAAATATCTCCTACTTATCAATGCGGAACATGACTCATCATTCCATATTGACTAGATATAAAGCTTCTTAATCTCATTTTGGAGAGGATATGAGATTAGACCTCGATCCCCCTTTATTCATTAGATCTGTGTATTTGAACAATTAGCCATTTGACTTTAACTGTTGAATATTTACACAAGGAAGAAGTACAGAAAAAGGTCATAGATTCCAAGATATGTTCAGACAAGAGGAGAAATCATGACAAAATTAAAAGAAAATAAATCAATAGCAATCAAAGTCAACTGTTGACAAAGACAGAGAAGAAGATAAGGCACAACACTTGTATAGGATTAGATTATAGACATTTAAATATATCTAGCAATTATATTCAGAAGAATATTCACTATCAGAGATCAAACAACCACCAACTAAAGGAGGTATTCTATCAACCATAGCTAGAACAATACTATTCATAACAGTGATGAAAATTAGGAACATTATTAAATATTGCATAAAGAGTGTTGAATCTCTGACATATTACCAAATTGATCTGCAAGATCCCTTCATGTTGATCAATATAGTTGGCATACACACAAGGGTATAAGAATCAATATAAAGGACATATATTTAGATGATTACATCAAATTCATACATCCTTCAAATACTTGTTGAGAGTAGATGAGAATTTCTAACATATTCAAAGCCATAGGGACGTTAGATTAGTTGGAAAAGAACCGGTTTCAATGTGGCAGTAATGATGGAGGTATTAGATCAGTCAGAAAAGAATGCCACAATGAGATTAGAAATAAAATAATGGTTCCTTGCTTTGTTCTAAGAGTTTCTAACTAAGAGATTATTTTTTATACATCAACCAATCATTATTATAATAGCCTGAATCTTTGTGAGAATATTAAATGAATTAACCTTTGAATATGTTTATTGTGTTTCTCAGGATGGTGTTGCAATTACTGGTTTAATCATTGCTTCTCTATCCTTGGTTGCAGTTAATGTAACTGGAAATCCAATTGGATCTATTCTAGTGGGCCAGTTACCTATGGGCAAAAGAGGATATATAGATAGACCATTTTGAGGCTTCAAGGTATCATTTTTTTGTTTGTGTATCCTAACTATAGTAGCTGGAGCAAGACCAATTTGAATCTTCTTCTCATGAACATGCTGAGGCCAAGAATGAAAATCTGCCACTAGAAGTTTAGTAAATGGTTCGTTCTCCACTGCAAAAAAGAGAAAAGAAAATGCTCTCTGCCTATCACAATAAATAACATGCATATGCATCCCCTCATTAACCACAAAAAGAGCTTATATCCTCATCAACTATATTACCCAGAACGAATAAAGAAAGCTATAAATGGTTCTAATTGTTGAAGTTACTCTTTCCACAACTATTTTTTATAACACTCAAATTTATGTTTGAGATTACAGATTCTCTACTTGAAATCTGAATTTTTTGACAAGAAAATCAATAAAAACTGATTAGCTGAGAGTCCGAGCTGTAGATCCCACCACGACACAAGGAATTCCAGTTTATTTTTCTTCCTTCAATTGACTTTCCATTGGACCAATCTCAGATTGCTTGAAACATTTTTCCTCCTGCAATCCAACAAAGAGTGTGTATCAAATCTAGCAAATTTATAAATAATCAAGTCATCTACACAATCATGTTCATCTCATTTCAAGATCAAAAAATACATTGTTAAATGCAGTCGAATCATGGTGTCATTACAAACAAAAATGCATGTTGAAGGAGATTGTACTCCAAAGTTCAATCAAGGGTCGAGATAACTAATTGCCTTAGATTTCCATATTGGAAAAGATAATCCAAGTTTCGGGGCTAGATATCATTAGTGTCGAGTTTGTGCAGATTGACCAAATGGATAATGGTTAGATTTTTCTACATGGATCTGAAAGACATTGTTTGAGGGTTTGATGAAAAAGATTTGTTTTTGAGCATGTAGATTGATGTATCTTTGAATGGGATGCAAGAGCTCGGTGACAAACTATTTGCCAAAGTACAAGATGAATGAGTTATTTTTAATTGCCTTAAATTTTCTACATGTTGAGTTTCTCCTCAATATAGAAGTTGTTGTGAAGGTCCTCCAAGAATGAATAGGGAATGAAATTGAAGAAGTATAGGAATCTCCAAGGTAAGTTTATAAAGTTGCTATTAAATTTTAATATATCAGAATGTGCAAAGTAAAGTTCTGCAACAAAGATTTATGCATAGAGTCGCTGTCCAGATTTGACAGTAGGGTAAAGATAGGATTGTGGTTATGATAAACCCATCTAATGATAATACAAGGAAAATTTGGAATGTGTTTGGTCATTAATAGGCTTGAGTTTTCAGAACTGTGCATAGAAGCTAGCATGTGGGAAGTCTCCAATTTGTAGATTCACTTAAGTTATAAGTTGCTCCTTGTCATGGAAATAGTTTTTTGGAGGTTGTGTGAAGTACCTCTGCATCAGGAAGAGTCTCTTTCAAAATTTAAATTGAAAGAGAGTGTAGCAATTCAAACTTTTCAACAAAACAAGGCCAAACACCCACAAAAGATAGATCGCGTTAAGCAATTTTTAAATTTCAGTTTTCATGAAATAAGAGTACCTTTTAGTAAGAGTGTTGGGTATTGGCTAGATGATGGATGCTTCATCATCTTGCATGATTTAGATATTGAATGATGTTCTTGACATGGGTAAAATTGAAGATGGAAAATTTCATCTTGAAAAGAAACCTTTCAAGATTGAAGAGCTCGTAAGCTCTTTGTGATGCAGGAGCATCCCATGCTCATCAGGGGCACATTGGAGATTCAAGGACAAAATTACATTGGCTTTACAACAAATAAAAGAATGCATAGATTGAGAGGACAAAATTAGAAAATTCTCTCTGCACTACGTCTCATGCCAAGCCAACTTCCTAAAAATACATTTGATATATTCTCGAATAAAATATTTTGGTTGGCCACAGTTAGGGGTCAGAATGATCTTGGTGCTTGAAACTTGAAATGTGGCAGATGACCTTAGACATAAAGAAAACATTGACAAATCAGGAGAATGTGTTGCTATAAAGGATTTCCCAAAACAAGCACCAAGTTCTCCTATACACTAACGTACATACCAGGCATATACCAAGTTCTCCTATGCTCAAATCTTTTTTGTTATCCTGAGTCTTAGTTATTCTAAATCAAAAATATGCAATAGAATTGATAATTTAAATAAAAACATCTTATTCCAATCTCAAAATTATTATAAAAGCATTGATCAATACTTGCAGTTGCAACTCATTACTCTATATTTAAAAGTTGCACCTATATTAGGCAGAAAACAAGAAATATAGAGGTAGATTAAAATTATGATTTCACATAGAAGGGATGCCCCATTAGATGAATTCGTAGCTTTTTCATTGGCTTATATTTGGATTTTAAGATTTAGCAATTGCGAGGGCATTTGAAATCAAATATTTACATGTTTGAAATGTTAAGGAATCTAAGTAAGTCAGCTCTACTTATTTCTATTGGATAATTTTGAAGTAATTTATAAAAGGATCTGACAAGAGTGTCCATACAATTTCTCGTCCTATGTTTAATGAAATTTAAAACCCATCCTAGCTGATCCTCCATACCTCATATTCTTCAAACTCATGCCCTTCAATCATGACAATGCTAGGTACAGCTTTTGAAGCAGGATGAAGCAAATCCTGAGCTTCTTCCCATGCCAACTTCAATTCAAATGCATCACCATTCTCCATACAAAGTCTCTTATTCTTGGAACAAAGATTGCGACTTTTTTTCTTTTTTGGTGTCAACAAGGATTGACTTGAACTATCTTTGGATTTGCCTCCAGCTTTGTCACTTTTATACCAACTAAAGCTTGTGTTTGGAGTATTGACTTGACCTGTCAGAGGCTCTGCAAATGATTCTTCTTTTACATTGACTGAAGGAAGTGTATAGCCTCAAAAAAAAATTGTACTTGCAGAGTTAAGGGCGCTACTGAAAAATGGCCCAATTCCTAATGTTGATGGTTGAACTTCCTAAAATAAGAAAAGAGGACATCAATGCATCAAGAAAATTGTTATGTGCTCTACTCTTCTAACAGAAATATTGGAAAAGCACCCAAATGCTATTGTAATAATCAATAAAGCACACAAAATAATAATATGAAAGATTAAATTGTATAATGAACATATAACCCAGTCAGACTTAAGACAAGAAATATGACATAACTTCATTTCATTACTTTGGAAGTCCAATAAGCAAGAAAGCCAACCTGGTTTAATATAGTATCAGAAGCCTTTCGATAACCCATGACAAGCTTTCCTTCTAGATCAATCCGGCTAAATGTTACTAGTAGAAAACAGAAAAAATGTGTCATTTATCTAGACCAAAGCATAAAATCAAAGAAAAAAAGAGCATTGGAATCCATATTGTCACATATATGAGCTCTAAGTAATGACATCTGAACTCTAGCATATTCCTGTTAATTATTTTGAGAACAAGCTGCCTATTAGATCAACTAGTATCTATTGGAGGTTTATTGAGACAACTTGTGATGACAACTTAGCACTCTGCAATTGATAGATAGTCAGAAAATAAGACAATAAGTCTGTAAAATTGGAGAATTAAGCCTAGTGTGGATAGGCTAGGGGTATCGGATCTTGGGTATGGTCCAAAAGAGTTGATATTGAAACTTAGGGAGGATGTATAGATCCCAAAAGGGTATCTTAATCAGGTTTTAGTTTTCATAGTTGTTTGGGAACTATTGGAGAGAAATCCAAATTAGTGACTGCTAAGGGCTACTAGCTTTAAGGCTAGATATGAATGTTGGGTAAGAGATTAGTTGTATTCATGTTATGGGTAGCAGTAGTCGTGAATCATTTTAGACCTACCACATGCGAAGTGTCCATTTTATGTTAGTTTGAGCTTCACTTGGTTTCAAGAATACTATAATAGTCTCTACTTAACAAGGGCAACCACGTGAAGGTGGAAGCTCATCTAGCCTCACCCCCCTCCCCCTAACATCAATCTAAAGTACCCATTATCGTCTAATTACATACTTCATTGATTCATTCATCTATTTATGAACCATAACATTCAATCAATACAATCACATAACATTCATTAATATGATATAAAATTCATTAATACACAATACTAATCAAGACTTCATTAAGACATAACAATATTCATTAACATAAGATAAAAATCAGTATTAATACGCATCATTCATACATAACTACTTAAAACAAAGTTCTTTCATTATCCAACAAGGTTTATCAAAGAAGATTTTTAAAACATCATTTCTTCTTTTTGTTTTTATAAGCTCTTTTAAGAAAAGCGCTCATAGGAGCATCCATATCTGCATCATTCTCCTCCTCTTCTAGCACGTGTAATGTCAAATTATGATGGCTCCTTCTCTTTGCAAGAGTAGGAGGCTACTACACTAAAGGGGGCTCTGTTGCAAGAACAAGTGAATGGGATAAATTGGCATACTCTTTTTCTTTTTTTAACTGTTACCAGTCTATAATTAAGTACTAGTACAACGTAACATGCATTTTTCTTACCTGACAATGCCACATCATGTACATTAACATTTTGATCTGCCGCCAGTCAACATGTTGAACACTTGGAACATGTTCCACTCCTTCGACATGATGTTCAACATGCTCTAAAATATTCAAAAAAATATTATCATGAGTGATGGATTCATTTTGAGCACTGCACATGAAATATGAGTCAATAAATTTGGCTTAAATACTACACAGTTAAATCATGACAGCAATATCACAATATTTACTCTATGAGATTTGTTAGAATAAATGGAAGGAGAACATTCCATATTTCTGATTGCATAATTAATTTCCAATAGCAAATTAATACCTCCACCACTATAATGCACATTATGGCCTTCGTCACGAGCAGGTTCTGTGGTAGGATATGAAGGCTGCAATAAAATGTTATGCACATTGTTATGTAGTCAATTTACGTTCAAAACTAATACCAAAAAAGAAAAGGATCAACTATTCAATTTCATTTACTTTTCATCTAACCAATTTACCTGTGAGATATCATTTGGTGAACTGGATTCTTTGGCAAGGCTTATAGATTCTTCACGTAGGCGTGTAGCCACGACTTTATAGCCTTCCTTCAAGGCAAGTTTTCTATCTTCATCTGTGACCTCCACATTGAATTCTGTGCCCTGTATTTTTTGCTTAATATCATCAGTTTTGTATGTATGGTTTCACTAAACAAAATTGTTTGCAACATTATATTAAAAAAAATTATTTCATATCATTGCTCCTACTTACAACTCGAGACTGGAGATTCATATAGCCACTAGAGCCAAGTTTGTGTTGGCCAAACTTTTCTAGTCTCGCTTTTGTAGCCACGGATGTGTCTTGCAATCTATGAACAATTTCAAACATCTTAGATTATATATTTACAAATATGAATAATTAGTGCATGATTACAATGTACTTAATACTATCATGGCATACCTCTTTTTGCCCTGTGCTGCTTCATTACCTCTATCTTCACATAGCCTTTTCTCCTTTGCATCTTCTACTATTTCATTCCACTCCATTGGTGGAATCATAGTTGGACGATCGTACTTTGGGTTATCCTTAAGAGTCCTTCTATATTGATCCCTCACAGTCTTTAAATGCTTTGCTGCTCTTTTGAGAAGTAGGCCATTGTCAAACATGTCTTTTCCAAATTTCTCGTCAAAAGATGCAATGAGCTGATTTTTTAATTCCACGGTTTGTAAATTCCACCTTTTTAAAAACAAATAGATTGTTAGATCAATAGCTTTAATATATTACAGTAAATGAAAGAAAAGAAAATTTATGTAGAAATGATATGAAACTATGTACCTTTTACATATGGTGGGTCCGAATAGTCTCAATGTCATATGAAAAAGATGATCAAAGAAAACATTATTACCTACTAAAACATAAAGGATTTATCAGTCCAAAATGAGTAATATAAAAATAAATTAAATTTACACTTTAAATAAAAACAATTTTAAAGCACCTAGAAGCTTTCGTTCTTTTAACGGAAACATAGTTTTCTTATTCAGCAATAATGTCCCTTCATATGAACCAGTACTAATCACACAAACTGCTCCAGGAAATGGATCAACTTCAGCAGTACTGCTCTCTGCTAGTCTGTCAACTGAAACATCGTGACAATTAAAGTAGACACCAAATGAAATAAAGCATACTTATGGATATAATCAAATTGAAGAAATTCACTAGCAAAAATGTTTTTTCATTAGGTAGTCAGATTTGCAAAAATGCATAAAGTTGCATATAAAAGTTGCTGACAACTTTTAAAAATGTTGCTCAGTATTGTTTAAAAGTTGTTATTGTTTGTTTTAAGTTGGGGAATGGCTACTTGGTTGTTCAAATGGTCCTATAGGCCTCTATATATATCATGTGTGATCTTAGAAGGCAAGGGAGATCAGGTTGTAGTCGATGCTTGGACAAAATGAATAAAAAACCTCTAATTTACTGGTAATTTTGTTGTTACAATGGGTTGTATGGTTCCGTACGGTACTGTTATGATTGCTAAGTGTGTGGCTTAGTTGCAGGGGTGTGTTCATAAGTTTTTTGGCTTTGATTTGACATTAATTCAAAAAGTAGCACAAAATCTTGCCTATGTAGTACAATATATGTATGTATGTATGTATGCGTGGTGTGTGTATGCATGTGTTTGTGTGTATGCAGGCTTCTATAGACATCATTGAAGCACTGATATGCTACTTCTTTGTTCATCAACTTGTATAAATACATTACAAAATCTAGCAAAACAAGATTTTACCAGTTCTAGTGGGTATAGATGAGGATGTTTGCATGGCCCTTGTTGCCGACAATGCAGTAGGCAATAGTGGACTGACAACCGAAGGAGGAGTCCGCACATCATCATGAGTTGAGGAATACAATATTGTTAGCAAAGACATTTGCAATGGATAAAGATCAAATGGGATACTAGCTAGAAATGTCCACAAAAAAAAAGTAACTATTATAATGTTGATGAAAACAAACAAAGTGCTACTGACACGAAGGTTGTGCGCAACGACCATCACCATGTTCACCATGTGATGTCACAAATGGCACAAATGTCTATACAAGTACACATAAAATTAGAGATCAAGATCCATAAGATAGTATAAAATATTCATATCTATTGAACTTCTATTATTGCTTTAGTTGAACTATTGCTTACCTACAAAGATTGGATTCTACGGCCCAATTCTATTCTCAGTGCCTCTTTCTCCTCACTTTTGTTACCCTCGATGATAATGTTAACAAGTTCATCAGTGTATCTTTGCTTGATTTGCTGGGTGATGAACACAGGGTCAGTACTAAGGGCAATGTTATGTAGATATGAAGCCCGTATTTTAGATCGCATTTTATCAGCGATCATTCTAGCTTTTTCCTATCATTTGTGACATTAAATATCAGTAAAATTTCATCAAAACAACTCTAAAGCCACAAAGAAAAGAACATAATAATACGACATATGTTTCTATATTAACATTAAAATTTACAATATTTAATGTTTACCTCTACTGAAGGTGTCTGAGATGGTGCATCCATATCGCCTTGTGAAAAAATTTAGTAATTCTTAGAAATCAGTAGTGAAATTAAAGTAATAGACTTACCAAAAAAAAATATTAATAATAAAGTAGATTGTATATGTAAATCATTTGTCTTAAGTTAAATATTTAGTGTAACTAATGTGTATATCTAAAAAAAATTTGACATGTTCTACTTAATGTTTATATGTGCACATATGGTTTAGAAAGAAAAGTTTGGTCGTACAAGACCCCATCATAGTTGACATTGATCCTAGCTGGACATTTCATTGATCATCATGATCTTCATCAATGTCATCATCATCGTCATCATCACCATCATCGTACTTGTCACTTTGATCATCGTCGTCACCACCACCATCTTCTTCGCTATCATCACCATCTTCATCGCCATCATCATCATCTTCATCACCATCATCATCATGACCATCATCGCCATGATCATGATCGTCATCAACATCATCATCATCATTATCACCATTATCGTCAGCATGACCAAAATCATCACCATCTTCTTCATCTTCACCACTGGGTAACTGTTGTTCCTGATAATCACTTACTTCCTCTTCTGCTTCTTCAATTTCTTCTTCTTCGATCACATTATACTTTACCGGCCTTCCTCTTGGGTCATGTCTAACAAAAAATGACCAACTTGGTTTCTATGGAACACCAAAATAAAACACTTTCTTGCATTGGCTTGGAAGAACATAGGGCTCATCTCCGACTGGCTCAAATGACCTTGTATTAATCATAGTAAATCCACTATCATATTCAATAATAGTCCTATCAAGATCATTTCGATTCAGTCGTAACCTGAACCATTTGACGACAAATAGAACTATTTTGAATGAATTAAAGTCGCACTCAAGTATATCATCCAAAATGCCATAGTATCAATTTTCAGATCGTTGAGGATGTATGTCAGTTCTAGATGAAATATTGGTGACCGCGAAGACAACACTTATCCCGAAATCACATGTTTTCTTTGTTTCATCTAACTTTTTTGTGTGGAATTTATAGCCATGGTAGTACATAGCTTTGTGGTGTTTGACCTGCAATTATTCAAACATGTCAAGATTATTTGCATTGATCTGTGAGTTGATATTAAACTTATGTGTGATGATTAGTAATCTTATGCGTACCTTTGTATCTCTTAAGCCATATATTAGATCAAGTACCATTTGTGTAACATTGGGATCTCCATTACGATGAGCTTCTTTAACGAACGATACAACACCATCCTATGTTAATGAGCGACCATTTTCTTGAGACTGCTCAATCCATACCGTCATCTAATCAAGATTGTTTGCAATATACAAGTGTAGTGCATCCCACTCACGACCAACTATAAAGAAGACAATTACACTAGTTAGAAACAACTTATATATATTGATGATGAATAATAATTATTAAACTACAAAAAAAAAAAACTTATAATTACCTCTCACCCTCCTCAATCTACCTTTCCCCCTCAGGTACTCCCCTTCAAATTTGTCATTAGAGTTGGGATCCCAAATGCGATCTACATGGATATCTGCTGCAAACTTTGGAAGATATTCACTAATGTACACCATGGTCTGGTATATCATATATCCCTCTATCATAGAACCCTCAGGACATGCTCTTTGTCAAACCAAGCCCTTCATAAATTTCAAGTGCCTCTCAACCATCCACATTGATCTAGCTTGTACAGGTCCACACAATTCAATCTCCTCAACTTGATGTATGAGGTAGTGTTCTTGAGCATTGAAAAAGGTTGGAGGTAAACACTTTTGCATTTCACACATAAGCTGTGGAATTTTTCTCTTCCAATATTTTATATCTTTTTTGTCAATTTCTTTAGATGATAACCACCTAAAAGAGATTCAACACACAAAACCACATAAATGAAATTTCAAATAAAATTATACAATAGATTTAAGAGAAAGCTACAAATCTAAGAAAAAACACTTCTAACCTCGTGTATTTTCCAAGATCATATATAACTTGTTTAATACTGTTGTCAAACTGTTGTGGAAGGGATAGAGGTAGGACGAGCTGCAATCATTAAAAATGATCATTTCAATATATTATTAAATAATGCAATAGGTAGTACATTCAATCTTACAAATATATTGTAAATAGAGAACATGACTTACCTTGACGAAGGTATGCCAATCATGTGCTTTCAACCCAGGCCCAAAATCACCTTTCTTTGATAGAAGAGTGCTTATATTTGCAGCAAATCCTATTGGAATTTTTTTTCTTTTTATGACTTCTTTTAATGCATCACTCTGTTGCTCCGTTAATAACCAAGGAAGGGTGCTTGTATTTATGCAGTCTCCATTGCTATTTGATTCAATGGAAGCTTTTAGTGCATGATTGGATTCATGAATGTCGGTACAAATTTTGGCAATTTTTTCTCTATCACACCTTCCATCCAACATTTTCCATAGTGTCTCTGTTACATTCTTTCCAATATGCATAGCATCAAACAAATGCGCAATTGGGAGATCGTTGTAGTACAGTAACCTACTAAATTGAGTAGGATAACTTTTCATTCTTCTAGGAAGTTGGTCATTGATGCCTTGATGACCTTCACAAGCATCAATTACAATGTTAGTAAATATAAGACAATATCAAAATACAAATTTTAAACTTTGGACAAAAAATTGGATATTACCTCGACAATTTAGTCGATCATATTCCAACTTCCATAAATGAGGTGTCATTCTTCGTGGCCTTGATGATGTCTCTTCTTTCCCATTGAAAAGATGTTTTTCGGCAATTCGATACCTATGATTATTGTGGAGAAAGTGTCTAAACTCATCAAACACCTTCTTTCTTAAAGTTCTTGAATGACGAGATTTCATCTTTGGACCACAAACTGGACATGTGAATTTTCCCTTTGTCTGAAGACCTACAAGATCATGTAGAAGTGTCAATCATGTACAATTATCATGCGCAACGTAAACATTTGATAGTAATGTGTAAGCACTAGAACAGACCAAAAATATGTGATATTAACAATATAGCATACCACAAAAATGAGTTAACCCAGGGGCATCATGTATTGTCCATACAAGCATTGCATGGAATTAAAATTGTCGATGTCCTATCGGTCTAGAGATGTCATACATAGTGATGCCATTCCATAACTTCAATAACTCGTTAATTAGGGGCTCAATATACACGTTCATATCTTTCACTTTGTATTTACCTAGCAATTGAATGAACATAAACATTACATTATTATTATGACCATTTTCATGTACTATTTATAAATTAATTTAGATAACTATAAAATGATAAAAATACCTGGCACAATCATTGACAACATTATGTGCTCCCTCTTTATGGACATCCAAGGAGGAATGTTATTATCAATAACTAAAATAGGCCACATTGAGTAAATAGATCTCATATCTCCATATGGATTGACACCGTCCGTTGCCAATGAAAGCTTCAAATTACGAGGTTCTTCTTTAAAGTGTGACCATGTTTCTTCTATCTCTTTAAATGCAAAACCATCAGCAGGCATTCACATAATGTCATCCTAACTTCTATTGCGTGCATGGTAATCCATAAATTGTGCCAAGGTAGCGCACCTGAATAACCGTTGAAGACGTGGAATAATGGGAATGTACCGAAGAACCTTGTGAGGCACTTTTTTTGTTATTTGATCAGACCGATATCTACTACTATGACAATCAGGGCATTCTGCTGCAAATTTATATTGTTTATGATATAGAATGTGATCATTGGGACATGCATGTATTGTTTGATACTTCATTCCAATCTGATCCATAATGTTAGATAATTCTCGGTACGAACGAGGCAAAATGTTTGATGGTGGTAACAAAAACTCACTAATCAACCTACAACAACAAATATGCATTGTTAATATAATGAATAGTAATTGTATGCTAACATTGAAGATGACAAAAATGACATACCTTAGCATACGTGACATTGCTACATTGGATATACCATTCATAACCTTTAAGTTTACCAACAACACTATAGCCGAGAGTAGAGTTGTTTGGGAGCCTTCGTATAAGGGCTCGTGTGCCTTCTCAAGTAAAGGTATATCAAGACCATCTTCATCATCATTATCAGATTCGCCAGTACCATCATTGTGAGCCTCTTCATCACCTGCCCCAATACCATCTTCTTCAATCATGTCCTCTGGCACATTATCATCTTCTTCCATGAGAGTGTTATCCTCAGCTTGGATATTCACACCTCCATGTTCCTCCAGTAGGAAATCCACATCTAGCAATGGACGAAAATTGTGACCCCCTTCAACATGACCATGTTGCCTACAATGACTCCGGGTTGTTGTGATTAGAATTCTTCGAGTCTTTAAGCCTTTACACTTCTTGCAAGGACAATAACATTTATTAGGTTTTCTTCGAAACTGAGCCCACAATGCAGCCATTGTCTCATTTTGTTCAGCGTTCATATTGTCAAGCATGGTCTTTCTTCATAGGAAAATATATCTACAAATAAATTGGACATGTTGTGATTAATGTTTATATCTGCACATATGGTTTTTCTTGATTAATGTTTTCAAATGTAACTAAAATGATCCTATAATTTCTAGAAGACGTAGATGTTTGGTATGTATAATTTCCACATGTTCAGTTGATGGTATAAATAGCTATGTAGTTTGTACTTCTAGCCATCTTAAGCTATGCATTACTTTCTTATGTCAATCATATTGCCTGAATTGGGCATAGCAAGTCAACAAGAACAAGGCACATCAAAATCCTTTAAGAGCACTCAAAAGTCTTGGCACTAATTGGTGGATACTCACTGTAACAACTTGGTCATCCATTCCTATCTGGGATCTTAGTCATCCATTACTATATTAAGAAAGATATTGGCAAATATTGTAGTTTGATGTGCACCAATATGAGGAATTAGAAGATAAGGAATCACATTAAGAAGTCAAATGATATGAAGGTATCATGTTGATACTAGTGATAAATTAATTCAATCAAATAAAACATATTCATATGGAATTATTGACTAAGACCACTCTTAAAGAGGAGAGATCCACTTTTAGAGTAGGCCCCTGGTGTTCATCATTTACCTTGACATCCTAGTAGGTGCTTCTAGGTCTACCAAGACACAAACAAATATGTTGCCATGCATCCTCTTTTGAATCTAGAAATTTTGTATGAACCTAAGATCCACGATTGTTATTATGAAAAAAATGATGGAACGATGTGGAAGCATTGAGAAAACATTTTAACATAGCTTCTTCCCCAAAAATCTCACATTGAACCTCAAATGAAGTTTGAAAAATGTCCTCTAAAACAAATATTTGTACAAAAATAAATAAAAGAATGAAAATTTTGTCATTTAAGTGAAATGATATCACTATAACATAAATGCCTCATAAAGTCCATTTACCACTTTGTTAGGGTATTGAGTGCAAAGATGGCTTCAAAGGAAGAACTTGATGATTCAAGGTTCATCCAAAATATTAAGAAGAAGAAAATCTGCTTGGATAACATTTCGAGTTAAGAGAATGAGGGGAGTGGCGAAGGCTTAAGCAAGTCTCCATACAGCAAAGGTAAGCCAATGGCTGCACCAAATGAAGGTGACTTTGGATCAACTGAACCATATGCCAATTGGCTTACCCTTGAAGAAGGCTCATACATTGAAGATGGAACCAGTAAGCATACAGATTTCATAGATGAGGCCAATGCTATAGAAAATAGAGGGGAGGCTTCATCAAGCAGTGATGATGGATCAAACAAAAGAGTAGAAGGAAGGGAAGAATTTTTTTTTCCATGTCATATTCTAGAGGAAATCTTGACCTTGATATTTTGCAAACTTCCTCTCCACACTATTCCAAATGCAAATAGTTTCTACTTCATAGCAACATACTATTTTTGGATCTGCTTACTTTCACAATCTATGGGAGTAGGGCAATGCACAAAGGCGGCTGGTGATGGAACTTTATGACGAAACCATTGGATCTTCCAAAGGTCTTGTTTTCTATGATGTCAATAGAAGATGAAGGTACAAGTAGATATTTAATGAAGACTGGAGATGTAGTGACTTGCAGTGGTGTCTAAGAGCTAGAGATGGAGGCCTCTTGGCGTATAGCTGTAAGAGAAATGGAAACCTTCAAGTGGTCAATCCACTGACTATGCAGTCCCATTATATTGAAGATGTAAGACTGAACAGAGAAACCAAACTTTCATATTACATAAAAGATTATAATGATGATGTGGCTGTTCATCTCAACTGTGATCCCAAGACAAAAACCTATCAGGTAACCCTTATAATTGGAAATCTTTACCTTGTCAGAAGTAAGAAATTTTTTGTTCTAATTTATAAATCTGTGAATAAGAGAAGGGAAATAAGAGATGCTCCCTTCGAGAAAAGAAGGTCTTATGACTATATGCCAATTGGCTTTTTACAAGTATTTTCATGCAGAACCAGAAAATCTATTGGGTTTCTAAAGATGGGACATATGTCTTTGTCTGTGATTTGAATAGAGATGGCAATATCAAGTATCTCTAGGTTCTATCGAGGACGCAAGGTAAACTGCATCAGATCTTGGGAATTTTAATGTACAACGGTAGAATTATAATGGTTTGTAGTGGTGAGACACGATATCCAAATACTCTTATTTTTAATGAGCTTGATGAGCTTGGGGAGATTTGGAGATTTAAATATGAACTAACTGTAGCTTCCAAAATTTTGTTTTCTGGAATAACTGTTGTAAATCTATTAGCACTATCAACTTGATCTATGGCTAATACTTCTTTAGAACTCTCATTCTACTCTAACATTAGTGAAGCAACATAAATCCCTCTAAGCTTGGCCTTCGGCGCTGCTTAAATAATAGAAGATGATGGTTCATATTATTATATGCAAAATTGGTCTTTGATCAAGCTCCACACATTATTATTGCACCCTCATCATAGTCACCACATCAACAACACCTTTGATTTCTGAAAATACTTCTCAAATAGAGGAGTAACTGTATTATAGATTTTGTACAGTATCACAGAAAAGTTCTAAATGCACTTATGTAGGGCCAACTTTCATGCAACATAAAATGAAGTAATGTGTAATTCGTTGTCTTAGATTCTATCATCAAGATACAGAGTTAGAATAGAAGAATTTTTTTTACATCAACATTTCAAATCCCATTTTGTCATTAGTATAATATAGAGTCAGAGATAAACATTTGTAGATTGACATTTTAAATCACATTCTATCGTCAGTATAACAGAGAGTTAAGGGAGAAGAATTTTTTTGCATTGACATTTCAAATCAGATGCTTGTATTGCACTAGCATAAATTGAGAATCCATCATCAGAATAATAGAGAGCTTGAAAAGAAGATATGTTTTTTAATAACTATCTAAAGCCCTATTATTTAAGATCATTGAAACTATTTTCAATTTAGTGGAGATGGAGGATGATGAAAGGCATGAATCATTATAGATTGTAGATTCACAACTATTAGACATTGCTCATTTTTGTAACTTCTTCCCAAAAATTGATCTGACATATGATATAGTTGAACAAGTTGTAGCCTGTTTCTCTCCTAGCTAGGTCTTCAACCAGAGTTTTATCTTTTGTTTCTCAAATTCTTAAACCACATTAAACATAAAGATAACAACCATCAAGCTGCAACCACCGAATTTCTCAAGAAACCCCCTTTCAAGTAAAAGATCATGACATAATAGCTTTCATTACCAAAATAGCAATGGTATAAGAGCACTTCTAAAAATATCAAAACATTAAGAAATAAAAGGATTTACATCTAAAGATCAAAATGTGACAAGCTTTGTCAACTTACAAATTTTTTTACCATGTTGGGCATTATGATGAATTTCAAAATATGCAATTGAAAAAATATAAAAATGAAACAAATGAAAAATGCATTTCCCATATGGTGGTTAGTATTCAGCTATAGTAGTTGGGTGACTATCAAGAACTGATTTGATGTTCTTAGTTAAAGTATTTTGTTGTGATAGATTTATGGGTGGTGATGTGTGAAGCCAATCTTGGCTGTAGCAGAGAACAGAGTTCTCTCTCTGTGGGAAAAAATCAATATGTAATGGAAGTAAGATTTAGTTAGTAAAAAAAGTCTTCTGCATGTGGTTTCTCAAGTTTTAAAATGACAAGTTCCATTATCCTGTGAAGTTTCAGCATTGAATTCTTTATATTTTCAGTCCTTTCCAATTTGTGGCAGAGCTATTGAACTTGTTTAATTTCTTGGTGAATAGTTTCACAGTGAAAAACTCAATACGCTAACAAAGCCTTCCTATTAATATATGAGGTTCTTTTACATAGACTAATTTCATTTGAAATGCAGATTTCATAGCGTTGAGAATCCATTGGGTATTTGATTGTTTTAAAATTTTGATTTGAGTTGGATTATCGACTTCCTATTTTGAGCTAAAGAACTAATACATTGGAATGCTTCTTAACAGTTCTAAGAATCACTAATTCATGTAACAACATGAGAAGAATAACATCAGTTCTTTCTCTAAGTGATCCATAACATTTTTCTATTAAAATCTGATTTTAATTAAGTTTCTTGCTGCACTGAACTGTTGAAGGTTCATGAACTGACTTGGCATTTTCTTGTTCACCCAAGGCACAATTTGAATGCATAAAACCTGTTTTAGAAAAATCTGAAACTATATCTTGGTGACGGCTTCATGGTATGTATTTCTCTTAGACTTTTCTTGGTCATTATAGTCCTTGTTTTGGTGGTCACTTTCAGATTTAAATAAATCTGAAAGTGTGCTTTGTTTTGGGCTCTATAAGCTGGTCCTCTATGAATTATAAAAAGTTACTTTGGGCAGCTCTAAGATGGTTTAATTGAGTTGATTTTAAATCCCATCCATCATAATATTATCGGGCTGTTTGGAAGCCATGAAATGTGCAGATTTAATGTTGTTAAGTAGAGAATAAATGGTATGTGATGATGTAAGTTTCATTAAACTTTAAATGCAAGAATATTTGGTATTAAAAGAAGATCATCAAGCTCTGCATTATCTAATTTGATTTGAGGTTTTCTTATCCATTTTTAGACTTAACAAACAATTAAGTTGTTTTATGTGAAAAATAACTCAAGGAATTGAATTTGCATTGGTAAGCTGATTCAAACTATAAATGATTCATGTCTGGGTATGCAGATTGGTGTACAGTGGATGGTATAGAATGTGCTATATGAATAGTACAAAATTTAGCACCAACTCACCAAGAGTACCAACTCCTAGAGAGAACGAACCCTCTTTGGAACACCATCTTCAACCACATGAGACACCAACCTCAATTCAAATACCAACTTCAAAAATATACACAGAGAAACATAAATAGTAGTTGAAATCTTGTAACTAGCACTATATATATGTTGTCAAGGACTTATATCCACAAAAACTTTATTCACTTTTTTTAAGAAGTGCCGATCATACCAAAATGAATGGTCATGCTTGATGATTTCTTTTTTGATTTCACACCAATCCATCTCTCATCTACACATGTCCTTCAAAATGAGACCTAATCTTATATTGTCATCTACACATGTTTTTCAATAAGAGTGTAGAGGTGGTAGAAACACCTGATATTTTGGCAATAAAAGTTGAGGTTGCTCCTCAACCTCACAAGGTTACAAGGAGATCGGACTCCTCCTACTACTAAGCTAGAAAAACTAGCTAAATAGGGACCTACAAGAGCTACAAGGAAGAAGGCAAAGGCATAATGATACAGGGGCATCCAGAGATTCCAATTATTTTCAAGATCTGGGATTCTAATGCACTTTAAATGATTATTTTAATAATGTTGGGATGAGTCTTAGTTTTATATAGTTAATTTAATGATGTAATTGGGGGTTATAAGTTAAGAGTTTTGAATAAACTCGAAGATACTTTACTAGTATCTTTAATATATTTAGAATTATAATGAGTCGGGTGTGGGAAGTTAAAAGTCAGTTTTAAGAATTAGTTATTGGGTTACCTTCTTTTGAATATCTTTAGATATATGTAATTAAAGAAACCCGAGAGGAATATATATAATTTTTCTGAATAGTAGTAGTATGAGAAGATTTGAGAATCAAGGAAAGTGGAGAAACAATGTAATCAGGAATGGAATGATGGTAGAATTTAATTCTGTTCAGATCTTTTGTTTCTTCATTGTTCTTATGCACATTTCTATGTTCTTAAATTTTTGAATCATCATAGATGGAGTAAACAAATTTTATGGAACTATATTGTATTCAAAACCTGCGCTAATTGCTATTTGGTTTGAAGATACTAAAGCTATCTATAATTTCTCTGTTCTTACCTTGGTGGCTGGTCACGATGAGTATGAAATGGTTTAACAATAGTTTGAAAGAGAGTTGTGATTGAAGTCATCACCAATTACAATACAATTTCAAAGATCTCAATTTTGTTTTGCTCCAAGTCAATTCTTGGTATCGGTTATTGGTTTCAAGAAGTTAAATGTTTGAATATGAAATTGGGGTATGCTTTATGATACCGGTTTCGTTTTCAATATTTGGTTTTAGTTCTACATCGGATTTAAATAGTCCCAATTTGGGAACAACAGTAGTCTAGGTTGATTTGAGATCATACGAGTGTTGTTATCTAATGAAAGAGGATTCTCTACACATATTAAAAGAGACAAAACCCATGACTACACTGGCAAGGGTCTGTAACTTTATCAACATTAAGTGAACTAGCGTGAATGCCAGCAGCAACAATGTGAAGAGGTTCAAATTTGTGAGCACATTGGATAAACAAGGGTACAATTGATGTAGATAAGTTTTATTTGTGAATAGAATCCGTATTGAAGAAAATGGGGTACATAATTGTTGTATCAGTTTACACAAGCTCTAGCATAGTTTTAATTGTGTGAATTATTTTGAACTGTCTCTTTTCTATAATTTTTTCATTCTTTCACCCATTGGCTAAATGGTTTCTTGAAGACTCTACAAGCTTAATTTTTATGAAAACAATTAAAAGCAAAACATAGGGAAAAGAGGCACTGAATAATTGAGGAGCTATAGTCAAAAGAGAAGCCAATATAGTGGGGCCACCAGTATCACAATTGCTTGAAGGCTTGTTCGAACTGGAAAATTCTCATTTTATGGATAAGTGTTGAATAGAAATTATTATGTAATTGTGAGAAGCAAAGAATCCATTATCAGCTATCTCAATAGCTTTTTGCATTATGATGTAGGTGATGGATGCTTAAACAGGGGAATAGAAATTGAACAAATGTTAGATGAACTGGCAGACCCTTCGAAAAAAATTAAAGCTATGGTGATGGAAAACTGGTGCAAGCCAGTGGTTGATCGCCTTTGCAGGGGGTCAGCTGAATCAAAATTGGAAATGGCAAAAGCTCTTGCAAAATTTGATCTTGATGACAGCTGTAGAGAGTCATTAATTGATGCACATGTAATAGAGGCTTTAGTTGACATCCTGAAATCGAGGCAACTTGAATCAAAGCTTGCATCTCTTAAAGCTTTGGAAAACCTTTCATGCCAATCCAAAGCATCAAACCCGTAGTTGGGGAATCCACCATGAAGCTAGCCAATGGCTACAAGATCACAGCTTAAAATAGAGGTGTCTAGCAGTGAAAAGAAAACTCCCAAACCAATAAACAAAACATCCACGCAAGGCATGTAAGGTGGGAGCCGTCGAGGAAAATCATATGTTACGAATTCCAATCACATTGAAGATGATGTGCTGAACAATGAAAAAGAGGAGATATAACAGAGATAGAACCTTACTATTCCGGCAGAGGTTGCACTGAAGCTGCCAAACATGGCATGTAATCTTCAAACCCTTCCTCTGCATGTAATGGCACCACAAAATGCAGTATCTGACCAACATTAACCACACAACCTTTCTTCTGATTACGCAAGACTGAAATTAGGGCGCGGCAAAGACTTGTTTTTAATTTTGGGAAAGTGTAAGTTCGTGTTGGTCAAAATTTCGACCAACACGGGCTTCTAGTTAAAAAATTTATATACATTGGCACGGCAAAGACCTTGTTTTTAATTTTGGGAAAGTGTAAGTTCGTGTTGGTCAAAATTTTGACCAACACCGGCTTCTAGTTAAAAAAATTATATACATTGCCTGCATAAAATGACCAATTTGACCCCATTTTTTTAGATGGTCGAAAATTTTGGTCTAAAAATGGGGTCAAATGTACTAGTGTTAATTTGTAGGATCAAAAACATGGGCATGGAATTATGTAGAAGAAAGATTCAAACTTGTATAATTTTGTGTTTGGGAATTGATTTTAGTTTTTCATCTTCAGGCCACATGGTTGTGTTTCTTTCAAGCATCTAGTGCCTGTGAGCAGCCAATTTTTGTATAACACATGTTCCAGGGTCTTCATGTTGGCTTGGAAGAGGCTTGTCCTTCTGGGGACTGCTTTAGAACTATAAGCTTATCATGCAATCAAGTTCTGTTTGCTTGATGTATCATTCTTTTGTCTTTCTAAAAAGATTGTAGTAGTTTCTTTCCTCTTCCAAGAAGAAAACATATAGCAGAGTGTAGAGTTTGCTATTGCTATATATATGTATTATGTTACAACATCTTGGTGTGTCTGGTGGTCTACTAGTATGTGAGCTACCTAACTCTTGTAGTAGAGCTGGGTGTAGGCACCACCAAACATAGTAGACCCTAATATGAAATTTTTACTATCCATGATAACTTCAATTGGTATATATATTTAGATAATTCCTTAGAATATTGAGGATTTTGGATCATATTTCATGATATTTAGAATATATTTCAATATCTTTTGGATTATATTTCATGATACTTTTGATATCTTGAATTATATTTCAGGATATTTTGTATCATACTCCATCAGACCAAGATAAGCAAGATGAATTTATATTGTTCATTTCAAAATAGTTCTGAGAAAAAAAACAATTCATTGTAGGACTTTTGAAAAAAGAACACTAAGTAGTTTGAGAAGATGATATATATGTTCTTCTACCATTTGAATGGACTTATTGATTCTTCTCTTTTCCTTCTTGGTATTGCTAATTGTTATGACTCTTGGAGGCGAAATAAAGTGTATGATTGATGCACATATGTATGTTTTCTTGTACTACAAGGATGGGTTTATCAACAATGGGAAATCCTCATGCGTACCACTAGGGTTCAGGTTTCATCCAATGAATGAAGAACTTTTACACTATTATTTGAAGAAAAATGTGTCCTATGAGATCATTGACCTTGATGTTGATCTTAACGAGCTTGAACCTTGGGACCTCCATGGTATGGATTGATTTCTTCTTAATAGAATTTTCTTTAAGACTTGTTATCTTTGTGACTTTTTCCCCTAATTGTTATTTTGAAATGAACCAGAGAGATGCAAGATAGGTTCTTCTCCACAAAATGAGTGGTACTTTTTCAGTCATAAAGACAAGAAGTACCCAACATGCACCTGCACAAATAGAGCAACAACTATAGGTTTTTGGAAGGCAACTGGCCATGATAAGGCCATTTATATGAACTTCAAGAGGATTGGAATGAGAAAGAGCTTAGTCTTCTACACTAGGAGAGCCCCTCATGGCCAGAAAGCAGAATGGATTATGCATGAATATCGCCTTGAAGATAATGAGAATACCCAAATAAATGTACATTCTACTATTCTCTTCCCTTCATTTATGAAGCTTCTCTAGCTACATACTGAAAAAGACATCATTTTCTACAGTAGCTTAGCATAGTATGATCTACACTCGATTATCACTTCAATCAACACTTTTCTTATGATTATTGATTCACATTGACTCAAAATTTATGAGGAAGAATTTACACTATGTCTTCTTGATAAGCACGTCACTGTTCATATTTGCACATAATGTATTGAAACTAAGCAACACTATGATCCAGCTATTGTGACACCTCTCTTAGGCAGCCGACAGAAATTAATCTATTAAGTTATAACTATTTTTTTCCTTAAAATTTTATACAATGCTATGGTACACAATGCGGAAGCAATATAAAACATACACATTAAGCAATGCAAATATAGTTTTGATTCATGAAAGCTTCCTTACTGTTCCGGCGGAGGTTGCATTGAAGTTGTCAAACGCTGTTGGCACTGGCAGTAAAATGCTGTTGGCACGTAATTTTCAAACCCTTCCTCTGCTGGCACCACAAAATGTAGTAAACGATAAATATTAACCGCACATCCACAGCCTTTCTTCCGGTCGCGCGACAAGATTGAAATTAGGGTGCTGCAAAGAGCTTTTTTTGGATTTTGACATAGTGTAAGTTCGTGTTGGTCAAAATTTCGACCAACACGGGCTTCTAGTTTAAAAAATTATATACGTTGCCTTGCATAAAATGACCAATTTGACCTCATTCTATTAGATGGTCCAAAATTTTGGTCTAAAAATGGGATCAAATGTACTAGTGAAATATAGAAAGATAGAAATAAGTAAATTGAGAGAGGGGAAGATATGTATAGAGAGACACTTTCTCTTAGTAAATCTTGAGAAATTTTGTACAAAGGATCAAAGATAACAAGGATCAGGCTATATGATGATTTTAAAAAAAAATCTCAATAGAAATATAGAAAGATAGAAATAAGTAAATTGAGAGAGGGGGAGATATGTATAGAGAGACATTTTCTCTTAGTAAATCTTGAGAAATTTTGTTCAAAGAATCAAAGATAACAAGGATTGGGCTATATGATGATTCATTAAAAAAATCTCATAAGCATGTAAAACGTAATTTTTTCATTACTTGCTACATTTAACTATGTTAATTATTATCTGAGAAAAATTGAACTAAAAAATTGAATTTATATGTCAAATTAGTAATTATTGTAAGTTTCGAAACTAATTATTCTCTTTAAATAATTATACCTTTTTTTTTTTTTTTTTCATATATCACATAATAAAATTATCTCATCCATATTGTAGATCTCTCAATTACATTTTCACCACCAGTAAAAAGTCAAATTATCATAGAAATACAAAATTTATTTTAATTTTACTAAAATATATTTTTATTTTATTTTTCAAAATGAATAGCAGATTTCAAAATGGATATCCAAGTTTAAAATGGGACATATGTACCAAGATGGTTTGCAAAAAAGTGGAACCATGAAAAAAAGTCAAAAGCACACATAACATGATTGTGTTATGTGTACTTTCGATCAAATTTCAAAATATTAAAAAATTTAAACTTTTACATAACACAATCACATTATTTTTCACAAAATGTGATCAAGTTTTAAGAACTACAAGCATTGCTTCTAGTTCACCATAACCCCCATCAGGTTATGAAGAACCAAAAGCAATGAGAGTGAGATATATAGAGAGAGGGGGGTGAAGGAGATGCAAGGGAGAAATGTGTGTGTGTGTGTGTGTGTGTGTGTGAGAGAGAGAGAGAGAGAGAGAGAGGAATGATAGAGGTCATATTTCTTTATGGATAATTCCATAACACTAAAGACCTTCTATCACTACTTGAGCCACTAGTAGATGGTGAGTATTCATCATTGTCATCATCATTAGACATACGCTCACATGCATATCTTATTTCCTTCCTTTGTTGATTTCCTCTTTCTAGCTCTTCAAGACATTGTATTGAACTTATGTCATGCGTCCATGAATCTCTTCCCACTCTTTTCCATCAACTAGGTAGGATTTGTCTCTTAATCCTGAGTAATTGGTTAATAGTTTCATTCTTAATAGAGTTCATAACCAGATTCTCCATAGCTAGTTTTCTTCTTGATCGCTGCAATATTTTCTCCTCAACTGAACATTTTATAATCAGTTGATATACAATCATAGTTTTCTCTTGTCCAATCCTTAAGCATATAATTTAGCCTTTAGATCAAGGGTTAGTGCAAGAAGTTGGGAATCACTTTTGGCCAAAAAGTTGAAGTGTTTTTTCTATTTTTGAAATTTTTTGTCAATTGATGTCAAAATTTGACGCATTTAGAGATTGAATATAAATAAAAAATAAAAAAATAAAAAATTTAGTATTTGGAATCTAGTTTTTAAATATGTAATTTATTTGTGTACCCATATGATAGATTTTTGTTTTGGGTATGGTTCTTTAAAAAACACTTTTTCTAAATGCTTGTTTCAAGACCATACCACGCTCATGTACGGACACCATAATTTGACACAAATAAATAATTTTTTGTAAATCCTTTTAAAGGGAGTTACCTAATACACCTGAGATTGATGACAATATTTTTCCTTAATTTTTTATTGAATAATTTTTTATTATTAATTATTAATTGGCTATAAAGGTAAATTTTAAAACCTCTCATGTACAGACACCATAATTTGATCAAAATCTCACTTAAAAAATTTTAAAAAAAAAAAAAAATTAACCTCAAAAGAATTGTATGTAGATTAATGACATATAAATTAATTTAAGAAAAATTATAAAATAAAAAAGTTATTAAAGTATTAGTGAATGTTAGTTTTTAATGTTTAAGAGATAGTTTTGATTAATAAATAATGGAAAAATAGAAAATAAACTAATAATACTATAAAATTTACATTTTTGGAATTAGAATAGTAAAATCTATAATGGGTTTTTGTTTCATCAAAAAATTCAATGGGGACGACTATAAAAAAATTATAATAATCCCAAAAATTGTCGATTAAATGCCTTAGAAAAAAAAGGATCATAAAGGTATTGCTTGGTGGGACCAAGCCTATGCCATGCCTTTCCCCAAGGCAAAACCCCATGCAAAAGTTGCGTTCCATACCAAATTCCTGCTCATGTCTCAAGAATCGGGCACTCAATTTGTAATTCAAAAATTGGGTGCCCAATTGTGTTTTAACCATTGTAAGAATTGGGTACCCGATTATTTAAAAATTGGGTTTTAAAATCAAGTACCTAATTTGTAAGTGGGTACCCAATTTTTAAAAATTGGGTACCCATTTCTTATGTACCCGTTGGGCCCCAAAAGCTGCCCCATAGATCGACTTTCAATGATTGACATGATTGAATAATAGTTTTGATCTGCAATAGAAAATTCTATCATAGTTATTCTATTTTCTTGTCTTCTTCTACAATTTGCAAGCTATTGATTCAAATTCAAAATTAGTACAAACATGGGATCAAAACAATGAAGAAAGAAGAAAGAAAAAGTTCTGACAGATGAGGAGATTGCAACAAATAAAGAGAAGAAAGCATGACATCAATGAGAGAGAAGACAAAGAATTAGATACTTGAACAATGTTTCAAAGGAGAAAGACATTGAGGATACCACGATGGATGAAGAGGTCAAAGAAGAGAACCCAATACAAGAAAATTTAGGTGCACATTCTAATCATGCATTCAATATAGGTGTGTCTCCAAACCCTAAAATTTTCTCTTGTGATGAAATTGGTGATTTTTTAGAAGCAAGTTACGATTTAAACGATTTAGATTTTCTTCATGAGAATAAATTGTCAAACGACCATGCACAAAAAACTCCAATTGAAATGCATGCCCTAAAAGAATACCAAGAAAAATTAAAAATGAGATTCAAATCCCAAATAATAGTGAAAATGAAATGTCAATTGAAAATAAAAATTGCATGAATGTACACATAGAAACACCAACTACTGAACAAACACATCAGAATGATAGTAAAGTGTCTGAACATAATTTTCATATTCCTAATGATGTGCTAGATAATCTTGAGGGATTGGTTTCATGGAGAAAAATTAGGACACATGTTAATAGATTGTATAGACATTTCTTTTATAATAAGAAATTTGGGTTTCAATGTCAATTGATTTTGCAGCTAATTAAAATGTCTAAAATGTGAAAAGTAATGAGAAGGTTGGGAATGTATGCAAAACCCAAGAATAAAAATGAGTCTTTAAAATAAGTTGTATCCACTATTGTTAGTGCCTTTGATGTTATTAGAAAGAGAAGTCGGTCTAAAGATAAGAATGCAAAACAATGAGCAATAACAACAACTTTAGTTAACAAATCAACATCTGAGAGAAGATTGATTAGCAACATAAGTGGATATCTTAATGTGAATTGTAAGACTTTAGAAAGAGTTGTAAAGAGAAGGGTTAACTTTGAATGTGATCTAGAAAATATTTTATGGGCTTCTAGTGGTAGACTCCTGAGATGTGATATGAAACTTACTAGTGAAGTCAAAAGTTTGATTGAAAATTTTTGGCATAATAATACAAGAGTATCATTGAATTCAAGAGATGTTCTTAAATTGAAAGTTGGGTAAAAAATACATGATCCACATCCTAAACACCTTTTGGACATGACTCAAATTGAATTGTTTAGAAAATCTGTAGATGGTAAGGCATTAAATATTACCATTAGTCAAATTTTTTTTGAAAAGTGTAAACCATGGTATGTAAGGATTAACAAGGAAAGAATCACATGTTGTTGTAAAACTCATATTCAATTTTGTTACCATTATGATGTATTTCAATCTATATGTGGTACCATGCATAGTAAAGAAATGTTGTAGGAATGTCGTATAAAAATACCACCTCAAACTATAAAGGATTTCATATCAAGTTTGTTTTGTAAGCCACCTAATGATCAATACTTTCTTTTCAATGCATGTCTTTTTGGTACATGTGATATGTGCAGCAATCTTTCTTTGTTAGATGAATGTTTTCATGAAAATGCTTTGACTAATTTTGGACAACAATTAGTTGAGGTAAAAAGATTCAAAACTATTGAATATCCATTGAAGGATGCGAAGATTGGAAGAAGGTGTGATCTAGTTGTAGATAAAGTTAGTTGTCATGCATTTATGGATGAGTTTAAGAGTGTGATCATACCAAAATATGTTAAACACTCTCAATATGCTAGATGGCTTGATGGACAATTTTACATATGGAAGAATACATTTCCAATTGGTACTATACTTTCAATTGTTAACTTTGCAAAGAACTACACACTTGCACTGCAAGAAGAGGTACAACCACAATATTACAATTCAGTGCAAGTAACAATTTATGTTCATATAGTTTATAGGCATGAACCTGATAGTATAGAGAAGGATCAAAAAATATTGAGAGAGTACCATTTTTATATGAATGATAATAAACTCCATTCATCTAAGTTTTTCCAATATTGTTTCAAGGTCTTTTATGATAATTTAAAAAAGAGACAAATTCAAATGACACAACATTGGATATGGTTAGATACTTGTATAGGACAATTCAAGAATGCTAGATTGTTCTATTGGTTGAGTAGGACACATAGGCAAACTAATTGTAATGTCCCACCCGGAGATCCTTGGAACAAGGATGAAAAACAAGCCAGAATCTTTTTTTTTATTAAACAAGTGTAAGTGCACATGACAACAACATACACGGATCATACAGATCACAACGAAAGACTTAATGACCATCCTGGCACCCAACGGATCTCCAAACGTCACCACTAACCAAAACAAAAACAAGAAAACATAAGAGATCGACCAAGCTAAAAGATCAAAATAGAATCCTGAAAATTGGCTAAGTCTGAATTCTAAAGCCCTGAAATTTCCTAGAATCTTTATCTTAGCCCATAGAGGTCTGAAACCCATCTCAAATGAATCATTGCATATATTAAAATATATGTCAACTTATACTTAAACAATATATTTTAAACCCCGAAGAACAAACTACAAAAAAAACACAACAAAATTCAAAATGCACTGCCAAGGGATTGAAGAACACCTAAGAGGGTACCCCGAACCATCCCTAAAAAGTTTGGATCAGACCAAAAGGTACTCGCTGCCCACCCGCATAAGTTTCATAAAATCTGTGGGACTCTATATTAGCACTGTGCGATACTTCACCAATGTCGTATGAAATTTCTCCCAAAGGAGGGCAACACAATCAAAATTTGGGCAATACTTCTCAAAAGGGCGTGCGATACTGGAAGTGTATCGTACAACATTTCTTCTGAGGAGGTGCGATACTTTCCAATGCCGCACAACATTTCTCCAACAGGCATGCGATACTTTCCAGTGTCACATGACACAATTTCTATGGGCGTGCGATACACTTTTATGTTGCACCATGCTGACAAAGTGTCGCCCAAAGAAACACAAGAACAACTAAAGAGAACACAAAAAGGGAAAAATAGAGTATAAAACCTCCACACTGGGGAGTACCGGATCCACATCTCGAGGCATGAACACTCGAACTATAATTGAAAAATTAAAAGACGAAAAGCTGAAATCTAATCATCTATCAAACAAAGAAGGGAAAGTATGGAAAGGGAAAACATCACAATGAGAAAAACAACCACTAAGTACGTGGTTCCTCCCAATCGTCAATGGCATCATAAGACCATCGTGGGTCCTAGCCATCCCCCTCACACATAACGTCCCAACCCATCGATCAAATCATTGGTGCTATCATAACAGGACGTCACTACTAAACATGCTACAACAATCATAAGGAAATCTAACATGCTAGTAGAAGTAAAGTGTGAGATAACATCATCTAACATACGCTATTCATTCTCATAAGGAAATGCATCAAACTAACATCATCTACACATGATAAACAAGCATCCCAATGAAAGCATAAATCACAAGGAAGCATACTCCGAAGATCGAAGTACCAAGTGAAAAAATCCAGTAGCGATCATACTAGGCTCAAGATCATCTTTGTACACTGGTCCCTAGCAGTGGTGAAGGTAGATACACCTCTCAACCACATGGCACCTATAGGTCCACACCAACCATGCTGAAGGAGATAATGATCGAACCACAAACACACACAAAACAACATCCAAGGCTAACACTCATGCCAGGCAGTATGATGACTGAACTCAAGACATAGACAATGCAAAACTATAGGTCCTGGTCACACATCTCAATGGATACTATGTAGGGACTAACATCATGGAGAGTTGCTTGGCATCAAAAGCCCAAGCTAGGACTTGTTCAGATTCAACATCCCTTAATGGAAAGGCTCTGGCACCCCAAACATTTTATTATATTAAGATTATTACAACCCAGTATTTTATTTAATTATTACTTAATTAAAGCTTCCTTCGCCAACCCTCAGGGCACAATGATCACCAGGCTGTGAGGTAGGAGCCCCCTCCATATGCTACCCCACCCTACCCATGCTCATCCAACAATGAGTGCCCATAGGCATGCAAATTCCCAACCCATCCCAAATGATCACAACTTCTAGAAGTACCACGGAAGATCAAGCCCCACAAGTCACCCAAAAAATGTACTCGTATGTGGCGCACCACCATCATGAACATCATACCAAAGGACTAGATGAGAACACAAAGCATAAAATCTCTCAATCAAAATAGAATGAAGAGGATGGGTGCATCATGCATCCCAATGCAACAAAAGATGCAAAAGTGGTCTGATTGATATCCAAATAGATTATTTAGGTCCATGAACCATAATGTGCCAAGAAAACTTGAAAAAATAAGGTGGCATGCAAAACGAGGTAAAAAACTCCAAATTTTGGAAAAATTTCAAAATTAAAACCCATTTGGCCTTTGGGTTCAAAAACCCCAAAAATCCAAAAATAAAAAGAATCAGACACCATATGTAAAAATGACCAACATAATGGCCCAAAAACCCAAACCCCCATTTCAAAAATAGGGAAAACATTCATACCCAACCAACCGGGTAGAACTAGCAAATAGAAATGGAGGGGAACACTAGTTTTCAACCTCCTAACATATTGCTACAAGAAATGGAAGTAGAAATAGAGCAAAAAAATTAAAATGGGAAGGCCCTACCTGATAGCAAAAGGGGCTGAAACTAAAATCCACAGAATAAAATAAACAATCTGCCAAAACTGCTGAAACTAATGGCAAAGCAAGAACTCCTCGAGCTAAATCCAACGAGACCAACCTCGCAAAGATCCCACGCTCACAGCTCCTACAATGAACAAAACAATAATCCTTCAGAAGAGGATTTCCAAATTTTCTCTCCAAATACAATTTCCAAAATGTGAGAAGTGAATAATGAATTCACTTTTTCAATACTTATTCATTTTGAATGAATAGTTGATTATGGAGAATAGCTAGCTGGAGTAGTTAAACTCCGAATTGACCCAAACAAAAATAGGGTATTATCCGTAATGGAAATTCAACTAAGGAAAAGCTGCCAGAAGTTAAATTTGAAAAGATTTAAAACTCAAAAACTCAAAATCACAGAAAATCAATTAACACTTTCATGACGAATGCGAACTTCTAAATACACAGACATGCTCACTGGTCTAATCACATAATGCAAATGAGTTCGGATTTACTGATCACCAAAAGGTTTTAATTTAAAACAACTAAATAAGGATACGTCAACCATACAGCAGTGACATTGGCAAAATATGAACAACTAGATCACTAACTCCATAGGCCACTACCAGGGATGTAATTCCTGCACACTAAAACACACGATCAAGTGCAAATTGCATATAACATAATAGCCAAAGAAATTAAAGCATTAAATAACTCATTAATCCATTTACACCACTCATGTTCACATTAATCATAAAAGATGAGAATGAAGTAAATAATCAGAGTATAAGATCCATCACATCACAACAACCATAGATGTGTCCAATACATCATATAACTAGATAATCAGATATCATAGATCTACTATCACCTCAAAATAGCATCAACATGCAAATATGATAAATTGAAAAACATAGCAACAAAGCATCTATGGAATAGAAATCAAAGTATAACATTCGACCCTCAGGTCGTCTCAAGGTACAAATATCAATAAGAGTATCAAGTATCTCTCGAATCAAAAATAGACAAGGTACAGACTGCAAACATAAGAGGCACTACACTAACATCCAACATGTGTGGAGTTTTTCTTGAGGTTGTACATGGTAAACGAGAACATGATGGTGTTGGTGCATACATGAAGAGAGCCCTTAGTAGAGAGCAATTAAAATTTGAGGAAAAAGCTAAATTCAAAAATGCACATAAGATTGTCAAATGATATAACAAATATTTATACACCAGATCAATTGAGAAATCTACAATCAAATGTTTCTTCTACCTAGTTGAAGAAAATAATATCCTTTCAAGATATGACTGCAATACAATTAGTGAGTTAGCTAAATGACATTCATTTAGGAGTTCAAATTCTAACACTTGGACTATATGGACTAGGAATATTGCTTGTTTTTGTCAATTTTGTCTTGCAAGTGAATGGGAAGAATGCGAGAATACAAAATGGGTTGAAGATTGGCAACAAAAATCATTAGCACCTACTGACATGCATTTTCAAGATGATATAGTAAATGAAGACCAAAATGTTAATTTTGCTTCAGAAGACTATGATTGTATTTCAGACCTCATAGAACCTGGTATGCACAATTTAATTAGCTTTGTTGTGATCTCATGCTTCAATTTGTATAATTTGCATATGTACTCATGTGAGTAAAGTATTTATGTACTTTATCTTATCTTGTAGGACATATTTATGCTATTATTGAGCTTAGTAATAATGATGAACAAACTAAGTATTGGCTACCTAGATGTGTGGAACCTAAGAAAAAATTGATATGTCATCAAGTAGATGATGATGGTTTTGAGTATCCAATTGGGTCTGTCGTTCTAGCTGGCACCTAGCTATGTAGATACCTAACAAGAAGAAATGGTTTACTAGCATCTGAAGACTACCAATTTGAAAAGAAGATTTTACACTATTCTCATTTGGTTGTGGAAACAAATATCAAATTAGAAAGATATAAAGGGAGACCCACCAATAAGGTATTATGGACAATTTCAATGGACGAGCACAAGATAATCATAGATGCATTGCAAAAGAGAGAGGATGCAGATGGTACAGTGGGATGACTACATTTAAATCAAACACGTGTAAGTTTTTTCTTCATTGTGTTATTTTTATATATGTAGTTATATAATTTAATTACATGTATGTTTTCTCTCTCAATACTAAATTAGAGAACTTATATATATTCCTCTTATTCAGGTCTCAATTACAATTTATGCAAATTTAAGTGTTAAAGTGGATCAAGCATCAACATCTTGTGCAATTCCACATAGTGAGTACATACAAATTACACATGTATTTACATAGCTTAGATACCTCATATTAATTTATGTTACCTCATATTAATTTATGTGTTTATTAACATGTGTTTTGTTTTACAATTTTATTTTACAGGATCTCATTTGAAGAGATGTGTTGAACCAATTTTATATTTTTGAGTTCACTTCTATATATTTATCATTGACATTGTCTTGCATATATTGTGAAATATGTTGTACAAACAAATTTTAAAACATGAGTTTACTTCTATTTGAAAGTTAAAGGTGTGCACTTGATATTATAAATTTATTGTCAATTTAAGTAATGGCCTCCCATTTTTTTCCATTACTTTTACATTCAAGCATGTTTAAATTAATGTTTGTTTAAAGTTTCAAATTACTATTGTTTGTAATTAATAACCCTTCCCTTGTACATGATAATTTAAAGATCACTACTCATTGTATTGATTATATGCTATTGTTATGTTGATAATTGATGTGTATGTTTAACCATGTTAACCATGTTAACCATGTTGAGGGAGGGAAGGAGGAAGAGAGGGAGAGAGAGGGACGGAGGGATATGGGGAGGGTTATAAGTGCTTGCAATTTATTAGAAATGGGTGTCCCTTTGATGGGTCATATGTGATCATAAGAAACCTTAGGACCCATTATGACTCCTTGGAACCCATTCATACCATTAACACACTTTATGAACCCTTAGAACACATTATCATCGTAGGATACACTTTAGGGTTGTAATGTGTCCTAGTCAATCCTATTTTTTCCTAAGGAGTTTTAGTGGGTCCTAAGTGGTTCTAGGAATGCTTGAGACTAATTATAACCTCCTAAGAACCATTATGACTCATTATGAGCCTTTATAGCATATTAGTCATTTTAGGACATCATTTAGAGATCTAATGTGCCTTAATGAGTCATACGTTCTAAGGGGACATTAGGGATTTTTAGGACCCATTAGTACACATTAGGTCTCATTAGGACACATTAGGATCCACTCACACACATTAGGACCCATTAGACCCCATTAAAACCTCTTATAACACATTAACCATTGCAAGACCTAATCTATCTAATCGACTATCCTCTTTACTCCATGCAAAGAGGACTCTGAAGGGTCATCCTATGTAATATGAGTTGTCTCATCATGTGGGACACACTGTGAGGTAGATGGATCATCTTGTGTGATGGGATGAGGTGCATTGGGAAAGCTACCAAATGTAGCAGTGGTGAGGTCCTATAATTTACAATACGCACATTTTTAAAATTTGATAAACAGCATTTAATGAACTATGTATGTACATAAATCACAATACTGACCTAAAAGGATGATGTAGATACCTCCATCTAGCTAAGTCCTATACTCTTAGCAACACTCATGGTGACATAGTCCTAAAATTATGGATACATAAACGTTGAGTCAAAATTATATATACATGAATAATTACAAAGTACATAAACTAAAAAGTACATAATTTGTATACTACATTTTTTATACACTATAAAAACATGTATATATATCATACCTAAGTAGTTGCCACTGTCATAGGTATGCTAGCATGATCATCAAAAGATGGATTCAAAAATAAACTATATCGAGGCCTGTATGGATAAGTATGATCCATCTCCTGTTCATAAAATCAAAACACATAAAATATATACATGAGTCAAAATTGTTCAGATTATAAGTTAATAACAATGTAGATACATAAAAATATTACAAATTATTTTTCTCTAATCAAAAGTTCATACAATATGTATTTGAGGCTGTGCCTCAATGGTAACTAGATCAGGACCTCTACTACCATCAAATTGTGTAGCACTGAACAATCCCTACAAAATCAGATAAAAAGAACATATGAGCACATGTTATTAAATTTGAGTTTGAATGTACATTTTTATAGTGTAATTCAAAGTGCACACTGTATGAGGGACGCCAATGTCTATAGGTCTCAAAAAAAGACTATACTACCTCCTAGAAGGAATAGTACCATCCGTCCTCTATTATTTCAAAAGTCCAAATTAATATGATTAATACAATTACACATGTATGTAGAAAGTAAATAATTATGTACTCTATATTTAAATTTTAATTAAAATTTTACCTATTGCTCTTGACTGTCTCCGAGCTCTCCCTGCATGAGGTCAACAAATGATGATGCATAAATCTCATCACTACCATCATTGTGGGTAGTGTATACAACATCATCAAAATCAGTACCCTCAGCATAATGGTCATCATGCATTGCATTAGCATCGCTCTTGGGGCCTCTACATACGCCTCCATAGCTAGTACAAATATGTCCAAGTGGACGAGCATGTGTCGCCTACATCCATTGCTATAGTAAATTGCCTGAAAGGGCACTCAAAGAGGTAAGAGCATATGAAACTGCTCAATGATGGTGTGGAGCTGGTACAATGGGCACAAGAAGAGGTACAAGGGGCTAAGGTCGCCTGTGATTTCTCATTCTATCACTCAGCTTTGCCCCAGGCCTATCCTGAGGAATCCCTCCACCAACCCCCTGAAATGATCTGATATCAAAATAATTGGGTTTCAAACTCAGCCCATAGCTTCCATCCATTATAAAATTCAAAATACATGTTATTGCAAATATCATGTCGAGTTTTCAATGCACCATGAACTATTACGTTCCATCCATTCTACTTTGCATAGTAAAGAAATGTTGGAGAATTGTGGTGTTAGTGGGCTTCCAAAATCATCAAGAGACTTTCTAGATCAATTTTTATGTCATAGAGTTGATGTTTGTTTCTTTTATAGAAATGCTTGCTTAAATGAGAAGTGTTTAGAATGTGGTGGCTTATCCATGTTTGACACATGTTTCCATGAGGGGTGCAAACAAGATCTTGGAAAGACAATAGTTAAAAAAAGGTATATGAAACGGTGAAATACACATTGAAGAGTGGGGGTGAGGGCTTTATATGTGAATTGGTTGCAAAAGAAATCAATGTGGCTAGTTTTATTTCAGATTTTAAGGCAAATCTTTTCTACAAGTATGCAAGACATAGTCACAGGTCTCAGTGGTTGGATCAACAATTTAGAATGTGTAAAGAGACTTTTCCCATTGGCACTATTATATTAGTTGTTGAATTTTCTGAGAACTACACATTGCAACCTCAAAATGAGACACAATCTCAGTATTACAACTCCATTCAAATTACTATTTTTGTCCACATAACATATAGACATGCCTCTGATAGTGCAGAAGATAATTGGAAGATTATTAGAGAGTATCATTTTTATATGAGTGATGATAGATCTCACTCTCATGAGTTTGTGCAACATGTTTTCGAGAATTATTTTGATTTCTTATAGAAGCATGCAATTGCTATGGATAGACATATCATTTGGTTAGATAACTATACAAGTCAATTCAAGTAATGCTTGCATGTTTTATTGGTTGTGTAGGATGCACGTAGAGAGGGAGGTGCCTCATATTTGGAGTTCTTTTTGAGTCAGGCCATGGAAAAGGGGAACATGATGGAGCAGGGGCATGTGTGAAGAGAGCTCTAGTTAAGGAGCAATTGAAGATTTTAGTAGTAGAGCTTCTTGATGCTTGTAGCATTGTTGATTAGTGTAGTTTAGCATTATCATAGGGGGGAACACTTAATTTAGTGGTACACATGTTCTTTTGGTTGGTTGAGGAAGGGTCTATAGGTGATAGATCAAATTGTGCTATAGTGAGAGACTCATCAAAAATGCATTCATTCTGGAGCTCTAATTCTAGTACATGGACCATTTGGACATGAGAGCTAGCTTGCTTTTGTCCTAGTTGTTTTTAGTGTGATTGGGATCATTATGAGTTGAGTGAGTGGGTGGACACATGGGCTCCACATTATCTTACTTCATTGTCTATTATACCCTCTATTAGAAATGATGACATGGAAAGTTCACTTGAGCATAACCATCTATCGGATCTTCTTTAGCTAGGACATGTCTTTGCATTGATTGCACCACAGGGGAATGATGAGAAATCTGATTATTGATTAGCACGTTGTATAAGAGGTAAACAAAATCTTGCACAACCGATCACAAATGATGATGGATTCACATATCCTACTAGTTTAGTGGTTGTCGCTGGAACATGGCTATAGACATACATGCTTAGAAGGAATGGAATTCCTGCATTCAAAGACTATCAGAAGCACAAAATAATTCTCATATATTCACATCTTATTATAGCAACAAATGTAAAGTTGTTGAAGCATCAAGGAAGACCAAAAGTAAAAGAACTTTTTACTATTACTAATGTTGATCATGAAGCCCTATTGGAGACCCTAAAACTAAGAGAGGACCATATTGGAACACTCCACTAGGTATATTTACTTCTTATGTTATTTTCTTCATAATGATTTAGTGAACCGATGATTATCTTATTTAATACAATAAGTTACTAATATTTTTTATGATATTAGAATGTCGGTGCATCATGAAGAGTAGCCAAGCATGAAGATAAAAAGTTAAATAAGGAGCAAAATGAAGAAAAATCTATTCTATTTTTGACACTATGATTTTTAACAATACTTTTATTGATACTACAATTTTTGACACTACTATTTATGACACAACAATTTTTGGTAGTTGTGTATTGATGTAATAATGATGAAACACTTGATATATTGTAAATGATGAAACACTCTTATTTGTAGCTCCTCATGCCAAATTAACAAAGAATGTGCATCCTTTCATCATCATGGGATGTCCATGATTATCAACAAAGAAAAGGGAGTAAAATTGATTGGTTGGCCCAACAATGTTCATGCAAAATACATTTGTTAATCATTCACATACCAAACACATCTCAAAAAAAGAGTTTCCTTGTAATATTGCATACACAATCACATACCATTATGTACACATGGTTACATGGAACACCAAGGGAGTTGTAACAACACCATCGATGCATTTACAAGACATGGTAGGTACTGCTACATTCCAAGATTGGGAATAACACATATTAATCAATGTCTTTCATGAAATTATATGCACGCAATAGGTTCTACATTGACCCAATGTCCTTTTTGCCACATTAATCTATAAATGTGCTTTGTTAATGTTCTTATTAAACTTATTGTCATTGTGATGTATGTGAATGGTGTATGATGTTGAGATTTTTGTATGCCTTATAACTGGAAACTTAATCAAGCAATGCAACACATAATTCCAAATACACATCCATAAAAGTTCATAAAAATAAAATTCTACAACATTAAAGGATGATAGTCCATTTGCACACACTCTTTAGCATCTCCAAATGAGCTATTCATTAATATGGTGATTTAACATCACCAAAACATGTTGAGCTCTTAGGCCCACCCCTTGGAACAAGAGTAAAATTGACAAGACTCCCTTTGCATGCAGTCTCAAGCCTCCCCAAATGAACTAGTCATTACCAAGGTGGTTTGACACCACCCATTAGTGTTGAACCTTAGGCCCACCCTTCCAACTTAGAGGAAAATCAGTTCTTAGTCCAATAACATTAATGAAATACAAGGTTGTTGATCATTCACATACCTAGTATGTCTAATAAAAAGAGTTTTCAAGAATGCATGACATGTTTCCAAATGCATATCCATAAAAATGTACAAAAATGAAATTCTACAATATTAAAGGATGCTAGTCCCTTTGCACACACCCTTTAGCATCTATAGAAGACCTAGTGATTTTCGTTCAGATTCAATATCACCCAAACATGGTGAGACCTTAGGCCCACCCATTTGAATTAGTAGGAAAATTGATTGGTTATCCGACAATTCTCATGCTAAGAAATCTTGTTAATCGATCACATACCAACCACATCTTATCAAAAAAAAATTCAAGTAACACATACATGAGGTATGCAAAATCACTAACCATTCCATGCACTTTTTTATCACATCAATACATGGAACACCAAGCAAGTTTACAAGAGATTTGTAATGACACCATTGGTGAACACACTTATTCACAAATATTGTAGTGCCACCCAAACCTCACTTCTTGTGAAGGTAATGTAGCCATGGGCTCTAGCTTGGATGCAAAAAGAGATAATCATAACTATTATACCAATGTACTAGTGTTAATGTATAGCCATTTTATAATTGTGAATGAAATAACACCTAGCTACATTAATGGGGTTACTTGATAATTGTGATTAATAACTAATCGGGATGACATGTTGGCTAAACAAAATTATGGAATGCTGAGTATTTAGGTGGTTTCTTACATGTTTTTAAATCATTTATGTACTAATGCATGCATCTACTAATGTTTGGTCAACAACATACTTATGTTACTAGTTTTGTTAGAGTTTGTCTGATGTATTTGTACGAAGAGAGATTCACTTATTTGTGAGATCCACATGATGTCTCCAACCCCTTCACTATTTGATATATGTCCATGTACTTTGGTTCTTGTACTAACAAATTAGGCATTGGATTCCCTTGAATTGGTAGGGATGAGCTAGCATACCCAAAAGGATATATAATAACCAAGATGGTGGTTAAATGTGGAGTTAATTGAATGACCAACTAATTTCCTTATCCGTAATTATCATTGATGGTTTGGGAAACAATTGACATATTGTTCATTTGGCCTATCATTTACCAAGTGTTAATAATTGAAGCCCTTTCTTTGTATGTTGTGGTTGCAAACTAGTTGCATCATCTGATATATGATGTGTGTAGTGGTCTCAAGTTGGCATGTGAGTTCATTTAAGCATTGGTTCCTTGTGTGATGATTTGATGATATGCTTTGTTTCCTAGTCTTCATTTTTTATTTGTGGGTCTTGAATTTATGTGATTTGTCATCTTGTGTATGCATTTGGTACATGGCATGACAATCTTTATGCACTTGGTTCTTGCAATGCCTCAATGACTCTTTACTAAATGTGAATTTGTAAATGTGCTTTGTTAATGTTCTTATTAAAATTATTATCATTTTGATCTATGTGAATGGTGTATGATGTTGACATTTTGTATGCCTTGTAACTAGAAACTTAATCATTTGTTGATCAATTGCATGCCAAGCACAACATAAGAAATGCAACACATATTTCCAAATACACATCTATAAAAGTACATAAAAATAACATTCTATGACATTAAAAGATCACCATAGCGTAACTTTGAAACTATTGATCTTGGAATCGAATCATCAGTACCATTAGTGTTGAGTAGGTAGGTGAACCCTAGTGACACCCTTTTTCTATCCACGAAGACCATCCATCATCCATAGCCACTCCATACCAAGGAGTCTCCAAGGTGCTCTAACTGAATTTTGAGGTCGATTTTTTGAGGGTCATAATCCAAAGCTCATGAGGGCTATCGATGAAATGTTGAATGCTACAAGCCGATGATGCTGAGGCATAAAATAATTTATCTCATTTTTGAGAGATCACATTCTATTTGGATTCGGCACAATGATCTCGCTTAATGCCAAAACTCATAGTGTGCCTTAGTTCATAGGATCACCATAGCATAACTTTGAAACTGCTAATCTTGGCATCAAATCGTTAGTTCCATTAACTCTAGATGGGTGGGTGAACCCTAATGACACCATTTTTCTAGCTACAGAGACCATCCATCATTCATGGCCACTTTATAGCGAGGAGTCTCCAAGGTGCTCTAAGTGTGTTTTGAGGTCGATCTTTCGAGGGTCATAACTCATAGCTCGTGAGGGCTATCAATGAACCATCAAATGCTACAAGATAGTGATGTTGAGGCCTAAAATAATCTATCTCATTTTTGAGGGATCACCTTCTGTTTGGATATGACACAACGATCTTGCTTGATGCCAAAACTCATAGTGTGCCTTAGTTCATAGGTGCACCAGAGCGTTACTTTGAAACTTCTGATCTTGGCATTGAATCATTAGTGCCATTAGCTCCAAATGGGCAAGTGAACCCTAGTGACACCCTTGTTCTAGCCGAGGAGACCCTCCATCATCCACAACCACCCAGTACCAAGGAGTCTCCAAGGTGCTTTAAGTGCATTTTGAGGTTGATCTTCCAAGGGATGTAACTTGGAGCTCATGAGGTCTATCCATGAACTATTGAATGCTATAGGATGGTGATGTGGAGGCCTAAAATAGCCTATCTCATTTTCAAGAGATCACCTACTGTTTGGATTTGGCATAGCAATCTTTCTTGATGCCAAAACTCGTAGTATGCCTCAGTTCATAGGTGCACCACAGTGTAACTTTGAAACCATTGATCTTGGCATCAAATCATTAGTGCCATTAGTTTGAATGGGTGAGTGAACCCTATTGAAACCCTTGTTTTGACTATGAAGACCCTCCATTGTCTACGACCACCTTGTACTAAGGAGTATCCAAAGTGCTCTAAGAGTGTCTCGAGGTCGATCTTCTGAGGGCCATAACTTAGAGCTCGTGAGGGCTATTGATGAACCATTGAATGTTACAAGACGGTGATGTGGAGGCCTAAAATAAACTATCTCATTTTTGAGATATCACCTTCCATTTGGATTCGAAACAGTGATCTTGCTCAATACCAAAACTTGCAGTGTGCCTCAGTTCATAGGTGCACCATAGCATAACTTTGAAACCGTTGATCTTGCCATCAAATTATCAATGCCATTAGCTCTAGATGGGTGGGTGAACCCTAGTGACTCCCTTGTTCCAATTGCAAAGACCTTCCATCATCTGGGGCCACCCCATACCAAGGAGTCTCCAAGGTGCTTTAAGTGTGTTTCAAGGTCAATCTTCCAAGTGCCATAACTCGAAGCTCATGAGGGCTATTGATGAACTATTGAATGCTATAGGATGGTGATTCCAAGACCTAAAATGACATATCTCATTTTTTAGATATCAAATTCTGTTTGGATTTTGTACAATGATCTTGCTTGATGCCAAAACTCACACTATGCCTCAATTCATAAGTGCACCACATCATAACTTTAGAACCACTGATCTTGGAATCAAATTGTCAGTGCCATTAGATCCATAGGAGTGGATGAACCCTATTGAAACCCTTGTTTTGTCCATGGAGACCCTCCATTGTTTGCGGCCACCCTATACTGAGGAGTCTCCAAGGTGCTCTAAGTGCATTTTGAGGTCAATCTTGTGAGGGTCATAACTCGAAGCTCTTGAGGGCTATCAATGAACCATAAAATGCTATAGGACAATGATGTTAGGGCCTAAAATTTTATATCTCATTTTTGAGAGATCACATTCCATTTGGATTTGATACAACAATCTCGCTCAATGCTAAAACTCATAGTGTGCCTTAGTTCATAGTTGCACCACATCGTAACTTTGAAACCGCTAATCTTGGCATCAAATTGTCAATGCCATTAGCTCTAGATAGGTGGGTGAACCCTAGTGACACCCTTGTTCTAGCCACAATAACCCTCCATCATCTGTGGCCACCCCATACTGATGAGTCTCCAAGGTGCTCTAAGTGAGATTCAAGGTCGACCTTCCAAGGGCCGTAACTCAGAGCTCATGAGGGATATTGATGAACCTTTGAATGCTATAGGAAAATGAGCTATATTTTTTTATTGCAAAGTGAAATGAGTGCAAAGAGTCAGTTAGGGGTTTGAGCATGCCCATACAAGCTTGGAAACACCTGTATAAGGTGTGAAATGATAACATGCATTAATGAAGCCAGTTTTGTTAAGTGGATTAGTATGGGTAATCTGATCAATGTGAGAAATGTATAGATATTATTTATATGGATATTGTATTGGGGAACCAAGTTCAAAAGGTTTGATCCAATCAAGTCTCTTAAGTTGGGATAATTTGATGTTATGTTGAAATTGAAAAGTTGTAGTATGAGGATAGTAACAAAGTGAAGTGCTACTTATCAAAGATTATGAGTCTAGGAATGAGTTCATGGTTGGGAATAGAATCCATGGTTGAGGAGTGGAGTTTTTAGTGTGTGGAGATTAGATTTTAAGCCAAGAGTTAGTTTCAAGGTTGAAGGTGTAGTTTGAAATCAAATTTGGGGTTATGTGAACCTTGTGTAGGAGGTTAACAAGTGTGTTTATGTCATGATAGCACTTCAAATCAAACATTGCATCTAGATTTGATAATAAAGGTTGTTAAAATGTTATTCAAAAAATATTGCATTTGAATCGAATATAAAAAACATGATCAAAACTAATGATATTTCATAAACATGAACAATACACATGATCCATGATAAATTGAACAATACTAGATACTAAATTAATATGTATATCATTGTGCACATAAATGATAAAAATATATATCAAAATACATGTATCCATAGAAACATTGCACACACACACACACACACACACACACACACACACACACACACACACACACACACACACACATATACATACATACATACATACATACATACATACATATACATATACATATACATACATACATACATACATACATATGTATCCATAGACAAATTACACAAATATATATCAAAATACATAGATCCATATACAAAATGTGGCTGATCATGCCATCAGAATGTGTATAATATCAATGCTTTTGTAAACAATGTGGCATATGCCATCTCAAAATGTCTCATGACACATCCTATGATAACTATACTATCCTAGGGTGCTAGTGGATGATCAAAATATAGCCTCTTCACTACACTAGGTGGATCGAATGCCTCCTACATAAACAAAAAAGGAAAACCCAAAGTTAGGCTACTAAATTTATATGATTCTTTGTACCTAACATTGAATTACTCAAATGCATATTGATATTTTTTTAATGATATTTTATACTATTAAACTTTCATAATAAATACCTCTCTCTTTGACCTCCTGTGTCGGTCAGGAGTCCTCTAGTATGCCCTTGGAAATGCTTGTACCTCGCTGGTTGTGGCCTGCATATGTTCAAATATGTTTGTTAGATGAATTTGAAACTTAAACTATAACATTATAATTCATAGCATGCTAAATTTATAACATATTTAATCAAAAATTCAAACTACAACTTACTAGTGTAGGCTCCTCCTCAAGATATAGTAGCTACATCATCAAATATACAAAACTCTCCCATCCAACCTCATGTGCACTAGGAGTTTCTTATGAGATAAAAAATAGTAGTTGTTAATATCACAGAAATTAGTTTTGAATTTATTTATGAAGATAAGAATTTTTTTTTTAAAATGATCCTTATACATACAATGGGGCTCTTAGTGTGAATAGAAATGCCTGAGTGTCTACGATGTAGAATTTGTATGGGATCATCACTAGTAGCCACATCCTATACAATAAAGAATGTAATTAAATTTATTACCACAAACATTTTACAAGAATGCATCAATATTTAATCAAATAAAAAGCACCTAATTACCTTTCTTTTGTCAATCGGTCCTGGCTCATCCCCTCCACTTTGTCCCCTAGGGATAGGTGGTACTTGAAAGATAAAAGAAAGATTGGAAACCATATATCCTACAATATCAAATAGAAAAAATAATGAGAACACAAAATAATGTACTGTAGATGTCTCAAGGCCAAATGAAATAGTTGAGAGCATGGCATCATCAACCAGTCTCAGCTCCTCCTTAGTCATCAACTAAACATGAATGAAGATTACATACATGTATAAGTCAGTATGGCTTAAAAATTAAAATTACTCTATTATAAAATTTAACTTTAAATTTCATATGTCATAATAAAAAAATGAATACACATACTGACACAAAAGGAGTCCATGCCTCTCCTCTCTCACATCAAGGTCTGTAGCCTCTGCACGTGCCTCTAGTGTATCCTCATCTAATACAAACTAATACTTAGGAAGATCACCTATGGGACCCAAACAAATATTCTTACAAGTAATGTAAGTATGAGGCACACAAATGTGTGATGAGCTAGCCAATGATGAACTCACACTAGCATCATCAACATGGGGAGGCAGGACTAATCTAGCTTGAGATATCAATAGGTTACTCAGTCTATGGATGGCTCTAATGGTTTGATATCTAGCCTCTACAATAATATCAGGATGCTGCACTCAAGGAGGGTGGAGACATTAGTAGTGGGGACAAAAGTGCTAGCTTTCTTCCACTATAAAGAGGGTCTATCCTGAGGAGCTCCTAATCCTACACCCATGTTGGGCTTCATGCTCCAATAGTTCACTTTAAAGTTTCAACACAAATTATGTATACAATTTTATAAGGAAATAAAATGGCACCTCCAAATTTCTATGTGGAGAGATGTCAAAAAACATCCACCAATGATCCCAAAAGTTTGCATGTATGGCATCATTTGTGCACCATTTAATTGATAGTTTGGGCTTTTTGTGGTCAAGTGGTAACCAGTTTTTGGGTTCACAAAAAGGGCAACCAAATCATTTTTACTTATATTGAGGACTGCAACCTCATCATAGTCCAACCCATCATCAAACATCTCATGCATTTCATCATGCCAATGAAGAGCAGCATTCTATTCCTTGGTAAGTGTTTCAATGTTATCCACTATGGTGTTTAACATGGATAACCTGGGAGCCAATGTAGGTACATTATTATATGTTGTTCACAAAGCCCTCAATTTGGTGAGATTTTCAAATATCAAATCCTTGATTCAAGGAGGGTTTTGAGGAGGTAAAGGATCATTTGGTGGATGATTTTGCAGGGCACTAGATCTTTTGGTGGGGGGTTACAAGGAACATCATTCCTTGCCTTAGTGTCATCATTTTGGTCTGCCATAACTATTAATTTGCAAAACATAGTTTATATTAAAAAACCTAAATTTTAACAATTTGTATCAAAAAAGCCCTAAATTCTAACAAATTCAACTAAAACTAACAAATTTATACTAAAATTGGTTTTTTTTTTTAAAAAAAACCTTTTATCATGTATCCGATTGAAAAATGGATATCCATGCAACAACGCAATATATGACTGTGAAAACACAACCCGCGAGTTGTGGTTTTTTATTAAAATAACACTGATAGTTATCGAGTATTTGATATAATATCAGATACCTGATATTATTAGATATCTGATATAATATTGAGTATTCAATATGAAATCAGATACCCGATAAGTGTTGGGCCTTACTTTCCAAGTTTGGTATCAAGATGGGTGAAAAAAAGTCAAAGCAGATTTTGAAACACTTTTAGATATTTTCAAACTCTATTTTTTCACATCACCACTTTTTGGCACACCATGATCCTACATATACCCTTTTACTAGGTATAAGCAATGGTGAATACAATCCTAGATTGTGGCTAGTTCCTTTCTTCTTGACAAATTTTGCAACTTCTAACCAACCTCTACACATCCTTATAAATTTGTGGCCAAAAATGCCTATCATAAATCAACTTTACTATTTTATCAAAATCCCAAAGTGTCCTACAAGTCCACCACTATGCTTCTCCTTCATGATGCTATCTCTCATAGATCTCCTAGGTATACATAGCTAAACTTCTTTTAAACAACATGTCTTTCTACATGAAATAATTAGTCCACTTATTTCTTACCATTTGATCTTTACAAAATCTCCAAGGTTCTACAAAATTAGGATAAGTTTCATATAAATACTTCAAATCATCAAACCTAAGTACCTCAACTCTCATTTTTGTTAGAAAACTCCTTCTTTGACTCAAAGAATCAACCAATTTATTTGACTATCCAATCTTATTCTTCAATGAAAAATAAAATTTATATAAATACTTAACCCATTTCACATGTCTCTCATTCAACCTATTCTAACTCCCTAAATACTGCAAATCATTATGGTCAATGTACAACACAAAATCTCTAGGAATCAAATAATTTCTCCATTTCTTTAAAGCTTAAATAATAGCATAAAATTCCTAATGATAAAGTGAACATTTTCTCTTAGCATCATTCAACTTCTCACTAAAGAAAGATACAGGTCTTCCTTCTTGACTCAAAAACATATCCTATAACACTTCCACTAGATCACATTCAACATGAAAAACTTTACTTAAATCAAGAAAACCAAGTTTAGATAAATCTGCAATCTTTTGTTTCAATGATTCAAAACTCTTTTGTACTCCATGAATCCACTTGAAATTATTTTTATCCCATCTTATAGTCTCACTCATAGTGTTACAAACAAAACTGAGATTTCTAACAAACTTCGTATAAAAATTTGTCAATCCATGAAATGATCTAGAACTTCTCCAACATTCTTAGGTGTAGGCCAATCAAGAATAAATTTTACCTTTTCAAGATCCGTCTTCAAACCATCAGCTAAAATAAAATAAAAACTAAGGTACACAATCTCTTTTATCATGAATAAACATTTCTTTAAGTTAATCAAAAATTTCTTCTCCTCTAGTCTCTACAATACTTGTCTGATATGCTCAAGGTGTTCCTCTTTAGTTTTACTAAATATCAAAATGTCATCAAGATATACAATCACAAACTTACCCAAGAATTTCTTCATAACTTCATTCATATGCCTCATAAAAGTACTAGGTCCAATAGTCAGACCAAAATGCATAACCAACCACTCATACAAACCCTCATTAGTCTTAAAAGAAGTTCTCCATTCATCCCCTCCTCTAATTTTGATATAATGGTAGCCACTCTTTAAATAAATCTTGGTAAAATATTTCACTCCAATCAAACAATCCATTATGTCATCCATCCTAGGTAAAGAAAATCTATGCTTCATTGTTATCTTTTTTATAGCTCTAGAATTAGTGTACATTCCCCATTCTCCATTCTTATTAGGTATTAGTAGAATAGGCACTACACAAGGACCCAAACTTTCCCTAATCAAACCATTATCAAGAAATTCTTGTACTTTACTATTCAACTCATCATTCTCAGTAGGTGTAATCCTATGAGGTTCTTTATTAGGAAAACTAGCTCCAAGTATCAAATCCATATAGTGACAAATACTTCTCACATGAGGTAAACTATTAGGAATATTATTAGAAATGATGTTTGAAAACTTTTCCAATAAAGATTCAACCTTAGGTGCATGTTCTAGTTCATCTTGTTTTTCATAATTTCTAGGAATCAAGAAAAACAAACATTTTGTTTCTTCATATCCTTAACAAATTGTTTTCCATCAACCAAACATACTCTAACTGGGGTATAGTGATTCTCCTCAAGATTTTCAACCAAAGGCAACAATACTTGTTTCTTTCCATCAACCCAAAGAGTTTACTGATTCAATCTACCATCATGAAAATCTTGCCTATCATACTACCAAGGTCTACCCAAAAGAATATGACAACAATCCATAGGCATAATATCACACAAGACTTCATCATGATAATTACCAATTTTGAACTTAACAAGGCATTGCTCACTTACAAGTAAATTATGCTCATTCTAGATCCAAGCAACATGGTAAGGTTTAGGATGTCTCAATATCTACAACCGTAACTTGTTAACTAGCTCCTCAGATACCAAATTATCAGAACTACCACTTTCAATGATTACCTTGCAACATTTTCCCACAATCTTACATCTGATCCTAAACAAAATTCCTTTCAAAATAGGTTCTTCACTAACTTCTTCACTCCACAAGATCCTTCTCAACATTAGAGTTTCACAATTTTTAGGTTCATTATGTGTTTTAGCAACTTCTTCATGGGTGTATATACCAAGATGGTGTACAATTTAGTGGACACCACATAAAGAAAACCCAAAAATGTTAATAACCCAATTAGATTATGAATAACCTAATCGGGTTGTTTAAAATTTCAAAAAATGGTCAGGCTTGGTTACCAAGCCTCACCAAAACACATTAAAAAAAACTTGATCGAGTTTTAAGCAAGAAAAACCTCTTCAAAACCTGATTGGGTTATTGAAAACTTGATCGGGTTTTGAAGAAATAAAAATAGGCTTTACTCTGGAAGCCATAATTTGAATATCTGGAGTCCAATTGACTTCGTTCAAAATGCATTGGAAAGATATTGAAGAGATCTACAACATGATGTAAATAAATCAATCCTATGTCAATTTTTTTTTTTTCCATCAGTTTGAATTAAGCATAGTCTAAACCAGTAATCATTATTTTCCAAATTCATAATCAATAGGTGAACTTGAATGGTAACATATTTTTAATTCTCTCTATCTCTCAGAAACACATACATACTCTAACTCACTAACTAAATAACCCCTAATATATCTCTCTTACTAACTCCTAACCCCCTCTCCCTCTCTGTCTCTCTCTAACTTGTTAGCCTTAAGTGTTCTCTCTCTCTCTCTCTCTCTCTCTCTCTCTCTCTCTCTCTCTCTCTCTCTCTCTCTCTCTCCTAATCCCCTAATATCTCTCTCCATCCTATCCATTTCTCTCTCTTCATCACTCCCTCTCTCTCCCATCCCCTACTCTCTCTCTCTCTCTCTCTCTCTCTCTCTCTCTCTCTCTCTCTCTCTCTCCCCCCCCCCACCAATCCCCTCTAATTCTCTTCAATCTATCCCCCTATCCCTCTCTCTCACTCTCTCTTTTCTTATCCCCTCTCCCACTCTTCATATCCCCCTATATCTCTCTCTCACTCTCTCTTTTCTTATCCTCTCTCTCTTCATATCCCCTACTATCTCTATCTCAAACCTCTTTCTAACCCCTTACCCATCTCTTTCTGACCACTAATCCCTAACCCCCCTGTCTCTCCCTGACCTCTGGTCCTTGAAATGGGAACTTCATTGAGAGAGAGAGAGATGGAGAGAAAGGTAATGTCATGCCCATATTTTCCTACCCAAAGTAAGAAATAAATTTCTTTAAAACCAATATGAGATGCCATTAGGTATAAACTTATTGCCCCCCTTCACTTTGTTTTACAACATAGCAATAAATTTTCATTTATAGATTTTAGACTAACTTTAATAAAGTGAAATAATATATATAAATTTTTTTTATCCCCAATGTTATTTTCATTTTAATGACTTAATATCTAAATGGATTAATTGATTCCATTACATTATTGAATATAAACTATTAATTATTTCCTTCACATCATAATGAATCTTTTAAAACAAAATTATTACTTTTATTAATTAAATGGACACAAATATTTAATCTAACAATCCTCCTTTTTAAGCTCACTCTTAAATTTAAGAAATACTAAAGATAGTAATGAAATATTCTAATTAATTACTCTCTTTAATTTATTAATTAATATTATAATAATACTAAATTTAAAATACAATTTCTAAAATGTTGTTTAGAAACAAAACTTGCATTTATTAAATTTAAAGCACTTTATAAATTCTACTATTTACTAAAAGAGAGAAATCATGTTTCCCTCATAGTAAGTCAATAAATTCACTTTACATCATTTAAATATTGAACTTAGAAAGAAATCTATTTAGGTTAAAAGCTCACTACTTTACTAACTTGCTAATACTGAAATTAGAAAGAAATCTATTTAGATTAAAAGCTCACTACTTTACTAACTTGCTAATATTGAAATTAGAAAGAAATCTATTTAGATTAAAAGCTCACTACTTTACTAACTTGCTAATATTGAAATTAGAAAGAAATCTATTTAGATTAAAAGCTCACTACTTTACTAACTTGCTAATATTGAAATTAGAAAGAAATCTTTTATTTATTTATTAAGAGCCCACTTCAACATTTAAAATGAAAACACTTTCTTTTTATTTTAAATTTGAAATTTAAATTCACTTTCCAAAAGAAAATTAAAAGTCAACAAGGAAATAAATAAAATAATCACAACCCTAATTAGGGTTCTCCAAAAAAATTTATATAAAGAAAACTAAATCTACTCTTTCATTATTTTCATTTCAATCTTGTTTCTTTTGTTTTTTTCTCATATTTTCCTATCATATTCTAACCCTAATGCATGTTGTTCTTATTCATTGTTGTTTCTTGCTCTTGTTTGTTTGTGTTGCAGGTTTGAATTCAAGAGCTCAATGAAAGAGACTTAGAATTCTTTTCATCTCTATTTCTCAAAATTTTGTCCAAACCCTCATTCCTAACACTAATTCAAAATTAAGTTCAGGACTTATATATTTTTTGTTTGTTTCTCCAATTCATGCTTGTTATTCTAGATTTTGTTGCAGGTTGGAAATGAAGCTTTGATGAAGGATTCATGGTGTGTGTATATGCTTGATGCCTATTTACTCATGTTTTCTGTGTTTATATGCATAAAGCATATACATCCATCAGGGTTGCAGATCTGAGTAGAGAGCCATGCTTATCCATTTTGTGGCATTATAATACCCATATTTTCATTTTGCAAGTTTGCAAATTTTGTTTGTATGCCCTCTACTAAGAACGTTTACTACTGAACTTTATTCATATTAATCATTCTCTATTTTCTATAATTTAGACATATGATTATATGAAGAATCAATCTTTGTTTTCCTTTTTTTTTTTAAATAACAATACCAATGATATTTACAATCAAAGTATAATAATACACTAATAATTTTATTATATGTGTTGAGATATTTTAAGAATAACTCGGATTTCAATACTCTTTTATATCATTTACTTACATACTTTTTTTTTTTTTTTTTTTTATTACTACTATGCTGATAATTAATTAATTAATTAATTTTTTTTGACATTATGTTTTAGTTCTATACTATTGTATTTGAAAATATTGAATCTACTACCAAAATCATATATAAAAATGACCAAAATGTATAGATATTACCAAATAATCACTTAATCCACAAAATCCCTAAATGCTAACCCCATTCCTACCTCCTCTCTCACTAGCTTTACAATTGATAACTATAATTTTCATATCTTGTGTCACCACAAGTGATCCCACCATATTCATAAATATGGTTTACCAAGACCCCACTAACCTCCTCCTAGAAAATCAACGAATGTCCAAGTCGTAATTAATTATGTTGCCTGCTCATTACGTGGGTAAATTCCTCCTAGGCGTGAGAGTTGAAGAGTCTATAGTATTATTGATCGTACTTTGTCTTTTTGCTAAACATGACTTAGGTGGCAAAAAGGGCATGGAAGAGCCCATAATTTTAAATTGTTTGTTTAAGCTAAGTACTTTCCCCTTAAAAAGGTCGCCCATTCCATCTTGCTGCCCACATAAGCTGAGATTTGTTGTTATAAGGAATGGATGGGTAGTTGACAAGACTTCTATCTCCTTCATTAATAGACTTGGATGATTTTGGGCGCTAGAAATCTGATTAAGATTTAGTGCTTATTTATTGCATTAGACTTTTGCTCCAACATGGTCGCCTCTTCATTGATTCTAGAAAACTGTGTTTTTTTTTTTTTCAAGTTTCTTTGATGGTGTTAATGAGTTATATATATATATTTTTGTTTTTAATGTCTGACCAAGGTACAAGTTATATATATATATATATTTTTAATGTCTGACCAAGGTACAAGTCCTATACCATGTCCATTCTTCATAATAATGAGTACCTAACATATTATCATTTTCTTTTTATTATCATTAGTTATATTAGAATACAAAATTGTAGTATTATTATTATAATCAAACTGAATATTTTAATGGACTGTAATAAGAGTGGGGTGGTTTTTTTCTTCTTCTCATACATTTTCCAGCAAGCTAATTTGCACTCCCAGGTCTTAGGTAAGTAGGTGATCTTGTTGGCTATATTGTTCTCATACTTCCCTTGGATGGTTCTAAGGTGGAAGGGTGATATTTGATCAAGTACATGCAAGCTAATATATGATCTATAAAGTAAAACTAAAGGATTGTGTTCATTGAGTTTTCTTAATGCTCTAATTTAATGACAAGAATGTTTTCCATGATCATCACAAAGAGGTATAAACTTCAGTATGCATCTTTTAAACAACTAGTATTCAAAGACAAAATGAATCCTTTAGAAATCTCTTAATCTATAAAATGCAATTAAAACATGATCAAACATGAACCTAATAAACTGGCTTTTTCTATCATAATGGTATTTTAATAGACTTTTTCTTATGGTACTAAGTCATGAAGAAATTTCCTATATTTTCCCATGTCTATAATGGTCCCAAACAATGTCCCAATGTTGCAACCATGCTCTGATACCAAATGTCATGCCCATATTTTCCTACCCAAAGTAAGAAATAAATTTCTTTAAAGGAAGACATGATTAAGATAACTATTTTCAACTACAAATTTCAGATCCACACTATAAGGAAATGAAACTTTGATTAACTAATTGATTTGAACTCAAAAGAGCATTAGATTTCCATTTAACAGTCTTTCAAATATGCATCTTAATAAGACATAGAACTATTTCTTTTATTTTCTTTGTTTTCTTGTATTCAAATAGGAAACCTTTCATACATCACAAATGTAAGATCACAAACTTCTCTTTTGCATTGAATCATATACACAATCTTAAATCAAGTAGCAAGGCTTAGCTTTTATAAGTTTCATTTTCATTTCTTTGCAAGATACAAAAATAATTATCAAAACCATTCACACAAGTTCCCTTTTCCACCCTACCATAATGGCATCATGAGGCTGCTTGTGCCCTAGCCATACCCCCGAGCAAGAGAACTCATTTCAACCAAGAGATCATGGATGCAATCCTAAGAGTTCTCTCTAAACACTATGTCATAAATTTTCTAACAATATTTCATCTCAATAAGTAAGAACTACTCTAAATGTATAAAAGTTACCTATCTTCTCAAGAGCTCTCCCTTTAGATGGATCTTCATCTTCAACCAAGAATCATTCCTCCTCTTCCTCCATCTTCTTCTTCCTCTCCATATTTCTGTCATTCTCCCCTCCTCTTCTGCATATATCTTCCCCTTTTCATCTCCAACAATGGTGAAAAAGTCCCTCCTCCAAAGTCTTCCTTCCTCTTTAATGAAGGCACATGGCTCTCTTATCAATGTGTCATAACCCATTGTTTCCCACTATTCATTTTCGTCACATTTGAAGTGGGGCCCTTTTGAGATGTCATAATGTAAATTTTAACCATGATTTGACCCTCAACTAATGCCCAACCTTAGGTAGTATAAGTGGGTTAGGTTATTTTAACCCAGAATGCACTCTAGGATCCATTTTAAACCCTCTAAAGTCGAACTTTAGTTCATATCCGATTTTACAAAAAGTTTGCATTGAGGTGGACTTTGATTGTTGTACAAGAGTTGGCATAGTTTTCTCAAAGGTCTTCATAATCATTTGATTAGGCCTTCATAATCATCCGCTCTACAAATTCAAATTTAACATCAGTAACTCAAACATATAAATATAAGACTGTAAACATTAATACATATCCTTGAATTAACCATAGATCAACCCATTAGATCAATATCATATTCCAACATCATTTCTTCAGAATCATTTGCATATGAAATTCATTTACAAATAAGTATCATTCTTTTTACTTTAATTGCTCTAATTACAAACTTTTCAAGAATAATAACCACATTAATAATTCATAGCATATGTATCAAAACACCTTACACCTTACACATACATTAATCAAATTTATCAAGCATAAGCACTTACTCTCACTAATTATACGATTCAAATCATAATATCTCTTAGAATAACATAACAAGTATCACTAGTATTCATTGTGTTATCTATATTCTATTCATTTCTATACTTCTTTATTTTGAATTAAAATGATACATAATTTACTTCAAAACAATAATCACATAATGCAAACTTGATTTCCATTTTCATAGTCACCTTATGTAGAATGTATTTACCACAACACAATATCTATTCAATTCAATTGGCCATAATTTCAATTACTAAAACTATCTAATTATCATGATGAGATAAGATGAATAATATAAATTATTTATCCATAAGGTAACTCACATTAGCTAATCAAGATGTTAACATAAATTACACGATTCATCATAGTGTGAATTAGTTCTAATGCTACCAGTCTCATAAACTATCTAAACTATCGTATCATATGTAAAGAGGTCCAACCATTTCTATTTATAATTATTGTCAATTGTATGAACAAAATCCACATTTGATCATAAGTTGAGTCTAACTTTGCACATTAATTAAATAAGTGGAATTCTTCTATACAAAGTATCACATACACATTTGCACCTAATATTTAGATGGTTACAAATGATAAGTCAATCTTTTTTTAAACAATACTAATCATAGCAAGTCACATAAGGATTCTCCCTAATCATGTTATTGCATAAGTCTTATAATGTTCTTCTAATGATAAAATTAATATTTACTACTAATCAAATTATATTGTAAAAAAATTAACAATCGTTCTAGTCCTTACTTGGATGGGACCTTACAGGTAAGTACATAGGAGAGAGAGAGATTAGGAGAGAGAGAGAGAGAGAGAGAGAGGGACTAGGGATTACTCAAAGAGAGAAAACACTTAAGGGTAACAAGTTAGACACAAAGAGAGAGGGGTTAGTAAAGAGTGAGAGGTTAGGATTTAGTAAGAGATATCTTATGAGTTATTTAGTAAGTTAGTGAGTATTTGTATGTGTGGTAGAGAGAGAGAGAGAGAGAGAGAGAGAGAGAGAGAGAGAGAGAGAGAGAGAGAGAGAGAGAGAGAGAGAGTTAAAAATATGCTAGCATTTGTGTTTAGGATTGAGAGAGAGGTGTGTGTGTGTGTGTGTGTGTGTGTGAGAGAGAGAGAGAGAGAGTTTTTAGGGGTTAGTGAGAGAGAGGGGGCTTAGGGATTTCTTAGAGACAATACTTAAGGGTAACAAGTTAGACAAAGAGAGAGAGAGGGGTTAGTAAAGAATGCGAGAGGTTAGAAGTTAGTAAGTGAGATATCTTAGGATTTATTTATTTAGTGAGTGAGTGTGTGTATGTGTGGTTGAGAGAGAGCAATATAACAATATGTTAGCATTCATGTTTACCTATTGATTACACATTTGGAAAGAAATGACAACCTATTTTAGATTATGCTTAATTCAAATTGTTGGAAAATAAAATTTTGATGACATGGGATTGATTTGTCTACATCATATTGTAGATCTCTTCAATGTATTTCTAACACATTTTAGACAGAGTTAATTGGACTCTGTATGTGAAATTTATGGCCTTTGGAGTAAAGCCTCACTTTAAGTTCTTCAAAACCTGATTAAGTTTTGAATAACCTAATTGGGTTTTGAATGTGCCTTTTAATTTTCATAACCCGATCAGGTTATTTGACTCCTAGAAACCTAATTACATTATGACTCGATGATATCATAGGGAAACAACCCAAATGCTTGGGCAATTGTTTTCCCTCCAAATTTTTTTCTTTAGATGTTTTTTCATCATTTAAGATGAACTCTCATTTTTTCCCTCATCAAATTTTCTAATGGTGAAGTGGATATCTCTAAAATTACTACCATAATATTACATGTCTTCTTAGCTTTCTAACCATATAATTTTTTCTATTTTTGGACAATATTAATAATGCAAAGTTTAGTCCTTCTCCACATTTGAAAGAAGTACCCTTGAACTAAGATGTTTCCTCTCTTTTTGCACCATTATTATTCCTAGAGTAACCAATATAGCTAACTCTGATGCAGTTACCTAATTTTCAAGTAGGTTCTTATTTCCATTCCGTATTTCCTTTATCTTGCATTACAATGTTAGATCTACTACTTTCTCCATAGGTTCTACCTCTGCTTCTTTGAAATCTTCCACCTCTACCTCTTTGTCTTTGACCATGTTTTTTCACCAATCTTTCTTTAGCCTTCATCACATACTAATATACTTCTTCCACACAATCCATCTTACAATAGTTGATCTCAAATTGAATTGATGTCCTCAAGCCATCCAGGTATTGAGTCACTTTCACAACTTCATCATCTACATGTCCAAATCTTATATCCAACTTATAGAATTCCTTCGTATATTCTTTCACACCCATGTCTTTTTTCCTCAATAAATTGACTTGGTAATCCATAGGGAGAAACTTATTCTTCATCTTTCTAATCATTTTTGCCCATGTCTTGATCTTTTCTTTTCTTGTCTTCCACCTCTCAGTTTGCAAATGATCCCACCAAAGTGAAGCATGACCCTTCAACTTTGTGATTTCTATGTTCACCTTCTTATTATTAGGATTGTTGTCATTCTCAAAATATTTGTCCATCTTAGAGATCCAATCCAATACTACATTAGTCTCAAGTCTTCCATCTTAGAAAGAAACTTCAACAATAGGTCTAGCATTATCCCTAGAAAAAAATCTCAAAATCCTTTCTTCATCTTGTTCAACCTCAGGTTCAAGATTAAGATTAGGTGTTTCTTCTTCAGATGTCATCACTAACATCTTCAAGATGTACACCTATTCTTTGGGTTGTCTCAACAAATTCAAGTCTTGCTACAATTTTCCTCAACATGTCCATTATAGAATTATTTCCACTTTGTCTACCACAAACCATCTTGAAAATAGATCTTGCAAGATCATAACCTTACGAAAAATATAGGTTAGATTTCAAATCTGCCACCCTATGACTAATCCAATAAGGTTCCCCATGATCAAATCCATAAGAAAGAACTATAATCTGATACTACTTGATACAAGAGGGAATAATTACAAAGTGGAATACACCCAACTTAAACCTACAAACAACCTCCTCACTGAGAGTTACACATGAAATCTTTACTCAAATAAACAATAAGGAAGAAAAGGCCATATGCAACATTCAATAGGTATAAATATTTCACTTCACATATAAAGGAAAAAACATGTTAGGTTGTAAGGTTTTCCGAATTAATGCCATGTATGATCAAAATTATTAAATCAGAGTCCAAGCTCGCATCCTTTATTGTGTTTTCTCTAAAATGATCAGCTTTCCTACCTCTAACCAAGCTTCTTATATAGCTAGTTGAGCCACAAGTTAGCTAGTCAATCATTTAATTACATTATAGGTCCAATCTTGGAAGAGTAAACCAAAGCCCAAGCAAAGGACAACAAAAGATCATGTGCTCTTAAGGATAGATCCACACAGGAGTTAAGAGTCGGCTCCCAACTATGCAAGACATAGTGTCATTATAGGAAACTATGCAAACAAAAACAACATACCTCATTGGATGAAAATTCCAAGAAACATAGACCTTAAAGACCGACACAAAAATTGAAGAATATGAAACATGAGAGTATGCACACTTCTAGGATAGGGATCACAAATAGGCCCTCAACATGATACCAACTATGCACAACCTAAATCCAAATGTAACAACAACTACTTCATGAACAATAGACTGATATAGAAAATAATAAATATTTTTTTGGGTGATGCAAGATTGCATAAAGACCCAAGATGCTCCCGCATAAAATATAGAAACCAATTTCGTTCATCAAGGATGGGCCACCAAAGAGGATCCAATCTTTTTCTTGAGTCGATCCCATGATGATAAGAAAGAAACCATTGGGTAAGGTTTTGATTGAGACATGCTCTGCCCATTCCGAATTGACCTAGCTAGGGATTTTCTGAAATGCAAGACACACCCCACCCCATTTCATAAAGAATGCTCTTTCTTTCAAGATTTGTGTAGCCACAAACTTGGAATTGGGTTTGATCCTAAGGTTTTGTAGTGCCTGCCCGTAAGTCGCATTTCTGTCATCATTGCCAAACTCTTTTAGGCCAATTTATGTTTGATGATTAGTATTATTATTTTAGAGATTATCAGATGTTGTTTTACACTCAATTTATTATATAACGAGATGACTTGGTACTCTATATTTCATGCATGTATGATGATTATTCAATGTTTTCAATTATCAATGATGATTAGTTATATGGTTTATTATCACACGTGCTTTCTTATGGATACTTACCCCATACTGCATGTGTATGGTGTGCGTGTTTGTTTTCTTTATGTATGGTGTTTCTGATGTGGTTAAGGAAGGGAGTCATAGTCACCTGCTAGTCGGGATCTACACGATGCACCACTTCCTGCCATTGTCTGTTTAGCTTAGAATATTGTGTCTGTACATGCGTGAATTTTATGCAGGTTGCAGGTACCGGGTATCGACTTCCCTGAATTGCCAGGATGAGCGTACCCTATCGCTTTATCTCAATGGTAAGAGAGGGGAGATAAAAACTCTTAAGTCCAAATCCTAAACCCTTTAGCCAATTGTCCTAATTGATAATTAGGATTAGGACAAGTATCTGAGTTAAGTACCCTCCGAATGCATCAAATGATGTTATTTCGTGATTATAACCCTTTTTGTTTGATTTAGTATGTGTTCTTCTATGATGGGTTTTCATATGTTGCTTTATGAGTCCTTGATGTATTTTCTATTAATTAAGTTTAATTAAAAGGATTAATTAATGATTTAATTTAATAGAAAATTATTATGATATTTTAATATTTAATTGTATTTAATTAATTGAGAAATTAATTAAATAAAAAGAATTAAATTTGGAAATAAAAGTTTTAAGTATAATTTTAGAATGTGATAATATTAATTTAATTTAATAATAATATATATTTAGAGTTCATTTTTAAATAAATGCTAAATATTATTATTAATTGAATTAATAAATATTTTATCAATTAAAGTTTCTTAAATAGATTAAAAGTGGAAAAGATATTAAATTATTAAAGGTTTCTAGATCGCATGATCTAGGCATGAGTTTAAATATAAAAGAAATTAATTAAAATGATTAATTAATGATTTAATTTAATATAAGATTATTATGACATTTTAATATTTAATTATTATTTTTATTTAAATTGAGAAATTAATTAAATGAAAGGAATTAAATTTGGAGATAAAAGCTTTAAGTCTAAATTTAGAACTTGATAATATTTAGTTAATTTAATAATAATATATTTAGAGTTCATTTTTAAATAAATGCTAAATATTATTATTATTTGAGTTAATAAATATTTTTACCAATTTAGTTTCTAAAATAATTTAAAAAGTGAAAATATAATTATTTAATAAAAGATTCTAGTTCGCATGACTTATGCATAAGATTAAATAAAAGAAATTTATTAAAAGATACAAAAATAAGTGAAAATAATAATGTTACTTTAATTTCATAAAGTGTGCATGAGATTAAAAGTAATAAAGATTAAAAATAGAAGTCAAGTGGAATATTAAATAAAGTTATTCAACTTAATATGCATGAAAGATGAATGCAAATTAAAAGAAAAGATAAGAAAGGTTAATTGGAGTTAACTCAGTTGTGCAAAGAGTCTTCTCGGGTGAACGCACAATTAAGTGCCCCGGTTTGAGGAGAAAATTTGCTTATCACAAACGTTGGGGGTTCATTTTTGGAGACGAATTTGGACACGAATTTTGGGGAGAGAAATTTTTAGGGACGAATCTGGATGCAAATTTGTGGAAGCGAATCTTCTCACAATTCTCGATTGGTTACGTGTTAGCATCAGATTGAGGTAGGATCTTGTGTTGTGATCACTGATTGAATTATGCAATTTGATATTCCTGTCTTCTTCGTGCCTGTGGATTGTATATCTAAATTCTCTGTGATGAAAGCTTAAATATTTCAATATTGTAAATTATTAAATGCTTGTTAATATATTCGGCATACGCAAAATTAGAAGAGTGATCAGACATCCTTGTTTGATAGATTAAAGAAATATGGATTTAATCGGGGAAGGGTTGAAAATTTTAATTTAAATGAAAATTTTAGATTGAAATTCGAATGATTCAATTTATCTTTCCTATCGGATTAAAATGGCAATTATTATTTTATAATTAACTATACTTATGGAAGAGGAATTGTTTTGATTAAAATTTTATTTAAAACATATTATTGAAAATTTGTTTTATTTAAGTTTTATAAATTAAAAATAAAAAATAAAAAAAAATTAAAAAAATAAAAAAATAAATAAAATAAATGAAAATAAAAATTTAATTTAATAAAATAAATTTAATTGATTTTATATATATATATACTTATTGTTAAGATCTTTTTTTTAAAATATTAAAAATAAAATAATGTATTTAATTACACATGTATTGGGGGGGGGTTTGGATTTTTTTAATTAAATAAAAATAAATAATTTTATTTTTAAAAAAAAGTATATATTACTTAACTTGGGAAAACATTTATAAAGTTTTTTAATAATTTAAAAAATAAAAAAATAAAAAAAAAATTAATAACATTGGGGAGGGTGTTTACCCCACCCCCCCACTTACCTATCTCGGTCAGCGTGCTGGCTTAATTGCATGTACTACAATGGGGCCAGTGGGCCGCACGGCTGAGTTTTAAAGCCGACGGCCTAATTAATATGGGCATACTTTAAAGTTTGTAAAGTTTTTAATTTATTAAAATTTGTTAATAGTTATTTTTTTTAAATATAGATTAATTTTTAATTATTATTTTAATTAATAATAATTATGAAAAGTTTTATATTATTGGTAATTTTTATTAATAATATAATTAATGGATTTTAGTATTAAATTCAATATTATTTAATAATAGTTCATTAATATGTTTTATAATGTAAACTTCAACATTATTTAATAATATTGATAAGTTTTATCATTATTTATTAATTTAAATAATAATGCATTTGAAAATAGTTATTAATTAATGGAATTATTTTATTTATGATTGATAATTACTAAGGAATTAATATAGGTATTTATGTAATTATTAATTAATTTAATTTAATTAAGTTAATTGATAATTGAAGTTACTCAAGGAAATTTTAATTTATTTAAATTATCAACAATATTGATCTTAATAAATTGTAAATCATTTTAGTTTAAATCAATATAATTATCCCCCTAATTATTTTTGGAAAAATTGATTTAATATAATGGAGGGTAATTTTTATATATTCATATGTTATTTAAGAGATGAATGGGATAACGTGTAGGGTAAACTGTGAAACTTATTTACTTGAAAACATACGTTAAACTAGAAACTAAGGTATTACACTTAACTCGATTATGTGTTTTTGAAATCAAACCCAAACTATGAACTGCACTGTTTTGTTTATGTTATTTGTGTTTTGGGGTTTTGGGGTTGTTCTAGTATTGACTAGTTTAGGTTGTTACCAGAGGCTCGGGGTTGTGAATGTGATGTCATGATGATTTGGTCTCGATCTTTCTTATCCCGACCATGGTAATGTGATGAAGTGCTCTATGACATGATTGTGTTTACTGTTTGTAATTGGTTTCCAGTTTCCTTGTGTGAAGCTGAGATGTATGTATTTGAGATACCTGACTTAACCATTTTCGAGTCTCGATCAGTTATATTTGATAACCATTTTTGAGTCTCGATCAGTTATACTTGGATTGCTTTTCGGTCGCTTGAGAGGACTGAAGTGTTTGTTATGTTCTTGATGATGTCATGTTTTGACTTGACCATTTTGGAGTCTTCGATCAGTATTGTAATTTACTATTGGGATACTTTCTGGTTGCTCATTGGAGAACCATTGGATTTTGTGTGTTATCATTGATGCCTTCAGTTGCTGATAGAGAACTGTCGTGGTCATATGATTATTATTTGGTGCTTATCTGTTGCTCATGAAGAACTGATGTAGTTTTGTGGCTTATCTTTTATGATGTCTTTTCAGTTGCTCATATAGGACTGAGGTGGTTTTATTATGATTCTTGATTTGTATTTTCATGAGCTTAGGGTAGGTTATCTATGTGTAGAGTCGGGAAGTGGCTTGCAATGGGGATCGGGGCCCTAAGAGGCTGCCTGGAGTAACCCATTGTAAGTTGATTTAATAAGTGAAAACATTTACACTAAATAAGGGAAAATGAACCTAATAAGATAATTGTATGTTCTCTCCCATGCCATGAGTGCTAGTACAGACTAGGATGGGGTAGAGAGAACGCTTGGTTACGACCTTGCATTCCATAGTATGCCTCGTCAGTACGAGAGGATACTAATGGCCGCAGGGATCAGTAGGGACCCGAGATTCCTAAGGGATTGCTCGGGTAACTTCTACGTGACTTTTGCGATGACACTTTCCCGCTTGCATATTAGGTTTCCTACGTGTCTTGTGGTACCTCTGGGATCTAGATGTCTATCTATGTTGGAACCCTTGAGTTAGTATACTTTTAGGATTTCCCAGACTTAGAGAGTACTTGTGTTTTGTGTTTTGATACCTTGTTTGGGACTTGAGACTATCTCCTCAGCGCGGTGGGAGTGGACCATTTAGGTTCCACGCGGTCGGGTGGTAGTGCTTTTACTCTTACCATTGAGATCCATTCCGTGGTCACCGTGGCTGGAGATTTCGTGATTGGCATTTACCTTCACTATGTTCTTGGATTATTATGATGGATAGTTAGATTTTATGATAGACGGTTTATCATTATGGATGTATGGATGTATCATGTATAGTGAATAGTTTCATATATTTTTACTGTACTTTGTATCATGGATTCGTGGAGGTTGATGCATTTCTATTTTTACATATGTATATTCTTTTAAGCCTTTCATACCCTGTGACTTGTACAGTGGATGATTGAGCATTCCGAATTAATTTGCCAAGAGGCATTCGGATCAAATGTATATTATGGACATGGGACTTTCTGATTATTCTTTCATATGTATGTGGTAATTGTTAGACTTAGAATTAATTAAATTTAAATGTGACTCAACGTCTTGGGATCTTTAAGAAATGTATCTTGCAAAGTATGGTTATCGATGATTACATGTTATTGCTTCCGCTACTATGTGTTTGATGTGTACGTTATACTTCTTGTTAAAAAAAAAAAATTTAGCAAACTTAGTGAAACTTTAGGTTAATTCTTTTGGGTCCCTTGGCGGGGCGTTACAGGTTTTATCATCGTTGGTTGTAGGCTTCTTATTAGGGCTCTTTTGGCGAGGTGGATCCTCTTTCATCCTCCAAAAAAATTTCTCCACTATTTCAAATCCTCCTTTATTTCCAGTGATGATCCTTGAGTATCCCCATTTGTTGTGATTCGGGGTCTTGTGACCAAAAGTCCATAGCCTGCTTGAATCCTCCTGATAATTGTTACCTTTCCTCCTCAGCAAATTCCATGGAATGTTTCGACTTCACCCAAAGTGTTTAACTTGTCTCTCCCTTGCCAAATTATACCTATCTTGGCATCTGTTCGCACAGGCTCCATGCACAATTGAAGCATCCCTTTCTTATTGCTTGAAGTCCCTTCTACCTCGTGCACCAACATCTAGATGCATTAGTCTACTCTTTTCCTGCCCTACCTTGCCCCTCTCCATTATAATTCATTTTATTTTTTATAATATTACAATTTTATATTAAAAGAATTATATCTTTTAAATTTATTAGTATATAGATAAATATTCTTATTATTTTAAAAATTTGTTGGACTATGAAATGAGGTGGAAACCAGCTAATTAAATTATATTTAATATTCTAATTACAATTGATTTAAGACAAATACTTACTCCCCGACACTTGTTTAAATGCACATAAAGTTGTGTCATGGGTATTTTTCTCATTGTTTTTAACATATTTTTATGATAGATTATATTGTGATTCTTTAATTAAATTAATAATTGATAAAATGATCAAAAGCTTTCCTTGACTAATAAACTGTTTCTCTTTCTCTTTATCATGTTAAGTGTTAATGTTTGTGGTCAACGGTGATAATGGATAAACCCTCCACCATCTTGTCAAAGGAATGTCTACTTATTATCTCCTTTGATGATATGACCTTTTAATAGTCTTAATTCTCCCACTAGCTTGGTCATGCTTTGTGCATCGATGCTTTCTGAGTGTACGAGTGTGCAATATATCATGTTCTCTCACAATCTTAACATATGTTGTTTTTTCGCCTGTTCATTTATATCTCACTATTCATGGCAAAAACTCTGGCCACTAGGCAAATGGAACACCAAATTGCTATTGCTGATTTAAGTTCAATTATACTTTGTATCCTTCTTTAATTTTAATTTAGTGTATAGATAAATATACTATGTACTCATTCCTATAGGCAGAGTTGACAAAGAAGTTACATTCTAAAATTTTTTATGCAATATCTCTTTTGAAAGACAAGTCTATACCTGAGCTTATTATGATGCATGAATACGGTTTGTGTAATGGTTTTTAAAGTACATGCATTTATGTATCCATCTAGTTATCACATTTCTTTAATGCAATATAAATTCTTTCAAAAGACATGTCTATAATGAAGGTTATAGAATCTATTCGGGTGCATGAATACTGCTTGTATAGTGGGTTTTAAGGTATATGTGTTCAGGTATATACCTTTCTTTAAGTTGTGCAAAGTCATGTTTGTTATACATGTTTAGCCATTGGACATTCAAATGAATTGTTAGGGCTAATGTGGCTTCATTCAGTTAACTTGAGCTCCTTGTACAACCATAGACTGATCAATTGAGTGAAAGTTGGTTTCACTCTCTCTGCAAGATAACTGCACGGAATGGCAATGCTTATGGGGACCTTTGTACGGTCCTTGTAAGTTAAGAAATAGGCTTTTATTATTGATGTACACCAAGAGTAGCTTGGGGACCAGTTTAACTTTTTACACATTTCTTGCAAACCAATCAGTAGAATTGGGAGAGAAGGGAAAAATACATCAAAAATGACTTGCACTGCAATGCAAACTATTGAAGGAGGAAAAGCCATGAATGTTGAAGAAGCCAAGATTAATGTTTGTGGGACTCCTGTGTTGAATGCTCTGAGATTTAAAGTTATGATGCTGATAAAAGGAATTACAGTCAAAAAGTTCCATAAAATGGCTGTAGATTTGCATTTGGCTATCAGCAGGGTAATAAAATTTGTTGGGCTAAGAAAATATGAGATTAAGAGTGGAAGTTGTTGTATGAAGAATAACAAGAAGAATTATGTGGGTTTCATGGAGTATGAATTTTCTTGCAGCAGCGCTGTAATGGTGAAGAGAAGGGCATCTCTTTTGACTTACAATGGGCAAAAGAATCATGGGAGAAAATGGGATCAGCGTTTTCTGATGGCCACCATGCCTTGTATTGCAAAAGAAGCAGAGTCTGTTATAAATTCCATCATACCAAAATTTATTGAGTTTGAAGAAGATTATTTTCAGCCATTTCAAGAAGAAGATTATTTTGAGCCATTTGAAGGATATTCTTCAGCGTCTTCCTATCTTTCCACCAGCCCTGAGTTATTGTTAGATATTGATAGGCAGGCTGAAGAATTTATTGCTTCTTTTTACAATGAGATGAGATTGCAGCGGCAGGAGTCATTTTCAAAGTACGGAGAAATGTTGAACAGGGTCTCTCATTAAAAATTCTTTGCTAGTTTTTTGTTTTCTTGATATTTTGGGGGTTTTCATCGGTTCTTATTGTTCAGTTAGGTTGGTTGGCCAGATTTAAGTGGCGAATTAAATTGTATCAGCGTGTGATAATGAATGTGCATATTTTTAGGCTCGTTTCCATTCTATCCGGCCTTCAATGGATTACAAAATGATCAAATTTTGCTCTTCTCTTGCTTGGCCAGTGCAAGCTAATGAAATTTTATTTTATATTGGTGTATATCAATTTATTTGTTTTTTCTATCATTTTTTATTATCTAAATCAAGAGAGGAAGACTAGACAAGATTTATGATTGTGTATAAAGAGTTACACTGAGTACCACAGTACAGCAAAAGATCAAGAGCAGCAACAGGGCAAATACTGAAGATCAACTCAATTATTTCAAAATATCAAAATTTAACTGTGTAATTTTAATATCAAATTTATTAATTCATATTTCATTAATAGTGGTTGGTGATGTTAGCATAGGTGAACTATTAAACTTTCTTGCTAAGTCATTCATGTTACTATTATTCTAACATAAACCCACTCTAACTTGCTCTAATTTATAAATTAATTAATAAAAGTGCATTTTGGCCCCTGTGTATAGACAGTGCCACAAATGAGAGGGTGCAAAAAGATGTCTAAGGTTTTAAAAAAAAAAATTTAAACTAAAAGGATAAAAGAAAGGAATATTTTATTTGTCGTATCTAAATAAATGTTTTGAGATGTATGATAGAAAATTGTATATTTACAATAGATTTACTATTCTTTGTTCATAAGATGAGAACACTCTAATGAGCGTTATAATCAACACCTTCAAGCTCTTACTTATTCAATAACTTCACAACCATCTAAGAATCTGTCTCGTGTTATAATAGATTTATTATGTTTCACTAATAATGTTAAAGTTGATGATTATGAACCTTGAATCTTATACATATTACAATGAAAAAACATATTTGAAAATTAAAAGCATACTTCTTTGAATCTTAACATTCTAAGAGGTTAAATTTATTTGAAAGTTGCACCATAAAATGCTTGTATTATATGTAACTATTACTGAAATTGTTTTTTAACCTATTCTTTTACATGTCGATGTTCATGGCAGAAACTTTGGCCATAAAATGAACAACCAAATTACTTTTCCTGACCTAATCCTCAATAACACTTTGGATCCTCAAATGCACTATGTAATATGTATTCATCCCTGCAGCGAGAGTTGATTAGTAATTTATATTTTACACTTGTTTAGCGTAATAACCCTATTCAACTTGGACATGCAAACACTTGAGCTTATGGAATCCATAGTGGGGATCAGTTAAAACCTCTTACAAATTAATCTGCAGAATTGAGAGACAGAGCAGTGAAGGTGTATTTTTCAAAGACAAAAATACATAAAACTATGGCTTGCACAACCATGCAGACAATTGAACAAGGAAAAGCCATGGATGTTAAAGACATGATTCGTTTTCAAATTATAGAGAAATGTTAAATAGGAATCTAATTTCAAAAAATTCTTAATTTTTTTTTTATCAATAGAAGTTAAAATTATATTAAAAAGTAGCACAGAATATATATAAATAAGATATTTTAAAATAGGAAGGTAAGTCTAAAGAGTATAACATCATATCTATAAATAAGTAAAGGTCTATAATTATAAGTCTGTATGAGGCTAAAACTATAAGCGATTATAAGATCTCATAACTCTCAAATCAAAATGAGTGATTAGAAAATACCAAAGCACGAAAAAGTTCATGCTACTAGCACCAGTCTTTAAACCATATTGATAGCAACTACTTAGAGTAAACATTATGAACCCTAAATATTCTTATCTTGCATTTCTAGAAGAAGATTCAATAGCAGACATTTCTAGGAAAGGATTCAATAGCAGAACCATCAAGACTATAGATTGGCCTCTTTGTTCTTCAATCCTCCTCAATTTCTCGAGTTCTTAATGCTTACTTCTTTAGTTATTTAGAAGACGTTGAAGATTTTCCATATCAAGAAGGCTTGGCATAGTAATATTAAATAGTACTACCAGTTTTCCCTATCTTGAATGGGTGACTTGTAAGTTGATCTAATAATACCCTCATGTAGAAAAATTCATGATATCTTATTTAAATATAAAGTATATTAATAGATAAAATTGAAAAGAAATATTTATGTAATTGTAAAAGCGATAAATAATTGACTTATTAGTTCTTGCTAAAGGCAAGAAACTATTAGAACAATGTTGTCAATTATTCCAACCAATCATAATCAAGAATTAAAAGTTTTAGAAAAATTTCTTATAATTTAATATAATTTTCTATTTTGATGATTGTCGAAATTCATTCATTAAAATCTTAAAATCTTGTACAATATTTATAATCCATCATGTTGTGCATGGTACATGCAAAAGGTGGAAATATGCATTTTTTAATGTTATAATGAGATTTTGACATGACACTATTTTGTACAAGTAATTTTTTAAATAATAAAATTGATAATAATTTATAGTTTTTTCATCGTTTAAATATTTCTTTCTTGTGTCATTTAAAAATATATATTATAATAATAAAAATACATAAGTAATTTTATGAGATATGATTTACTGTATATGAAATATATAGTAAGTCACTTTTTTAATATTGTTATTTAATAACATTATATTTTAATGTCTCAAAGAATTATTTTCACAAGTACCTATATATATATATATATATATATATATATATATATATATGATTTAGAAATAAGAAATAATTTACTTTCATTAATATAATATTATTTGAATATAAATTAAAAGTCATTTTTCTTCAATCATTTTTTCAAAAAATCGTAAACTTAAAATGATAAGTAGAAATGATTATATTCAAAAAAGATATCAAAATAATTATCTTACTATTATACAAATAAATAAATTTTTAAAATTGACATATTCCATTCAAAATTAATATACTAGTAAATGTATATAATTAATTTATAATATAATTAATCAAAAATTATAATGCTTCAAAAATTATTTGAAGAAATATTTATAAATAAACTAATCTTTATTTATCATAAAATTAACATCATAAATTTCTATTTCTTAGTCATATTTTAAGTTTATTTGTAATAACATTGGCTATTGGTAAGGGACTATCATTCCCTAGGAGTATGTCTACTTCCTCTTCATTTTCTTCATCTTCTTTCTTTCCATTTTTCCAATTTTCTCCCATCTTCATTCCATTCTCTTCATATCTACTTATATCTTCCATATCTTCTTATTTTTCCTTTTTTCTCCATTGACAAGAACTTTGATGCATTTAACCTTCTAACAAACTAATGTATCTAATATACAAAAAAAAAAAATTTAAAATCTATTTTTTTCACCAAAATTTCTTAAATTTATGTATTAACTAGATAAAAGATTAAAAATTAAAAATTAATTCAACAAGTTATTTCATTTGTCTCAGGTATGCTCTAACAAGATAGGTTAGAGACTTGATCAATTGACAAAGACTTAAATAGCCAAACATAACATTTTCTAAATAAAAAATAAATTAATATCTTCCCTTTTTAAAATTCTACAGTTCCTTTCTTCCAATTGCACATGGCACATGATAGCGTTTAGACTATATAGATCTAGATTAAAAGCTCAAACAAAGAAGAGCTATAATATGTGGCATAATGAATTATATATATTGCAGAATATAGGCATGATAAAACAAATTAACTTTTATTCCCGCCTACTGTTTTGTTCCCTCGCAATTCAATATTGAAGTGTTTTTGTTCAATTCGATCCATGAAACCTCTCATAGACGATATCAAAGTGGAGTCAAGGTGACTGAAAAGAACGATTAGAACAGCAAAATAAAAGAATAAACATTTGGCTACAGTCTGTGTTTAAATTTATTTATTAAATAAACTGAATATCTGATATTTTATAGTTAGTCTACTGACGCACCTTTCTAAAATCTGCGCATCATTGAAGTAGGCCTTCTAATTCAAACCTAAGACTATGAGGAACTACCCACAATCTTCCACTCATTAGACATGTGAACCCCTTTGTAGTGACTGTGTTTTGTTTTTTTCTAAATAAAAAATGTTCGAGCCAATTAATATTTTACTAATAATAAACTAGTTTAATAACTCCATAGGAAAGAACTAGAAAGCAAACCATGTCTCCTCTTTGCAATACAAATAAGAAGACAAGAGAAGAAAAGAGAAGAAGATCCCATTTCAAGAATTTTGTGAAAAAAAAAATCCCATAATGTGACCAAACTGCTACATAGCTGCCTAATCAAGGAGAAAAGCTCCACACACCCACCTAACATATGATCTGAAGCTTGGGCCAATCACTCTAAATTTTTTTTAAAAATTAAAAAAATTCAAATAGATTATGTTCTCAATTTAATTCAATATCTAGAATGTTGCTTAGTTGTAGAGTCAAAAGACAAAATTTTGTTAAGAAATGTTTGAATATTATTGAAAAATTTGACATAAAATAGTACATATATATTGTATATCTTAATTATAATTTTATCAAATCATATATTCAAATATAAACATATTATACAAAATCCTATAATTCAAAAATCTAATAAAATAGGTGTTCTATAACTTAACCCTATTATAATTTAGGTAAGTGACTCATCCATTCCAACAACTACATTCAAGAATTTATTTCTACTTGTTAATTTTATAAAAGAAAAAAGATTTTAACAAAATGGTAGCAAGGATATCGGTTTATTATGTTAATGGGAAAACATGTAACTAGTGAACTTCAACAATAGAAAACCGAAACCGAACAAGATTCTCTTAAACATCCAACTTGAACTATTCACTTGTACAATGTAATTATTCTTTTCGATTATCAATGTAGTTGCAACTTAATTTAGTTATGCCATAAGTTAAACATAGTTTAACCCTTTTAGGAAACAAATTTTGGTGTGTTTTTGTCTGAATTATGGGCATGACAAATGGATTGTGACATTTCTCTTCACATTAAGAACATCTTGCACAAGCACGGGGTTAAAGGGCTCATAAAATAATTTCTTGCCTATGATGATGGAGTTATCAGGAGAGCAGGTGGAGGTATGCTTGGATGCCTTGGTAAGGGGGGAAGTGGAAGTCATGGGGGAGGTATCCATAAGCTGTTCAACACCCTTGTTGACATTTAGGTCCATCGTGTCCATTTTGAAACTGAGCAAGATATGACCCATAGATGTTTCATAAATGATGTTTGTTTCTACCTAGAACTACTCTACTTCCTCCTCTCACTTTCTTTGGACTTAGAGGTTAACTCCACTTCTTCCAATCAAACTGCATGTTTGTCATTTGTTTCCTCCTAGGGTTGAAGGAAATTATGTGGAACCATTTGCACCCACCTCCTAGCTCCATATCCGAGTCACTCAAATCAATAGGAGGGTCCAACTTAAGCTTCTTTTTGGATGTTGTTTAAGTAAGGGTTTTCTTATTTTTCTTACCACTGATAGAAGGAGTGTAATTGGATGCCTAGTGGGGTAGGGTTAATATCAATGGAGAAATCAACATGATTAGTGTTAATCATAGAGGCTTGGAGGAGGACTGTTATGAGAGGGAAAAGGGAATGGTGAAAGTCGCAAAGGTGGTAGATCAAACCTTGATGCAAGATAACATAGATTTATACAATTGTTTATATTCACAAACCTCCATAACTGAGGATTCAAGCCCATGAAGCAAAAAAATGGGATGAAAATTTCATCATGACCTACCTAAATTGATTCAACAAAGAGAAGTGATAATTGCAACTTACTCCAAATCATCTCCCATACCATTAACATGACTGTGTTACCTTATTATAGTAGTGTTAGTGGTGTGAGAAGAAGTTGATTAGCAAGGGGTAAATCAATGACTATAAATATAATATTTTTGATGGTGATATTATTAAACTAATAAGAAATAGGATATGTAATCAATGTTTTAACTATATAGCTAAAGTAGCTTTTGGTGATAATCTAGCTCTAAATATTCAGATCACATGCTATACTAATTACTTAAGAAATAAAAAATGATCACATCAATATAATCGTTAGCACCCTAGAAAAAATAAGAACTTTTATGTAAAAATTGGGATTCAATATATTATTTCATGTAAAGATGGAGAATGATAAAGTGATTCTTGAAAAGATTGAATTTTTGGTGAATGATATATATGTTTTAATGAACCCCATGAATACTAAGAAGCTCAAATGTTATATCAATTCTACATGCCTCAGTAGATAGTTCCTAGAATATTATTTATTCCCTTTTCCTCCTTCAGAGTAAATACCTTCAAAACCTAATGTTAATTAATTATAATAAATTATTATATCCACATATTTGAAATTCTCAATTAGATTAAGTTGCCATGTGTTAAGCAGTATTTGTGATTTAGGTAACTTTGTAATGATCACTTAATAACATAATAACATGTAAAGAGTTAAATGCAACAATCCCAATATAAATTTATATAATACCAAATTATCTCCATAGGTAATTGATTGTGCTAAAATGAAAAAATACCTTAAATGTCTAGCAAAGAAGTTACTCTCTAATGTAATGATAGAAATAGGTTTAGGTGTGATTCATGAACAAACTATGAATCTTAGACATATCTCTTCCTACATTGGAAGGAATATGACCCACTAGGTCTTAAAAGAAATGAATCACTAAGTGGACGTGATGATCCTTCAATATATGGTGGCTATGACTTGGCAATTATAGTTTAGAATTTTAAGATCTAGAATTAAATAGAGATAAAATATGGCATTTTAGATGCACAATAGGACTACAAACTAAAAGAACAATTTTGGGACTAGATCTAATTACTAGATATTTCTATTGGTCTACAAACTAAATTTGAGGTCAGGTAGTAGAACAAGGAAAACTCACCCATCTTTTTCCTATGCAAGTGTAAGTCAACTACCTTCATCTTAGATAATGGAAACTCATTCACTTTTGTCCTTCATAAGGGCAACTTAGTCTCCTTTTTTCCAAGGTGACATTTCCTAATGAAATTAATTGTAAATTGTGGTCCTCCTGATGTGTTAGTAGATCTTCCTACATGTTCATCAACTATTTTTGCACATAAAAATATAGGGAAAATGTGTTGTAGCAAGGGTTTCTCTAAGTCAAAACTTCATTTAGGAATAAATCTTGAAATAGAAGTATAATATGCTTGAAAGAAAAACATGCTTATACATAAAAGAAAGGTTTGATCTAAAATATAGAATGCTTACAACTTCGAAAACCTTCTTGATTTAAATTTTTTATAAGGGTGTTTGATGTTATCCTTGATTGTGATCCTTGATTGTGAAATTTAGGATAGGAAGTTCATGAATTACCTCACAAGTACTTAGATCAACAAATTATTCCTTGTCTTCAATGCCTTGAATACTTGATCTCTTGAATTGAATTTGATGCTTCCTTGATTTCTTGTTGAATGCTTTCCTTGTCTTGAATGAAATTGGACATTTGCCAATTGAATGCATCTTGATGCCTTACTGAAGTGAAGGAGGTATCCTTATTTTTCAACCTCTATGAGGCATTTTGGGTTGAAATAATCATAGGAGATCGATGTGGATCTGGAAATCCCACTCAAATAAAAAAATCATTACCTTATTCAAGTTTAGGAGCAAACATCAGGGATAATGACAACTCAAAGTCATCCTTTCCCTCCCCATTCACCTTGGTCTATCCAAATAAAACCCAATTTTTTACCATAGATTCTATTTGGAGTAGGGATGTGAATAACATGTGTGAAGTTGAGGCTACATTGAGCATAATGAGCATGGGAGCTTTGGAACACTAAAATAAGGCCTAACTGAACAAGAAATTGTATAGCGATACAATGTACACCACAACCCTCAATTAATATATTGAAGTTTATTTTAGTAATAGGATTTCATTAAAATAGTTTTCAAAGCATAATTCTATGCTAACTACATCACTTTTATTTGTATGATATTGCATGTGTAAGGCAATCTTTTAAAATTATTTAATTTGTGTATATTTTCACTACTCTAATGAAATATATATTGGAAGCTATTTTCATGTTATCCTACTTCATTTGACATTTGAGATTTGATTTTTTTCCCTGTGACTAATTAATTTCAATAAACCTCCAAGTATAGTAAAAGAAAGCTAGTGAGGCTTTGATTTATCCTAGCAAGTGCTTGTGAAGCAATTGCATATGAACATTAGTGGATGTATACTAGTTATTTATAAAATTCAAGTTAATAGTTTTATGATGCTCTATTTAAATATAACATAATTTAATAACTAAAAATTAAAAAATACACTTATCTACTCATGAAAGTGATAATAATCGTTGTATTTTACAACCTTCTTTCTTACCAATTAATTGGTTATTGATCAGATGGAAGATTCTAATACAAAAATGACTCAACAAATTAAATCATTTGTCTTGAGACAAATCTTCAACGGTGACATGCTAGAGGTCTTGTTGGATTATTGAAAATTTCTTATGGAAAATCAATCTCACTACATCCACACCACAACAACATTAAAGATCATTAAAGCTTAAGTTTGTTAAAATAAAATAATCTACCAGAAAATATAATGAAGATCTTGACTGAAATTGGCCTAATATTTCTGAAATAAAAAGCATTGGTATTTTCCTTATTGAAGGGTATCCGAGTTTTGCAATAAATAATTAATTTTACAAAGCCCTAGGAAACAATGAAAAACTAGGATACCAGAGATTGATTGATTAGCAACAAAGTTTGTGTTTCATTTTTTTGGGCTGCCTCTCAAAAGCCTAAAAAAATCCTCAAGAGTATCAAAAACACTATAATATAACACTATATTTAGCCAGGTTTCTGATAAATCCTTCGATATCAATTTTTTTCATTTGTCAATTTATTATGTAGATTTTTTCATTGCTCCAACTAAAATAAAATTATTCCATAAAAAATGAGCTTATGTGAATATAGCACGGCTTTTATATTTTCTTGAATTCACACAAAAGTCCCTTCTATACTCTAAACTTTATTTTATCATTTGAAATATTATAACCAATAATTGTTCTAATTTTGATCAACATTTTTACTCATGAAAATCATTTATTATTTATCTTTTAGAATATCTATTTACAATTGTTTTTCTTTATTACATGAATTTTATTATTTTATTTCCAATAGATAGTCAAAAGAGATGAAAAATATTTACAATGTTTTTAAAGTTTAAGACATTTATAATGCTTGAAAGTTTTAGTTTGAATTTGATATTTTGAATCAATCAAATATTTATTTGAATACTAATAAGTAATTGAATATCAATATTTTCAATTGGCAGTGACAATAATTCTTTATTTCTCTTTTTTAAAGAACACTTACAAGAATTTACTCCATATGTTATTTACAATAGACAGGGACTCGTGCTTGAACAAAGCTCTTGTTTCTTTCCAAAATGAATAACTTTAGAAACCTAATCTTATGTAGTTTAAATAGTTTGGCTAAGGTTAGTATTCAATTATTGAGAAAGCATTAAAAGGAAAGGCATTCAGCTATCACACGCTTTAAACACACTAAATTTTAAAAAGCCTTACAATACAAAGAAATCAATGGGCGCCAGAGATACTTTGATTGATTGGCAATCAAGTTGGTGTTTCATTTTTTTGGGCTGCCTCTCAAAAGCCTCAAACAAATCTCCTCACACAGTATAAAAAACATTATAAATTATAATATAACATAGTACTTAACAAGCTTTCTGATAAATCATTTTCTAGCAATTAAGATATCTATTTCAATTGCAATTCTACCATATTTTTGCCTTTATAGACTTCATGCTCCTCCTCGTATAGTCTACTTTTTCCTTTAACACAGACTGTAAAAGAACATCTGCCATTGCTTTACAAAAAGTCAATTAGAAACCAAAAACCATTGTTTTTGATAAAGCTATCATCTGCATGAAATGTTCTTATCAAAACTCTACAGAAAGATTCCTTTGTTTTCAATAAAAATTCTGGAGTTTGTGAAGAACAGTCTATAATGTAGGGTCTCCTAAAGAAGATTTCAAATGTTCTTCTAGTAATTTGTTTTGTTCCCTCGCAATTCAATATTGAAGTGTTTTTGTTCAATTCGATCCATGAATGCTCTCATAGACGATATCAAAGTGGAATCAACGCGACTGAAAAGAATGATTAGAACGGCAAAATAAAAGAAAAAACATTTTGGCTACAGTCTATGTTTAAATTTATTTATTAAATAAATTGAATGAAAGTAATATCTCATATTTTGTAGTTAGTCTCGTGAGACACCTCTCTAGAATCTGTGTATCATTGAAGTAGGCCTTCTAATTCAAGCTCAAGACCATAAGGAACTATCCACAACCCCACTCACTAGACATGCGAACCCCTTTGTAATGAGTGTGTTAACAAAATAACAAATTTAAAAGTAAAAAAGATTGTGTTCTCAATATTTATGTAATTGAATCTAGAGTGTTGCTTAGTTTTAAAGTTAAAAGATAAAATTTTGTTAATATATGTTTGAATATCATTGAAAATTTTGAGGTAAAATAGTATAAATATATTGTATTTCTTAATTGTAATTTTGTCCTTGCCTCTAAGTCAAAGAGGTTTTAGGTACGAGTGGGCCCGTATAATGGGTTGCCTCGTTCATCTAAACTCTCCATAAAAATAAAAATTTTATATTCAAAAAATAAACATATAATACAAGATCCTATACTGAAAAATCTAATAAAATAGGTATTCTATAATTGAAGTAAATTGAAGTAACTCTATATAATTTAGGTAAGTGATTCTCCCATTCAAACAACTATATTCAAGAATTTATATCTACTCTTTAATTTTATAAATAGATTTTAACAATAGATTTTATAAAGAAAATAGATTTTAACAATATACAATGGTAGCAAGAAGGCTGATTTATTTGGATAATGGAAAAACATGTAACTAGTGAACTTCAACAATAGAAAACCAAAACCAAACAAGATTCTCTTAAACGTCCAACTTGAACTATCCACTTGTATAACACAAATATTCTTTTCAATTCTTGATGTAGTTGCAACTTAATTTAGTTATGCAATAAGTTACTCTATTCTAACCCTTTTAGGAAAAATATTGCTGGTGTTTTTTTCTCCAAATTTTGGGCATGACAAATGGATTGTGACATTTAATAGTGCTCTTCACAATAAGAACATCATACACTGACTTGGGGTTAGAGGGATCGTAAAAACATTTATTGCCTATGATGGTGGGGTTACTAGGAGAGGATGTGGAGGTATCCTTGGACGCCTTGGTGAGGGGGGACATGGAAGTCATGGGGGAGGTATCCATAAGCTTCTCAACACCCTTGTTGACATTAGGTCCATTGTGTGCGTTTTGAAACTGACCGAGACATGGGTCATCTCCTTGCTACTAGCAGTGGAATCAATCTCCAGGGTGGTTTCATAACTCTCCAAATTTGATAAATCATCATCCAACTTAGAATAATTTTTTGTAAATGCCTTTTGTTGCTACTTAGAACTACTCTCCTTCCTTCTCTCACTCCCTTTTGACTCAAAGACTTGTTGGAAATTTGTTCAGCGCTCCCCTCAAGATTCGTGACAAGGGCTTAACTACCTCCTATGTACTATAAGTTGAGTGGTTGTATCAGGCATTAACAGATCGGTCTTTTGGTGCAATGGAAACCCCACTCTAACAAGTGGTATTCGAACTTGGTCACAGGTTTGAATCCTCAGACCCTTAGGTAATGCTGAGGGGGAGATTGTTTGAAATTTTTTCAGTGCTCCCCTTGAGATTTGTGACAAGGGCTTAACTGCCCCTATGTACTATAAGTTGAGTGGTTGTATCAGGCATTAATAGATCAATCTTTTGGTGTAATGACAACCCCACTATAACAAGGCTAACTCCACTTCTTCCAATCAAACTACATGTTTTTCATTTGTTTCCTCCTAGGGTTGGAGGAAATTATGTAGAAGCATTTACACCCACCTCCTAGCTCCATATTTGAGTCACCCAATTCAATAGGATGGTCCAACTTAAGCTTCATTTTGGAGGTCATTTAGGGAAGGTTTTTCTTATTTTTCTTACCACTGACAGAAGGAGTATCATTGGATATGTGGGGTGGTAAGGTTATTATCAATAGAGACATCAACATGATTGGTGTTAATCATAGGGGCATGGAGCAAGACAATGTTACGAGGGGGAAGAGGGAACAATGAAAGTTGCAAAGGTGGTATATCAAACCTTGATGCAAGATAACATAGATTTTACACAATTTTTTATATTGACAAATCTCCATAACTATGGATTCAAGGTCATGAAGAGGATAAAATGGAATATAAATCTCATCATCATACCTAAGTTGATTCAACAAAGGGAAGTGATAATAGTAACTTACACTAAAGCATCTTCCATGTGTTAATCAGTGTTAGTGGTGTGAGAAGAAGTTGATTAGCAAGGCATAAATCAATGACCATGAATTTAATTTGTTTGATGGTGATATTGGTGATAATCTAGCTTGAAATATTGAGATGACATGCTAGGCTAATTACTAAAGAAATAAAAAATGATCACATCAGTATAATTGTTATCACTCTAGAAAAAAATGAACTTTTATGTAAAAGTTGGTATTCAATATACTATTTTCATGGAAAGATGGAGAATGACAAAGTGATTCTTGAAAAGGTTGATTTTTTTGTGAATCATATAGATGTTTTGGTGAACCCCATGAATAAGTTAAAAGGCTTAGATGTCATATCAATTCTATGTGCCTCATAGACATCAGTAAATAGTTCCTAGAGTATTATACCTTCAGAATCTAATTTTAAATAATTATAATAAACTATTATATATCCACACATTTGAAATTCCTACTTAGATTAATGCCATGTGTTAATCAGTGTTTGTGATTTAGATAACTTTATAATGGTCACTTAATAACATAATAGCATGCAAAGAGTTCAATACAACAATCCCAATATAAATTTATAATACCAAATTATCTCCATAGGTAGTTGATTGTGCTAAAATGAACAAATACCCTAAATGTTTAGCAAATAAGTTACTTTTTAATGTAATGATAGAAATAGGTTTTTGTGTGATTCTTGAACAAACTATGAATCTTAGGCACATATCTTCTTACATTGGAAGGAATATGACCCACTAGGTCTCAAGAGAAATGAATCACTAAGTGGATGTGATGATCCTTCAATATAGGGTGGTAATGACTTTGCAAGTATAATTTAAAATAGTAAGATCTAGAATAAAATAGAGATAAAAGATAGTTTTTCAGATGCGCGGTAGGAATGAAAACTAACAAAACAATTTTGGGACTAGATCTGATTATTAGATATTTCTATTGGCCTACAAATTGAATTTTAGGCTAAGCAGTAGGACAAGGGAAACTTACCCATCTTTTTCCTATACAAGTGTGAGTCAACCACCCTCGTCTTAGAAAATGGAAACTCATTTGCCTTTGTCCTTTTTAGGGGAAACTTATTCTCCTTTTTTCCAAGGTGACATTTCCTAATGAAATTAATTGTAAATTGTGGTCCTCCCGATGTGTTAATAGATCTTCCTACATGTTCACCAACTATTTTTGCACATAAAAATAGAGGAAAAATTTTTTTTAGCAAGGGTTTTGTCTAAGTCAAAACTTCATTTAGGAATAAACCTTGAAATATAAGTATAATATGCTTGAAAGGAAAACATGTTGATGCATAAAAGAGAGGTTTGATCTAAAAAATAGAATGCTTAGAACTTGATAAACCTTCTTGATTTAAAATTTCTTATAAGGACATTTGATGTTATCTTTGATTGTGAAATTTAGGATAAGAAGTTCATGAATTCCCTCACAAGTACTTAGATCTATAAATTATTCCTTATCTTCCATGCCTTGAATGCTTGATGTCTTGAATTGAATTTGATGCTTCTTTGATTGCTTGTTAAATGCTTTCCTTGTCTTGAATGAAATTGGATGTTTGCCAATTGAATGCATTTGGATGCCTTACTGAAATGAGGGAGATATCCTTATGTATTGACCTCTCCTAGACATTCTGGGTTGAAAAAAATCAAAGGAGATCAATGTGGATCTAGAAATCCCACTCAAGCAAAAGAATAATTACCTTATTCAAGTTAAGTACCAAACATCAAGGATAATGACAACTCAAAGTCACCCTTACCCTCCCGATTCACCCTGGGCTATCCAAATAAAACCCAATTTTTTACCATAGATTGTATTTGGAGCAGGGATGTGAATAATATTTGTGAAGTTGAGGCTAGATCAAGCATAATGGGCATGAGATCTTTTGAACACTAAAATAAGGCCTAATTGAACAAGAAATTATATAGGGATACAATGTACATCATAACCATTGATTAATATATTGAAGTTTGTTTTAGTGATAGGATTTCATTAAAAGAATTTTCAAAGCATAATTCCATGCCAAGTATATCACTTTTATTTGTATGATATTGCATGTGTAAGGTATCCTTTTAAAATTATTTAATCTGTGTATATTTTTACTACTCTATTGAAATATAGTTGGGAAGCTATTTTCATTATATCCTAGTTAATTCAAGACTAAGATTCCATTTTTCTTCCCATGACTAATTAATTTCAATAAACTTCATAGTATAGTAAAAGTAAACTAGTGAGGCTTTGATTTGTCCTAGCAAGTGCTTGTGACACAATTGCATGAGAACATTAGTGGATGGATACTAGTTATTTAAAAATTCAAGTTAATAGTTTATGATGTTCTATTTAAATATAAAATAATTTAATAACTAAAAATTAAAAAATACACTTATCTACTCGTGAAGGTGATAAATAATAATTGTATTTTACAACCTTCTTACTAATTAATTGGTTATTAATCAGACATGGAAGATTCTAATACAAAAATCACTCAACAAATTAGTTCATTTTTGTCTTTGGACAAATCTTCAATAGTGATGTGCTAAGGGTCTTACTCAATTATTGAAAATTTCTTATAGAAAATCAATCCCATCAAATCCACATGACAACATCATTAAAGATCATTGAAGAATAAGTTAGTTAAAATAAAATAATCTACAAGAAAATATAATGATGATCTTGACTGAAACTGGCAAATAAAAAGCATTTATATTTTTCTTATTGAAGAGTATCTTAGATCTAAGATAAATAAGATATGATGCATTTAAAAATCTGACCTTCATTTCTTCCACTTGTAGATAAAATTGAGTCTACTTTTAATCTTAGCACATGTTAGCTTTTAGACTTGATTTAGCCAGATTAAAAAGCTCAAACAAACCAGAGCTATAGTAAGTAGGATCATGAATGCTACATTGCAGAATAATAGGCACCATAAAGAAAGTGATATGCACTGATTCCCCAAAATAAAATTCAGAAAACCTAACCTTTAGATTTTAATATTTATAGAACTCTGTAATCTACTATAATAATAATAGCTATATAACCATGTTACCTAATATGATAATCAATTATTGAAGTTCATTCAGACACGAAAGCATCAAGAGGAGACACATTTGGCTATCACAGGCTTTAAACACAATAAAGTTTAAAAAGCCCTAGAAAACAATGAAAAACTGGGATACCAGAGATTGATTGATTAGCAAGATAATTTGTGTTTCATTTTTTTGGGCTGCCTCTCAAAAGCCTGAAAAAATCCCCAGAGTATCAAAAACACTATAATATGACACGGTACTTAGCCAGGTTTCTGATAAATCCTTCAACATCAATAAAGATCTCTGTTTGAATTGCAAATTGACAATATTAAATCCTTTATAGATGTCATGCTTCTCCACTGATACTCGGCCTTTTCCTTTAACACAGACTGTAAAAGAACGCCTGCCATTGCTTTACAAACAATCAATTGGGGAACCAAACACCAAAAACCATTGTTTTTGATAAAGCTATCATCTGCATGAAATGTTTTTATCAAAAACTCTGCAGAAAGATTCCCCCTTCCTTTACTTTCTTTTTCTGGGTTTTCTCTTTGTGACCGTAGTTTCGTGGTACTTGCAATTTCTCTCTTCTTTCCTCCCCATTTCTCCATATATATACCATCCTCACAATGCATGACAGAAAAGCTCAAGAACACTCTGTTTTCAATAAGAATTCTGAGAACACTCTGTTTTTCAATAAAAATTCTATCTTTGCAGTCGAGAGGAGCTCAAGAACACTTTGATTTTCAATAAAGTTTCAGTCTTTTGCAGAAATTCGATAGAATGAAGATTGAAGCTGCAGTTTTTGTGAAGCAAGTTTGGACAATTATCAGTGAAATACTGAAGAAGAAATCAAATTCCGTGAAGAACAAGGCCATTTTCTCAGCTCTTTCAAGGAAAATGCACTCTGTTTTCAGATCAGAAAATGAGTTAGATTTGGTGAAAGCAAGAAAAGAGGGTTTGATTGCTATACAATGTCAACATGTTCCCAAAGATCTTGAGATGGAGATTGCAAGGCTTAATGCAGTTTCCATTTCTGAGCGCAAAGAAAACCCTAGAATTTCATCGCCCGCCATTAAAAGAGAGGAAAGCAACAATGGAGTGGGTGGTGAGATTGACAATGTGGCAGATGAGTTTATAAGAAGCTTTCGGCGTCAAATGCGGCTGCAGCAGCAGGATTCTTTCAAAATGTACGAAGCCATGCTTGCCAGGAGTGTATGATTTTGCAAAATATTGAAACTAGTACATAAATTCTTTTAAGTATTTAGGTCATGTTGTTGAAAATAAGGCTTTCAGGTTAGGTTTTGACAATTTATTTTTTTGGGGTTATGATTAAGATGGATTAAGATGGAAATTCAGTCCTCTAGTTTGGAGCTTAGACTTCTGGTAGGGAGTAGGTTAGTCCAAGTTTGGTCTGGTCTGAACAAGATTAGAGCTATATAAATTAGGGTGGCAAGAATTGATGTTGGAATCTATCACTCAGTCAAAGTATCATATGATATTCGGTATTACTTCTCAAAATAATCAATAATAATATTACCTCTAGAGAAAAGTTGATATGAAACATTTAAGAGTAATGTTTGGTTTCCGGGGGATAATTTACTAGAATCAGAGGGAAAAGTAGCAATCTATAAGACATCAATTGATAATCACTGTTATTGTATGTTTTATTCTATAATTAGATATATAAAATAGTGCATTTGTAAAACATGAGTTTGTGAATAATTATTAGTCTAACATTCTTTTAGGGTCATTTTGTGCATTTCAATAAAAAGTATATTAATGTAACATCATATTGGATGAGTGGACCTGAAATTTTAGTTTAAGTAGGGGACTTACCAAGTAAGTCATCATAAAAAATCAGTGTGAATTAAAACTATAGTAAGTCCGCTCAAATTACTATAATATTCACCACTTCTTTCCCTCATAACAATTTTTCCATGATACTAAAATTTGATGCCTAATAATCATGAATTAATTTTTTGAAATTGTCTTTCATATTAATCAACAACCAAAACAAAAGAACTGATTCTTACATATCCACAATAAGGAAACTATTAAGAAATCAACAACACGTTACCAATAGTGGTGGTTGTTACAAGAGAAGGTTACAAAGAGTACACAAAAAATAAGTCACCTTCCTTAAAAGATCTTTTATAACCAAAACTTAGAAAATAATAACGAAAACTTGAAGAAGTCATTAGCAACAGACAACACTCTTTTTGAAACATAAAAAATTGATAATATCTTTTATTAAAGAAAAAATAGATTTATGGAAGCATTACTAACAGCTACCCAAAAAAAAGGGATTTTACAATGCTATCTTTGGAGATAACCTACACAGCTTATATTATTCCCCTTTTCTTGCAATTCACACCCTTTAATTCAGGACAGGATTTGAAGTACGAATTAGGAAGACATCACTAGGGAAATGACACATTAGTCACCTAGACTAACTTCATGCACCTATAGTTCCTAGTCTGTATGTCGAAATTTGCCGATTGAACCTATGTAGGTGAGTGAAGAGATTAAAGCTAACATTTCATCTTTCTTCCATTTACTAGCTCTTTATAGAACTCGTAGATTGCAAGGTGGTCTAAAAGTGTCATTTTAAAATATTCGCCCAATACAGCCACTAAGACCCCCCAATAGCTGTTATAGTACTTAAGAAAACTAAAAAATGGAAAAAATAAAACGAATATTGATACTCATAATGATTTGTTTTGACATGTTTGTGTGAAAGTACCAGAACTTTTTTAGAGGATAATTAGGAAGAAAGGTAACAATTAGCATTGCGTACATCCAGGGGACTGAGTTGTTTCCCCTATTTCTTTAAAAATCAATTATAAAATAAAGAGGCAGTTCTCAACGAGAGTCATCTCATATAATAAAGTGTAATTTCTAATAGAAAATGACAAGCTAACGCTGCATGAAATCCAACCAGAAATAAAAATTCCCGAACTTTAAGAATACAACAACATAAGAAAAAAAATGACATTACCTAATTTTCCATATTTCTAAATTTAATTTATTTATAAGGAAAAAGGCTTTTACTTATAGAAAAGAAATTGCTGAATTGTCATATTGCACCATCACCAGTATGCAAATAAAATTTAATCCACATTTGGCTAAAGTGTGCTAGCTGTTGTATACAGCTGGAGACAGTGTATTCATCCCAAATTCTATGTTAATAAGTCAAATCAACTAAACTACTTGTCAGTGTGCTAATTTCTATATTAGACAAGAACTTTTTTTAAAAAAAAAATTGAAAGAAACATTTTATTAGACAAGAACTTTTTGTTATAGTCAGCATTGTATATATTAGACAAGAACTTTCTTTCACTTATTAGAGGAATCCTGATTTTCCGGCTTTATAAAATGTACTAAAAAATTATAAGAGTTGCTTCTTCTTTTTTCATTGCCTTGAGCTTTCACTTTTGCTCGCTTTGGTATTTTATGATCTTGGAAATTCCACGTTCACAATTACTTACAGAAAAATCAATTAAAAAGAAAGCTACTCACAGTCTTTCTTTAAACGAAGACTGTAGAGTACATGATAATGGTAAAAACGAGAGATTCTCAGAGAAGAATTTGTATGACAGGGACGTGATTTCACTTAATATGTGTTATTGGTGTCCTAATTATAAGTAATGAAAAATGTATGAGCATTATGGTATTTTCTTATACTTTGAGAATGTCTTAATTAGTTTAGATGAATAATGTCTAAATATTTAAATAGGAGTAAAAGTTTATTTAACATTAAAAAATAGAAATGTAGAAGAAAGAAAGGGAATCTGTCTAATTATTAATTATAAATGTCAACCAACACTATCTAATTATTGTCTATTGAGCAAAGACACCACCACCTAAGAATCATAATTAGAGATAATCATTTGCCCACAGAGATAACAACTATGCTCACCAACACAAGATGACCATAGCCTCTATGAGATTATATATTTGAAGGTTTTTATAAAGAGAAAGAATAAATTAACTATCCCCATAATTATCACGACCAACCCCATCAATACCTGTATGACAATGATTCCCACAAGAAGAATCATAAGTGTTAATTTTGAGAACTCTTGTGGTAAAGGGGTCTAGTGAGCCTACCTATTGTTTTTCAGAAATGGTGTCTACATCTATTCTTCATTACCTATTTACATTTCGTGGAGCTCGTCCTTGAAAAAGAAAAGAAAGTTGAGTTATAATGCCCCACTAGGGAACCCAAAAGAAATTAACCTAAAGTTTTACTAAGTTTGTCAAACATATTTTTTTATATAGATAATAACAACAACATAATATATAGCGGAAGCAATAACTCACATACATATAACCATCATAAACATATTACATTTTCTAAGGGTTCCATGACGTTGAATCACATGTATAAGTTTATTAATATTAAATGTAACATATAAACAAAATCCACATCATGGACTAATCACAAGTACAAATTCATTTAAAGAATATACAATTACATAGGATGTCACTTGGCATAAATATAATGCACAATCATCCACTGTACAAGTCATAGGGTATGAAAAGCTCAAAGAATATAATCATAAATAAAATGCGTTGCCTTATAAGATCTATGATAAAATAAATACAGTATGTCATAATATAACCATCTAATAGAAATACAAGATCAGAAAGAAAAGTACAACTACATAGGTACATCCAGTAATGACATCAAATGATCAGATCTCAATGGTATAAGTAAAAAAACTACCACCTGACATCATGGAACCTAAATGGCCCACTCCCACCATGTTGAGGAGATAGTCTCAAGTCCCATACAGATATCAATCCACAAGTCATAACCAACATCTCAGTCAAGGAGGACTTGATAGAAAACTATCTCAAAGGGTACCAAGACACAAGTATCATCTAATCCCAGAGGCAACAAAAACACATAGAAAATCTACTATGTAAGTGGGAAAGTGTCATCGCATGAACCAACTCTAAAGTTACCCTGGCAGCCTCTCTAGACTCTGACCCCCTAGTGTCTCTATGCGTCACCAATTTTCTTTCGTATAGACAAGACATACTAACGAAGCAAGGTCGCAACCAGGAATCCTCTCTACTCCCATCCTAGTTTGTAGTAGCACTTGAGGCATGAGCAAGGAAAAATAATGACTCTTATTAATTCATTTTAAAACCCATTTAATGAAATGCTATCATTTATTAAAACAACTTACAATGGGTTACCCATGAAGCCACTCTGGGCTCCAGCCTCCATTGCAAGCCATTTTCCAATGTACACATAGATTTCCTACCCTAGGTTCATAAAAAATACAACTCATAAAATTACAGTTTTAACCTCATTCCTTTACAAGCGTCTGGAAAGCACTTATAGATAAAACATAATAATCATCTCAATCCTTTACAAGCAATTGGAAAGAACCTAAAGATAAATCATAACATGCACCTCAGTCCTATGCAAGCAACTGGAAAGCACCACAAGAAAGATCACAATAATCACCTCAGTCCTATACAAGCAACTGGAAAGCACTAGAAGATAACCAATCGAAAACTCAAAGGTTACAACAAGAAATCCACAATTATCACCTTAGTTCTATTAGAATCTGAAAAGATTGATAACCCAGAAAACTAGTGCAAAGAATAAATATCTAAACTATGAATGCAAATGATACAAAATCAAAATAGCAACACAGAGTTAGTCTCCAAGAGACTAATGCAAATGCTAGAAGAAAAATAGCATTAAGAGGATGCAAAAACAAGAGATACAAATACAAGCCAAGTAGCATGCTTATATAGGCTAGGAAGAGGGAGGAGGTGGCAACACCAACCAATAAGGAGCAACCATCTATCAGACTAAAGATAGCAAAGTATCTTCCCAAGATAGCTAATGGATGCTCACATGTAGGAAGGTGACACCTCACAACCATTCACCTAATAAGACATGCTTTATTAACCTAAGCGAGATTATTAAAAGTGTAGGAAAAACCTAGCAAAATAGGAAAAATAAAAAAATTACACTAACACCCCCACGTAAGTGAAGCTTATGTGGATGTAGAAATGGGTCCCAACAAGTCAAGCCTAATGAGGTACTCATATACATAAGATTTCCCAAAAGAGAGAGAAAAGAGACCCCCCAAAAAAAGTTAGGACTCCGAGTGAGAGGAAGAGGCCCCCCCAAAAGATGAAGCATCTTGCACCCCCAACAAAGCTCGCAAATGAAGGAACTTTCTCTCAGTGAAGGGTTTGGTGAAGATATCAACAACTTGCTCAGAAGTCAGACAATAGCGAAGGTCAATGACATGACCATGGATGAACTCCCGGATGTAGTGCATGTAGACCTCTATGTGTTTGGTCTACTGATGATGAACCTGATTTTGTGAGATCTAAATGGCACTCTGGTTGTCACAAAATATGACTGATGGCCGTCTAATCTAGATACCAAACTCAGTGAGAAGATGTTGAAGCCAAATGGCCTTAGTGGCGGCATTTACAGCCCCCCGATACTTAGCCTCAATAGAAGATAGAGCAATAGCAGACTACTTTTTGCTCGACCAACAAATAGGACCTAACCCAAGTGAGAAGCTATACCCTGAAGTAGACTCGCGATCCTCAAAATCACCTGCCCAATCTGAATCTATGTAGCCCACCAAATCAAGCTCAATACCTACTATGTAGTGAATCCCACAACAATGAGAACCCTGAATGTAGTGAAGGATCTGCTTGACTACTTTCCAGTGCAACTCATGGGGCTCCTGCATGAATCAAGAAACCATGCCTACAGCATAGGAGATGTCAAGTCTCATATGAGTCAGATAAACGAGACTCCCAACAAGTTGGCGGTACAAAGTGCCATCAACAAGTGGAGAAGAACATTGAGCCTCAAGTTTGACTCCAGAAAGGAAGGGAGTCGGAGCAAGCTTACAGTCAGCCATATGAAACCTCAAGAGTAAATCTAGAGCATACTTGGATTGTGTGATGGTGATCCTAGAAGGAGACTGAAGGATCTCAATCCCGAGAATGTAATGCAACAAGCCCAAGTCAATCATCAAAAAACTGTCCTAAAGGGCCACTTTGATAGCCTTAATGGTGGGTGAAGAACTTCCTATGATCAACAAGTCATCAACATACAAAACCAAAAATAGAAGTGAATCACCCTATTGCAAAATGTAGACATTAGGATCAGAATGGCACCAAGTGAACCCAATTGATAGAAGGAAGGAGCCCATCTTGGCATACCAGGCCCAAGGAGCCTATTTGAGGCCATAGAGAGACTTCTGAAGATGGTACACAAGTGAAGAATCCTGAAGGAAGCCTTGTGGTTGCTCCATGTAGATCTCCTCATGAAGGTCACCATGAAGAAAAGCACTCTTCACATCCATCTGATGTACTTCCCAACGATTAGCTGCAGCAATGGCAAGAACAATTCGAATGGAATTCATTCGGGCAACTAGCACAAAAGTCTCAGAGTAGTCAATCCCAGGAACCTGGAAGAATCCTTTGGCGACCAAGTGAGCCTTATGTTTGTCAACTGACCCATTTGCTGCAAATTTTGTCTAATAGATCCACTTACATCGAACAAGTTTTCTTCCTTTAGGAAGAGGGACAAGATCCCAAGTGTGGTTCCTCATCAAGGAACTATACTCTTGCTGCATAGTTGTATCCCACTCAGGAATACCAGAAGCCTCATGAAAGGACTATGGATATGAGGCAGTAGCAATGAAGACATGTGGAGCATCTTGGAATTGTGAACGAGTTCACCTGATGTCTGATGGATCCCCAACCCAATCACCTGCAGACTGCAAGGTCTGTCTAGCCCAAAGTGGATAGGAAGATGGAAAAACTGGAGGGGAATCATTAACCTCTGAATGATGATTAGGAGAGGAAGGAGGTGAGTTCTTTGAATCACTTTCTGCATCAGAAGTAGAGGTAGAAGACTGTTCAGGTGAATCTGACTCATCAGAAGATCTGTCATGTATTCCAAGTGACTCTAATGTCAAGGTGAGTTGGAGAAGTGATAGAAAGCGAGCTTGAAGATCCCTCCTCAAACTTAACACTCCTCTCAATGAATAACTCATGTGTAGTAGAGTGGAGCAATCGATAACCCTTCACACCATCAGGATAACCTACAAATATGCAAGGTCTGCTCTGCAGATCCAAGGCCTTACGTTTCTTTGTAGGAATGTGGGCCCATGCAAGGGAGCCAAAAACTTGAAAGTGCTTAACTGATGGTTTTTGACCACTCCAAGCTTCAAAAGGAGTAACTCCCTTCAAGGCTCAGTGAGGAATACGGTTCTGGATATAACAAGTATAGTTAATGGCTTCTACCCAATACTGTGGTGCAAGAGATCTAGAGTGAATTATACAGTTTTCCATTTCCTTCAAGGATCTATTCTTCCATTCTGCAACACCATTTTGCTAAGGATTGTATGGAACTGAATGTTGTAAATCAATCCCCTCTAAAGTGTAAAATCTTTCAAACCGATGGTTGACATACTCACCACCATTTTCTATGCGCAAAACCTTGATGGCTTTCCCAGATTGCTTTTCTACAAAAATTTTGAAGTCTTGAAAATGATCAAATACCTCTGACTTTTGTTTGAGAAAGTACACCCATGTATATCGAGAAAGGTCATCAATGAATGTGAGGACATATCGGGCCTTGCTGAAAGAAGGATGTTGAAATGGACCAGCCAAATCACTGTGAACTAACTCTAGTAGCTGTGAAGCTCTCCATGCCTTACTTTTGTCAAACTTTTCCTTAGGATGCTTACCAAGAATGCAACCTTGGCAAACACCTCCTGAGAATTGAACTGAAGGCAACCCTGTGACCATGCTCTGTTGGTTGAGCTGATGCAAATAGCAAAAGTTAAGATGGCCAAACCGCTCATGCCATAATTTACTCACATCATTAGAGTGAGTGAGAAAAACAGATGAAGGAGGATCAAGAAAAAAGTGAGAAAACAGATAGAGTCGTGATTGATGATCTGCTCTCCCAACTGCAACTATAGAATCACTATGCAATTCACGTATCTCCACTGAATCAAGAGTGAACTCAACCTGCTTGCCTAAATCTGTGTGAGTGATCTGGTATATTGATAGGAGATTAATTGATAATGAGGGTACACAAAGAACATCATGGAATGTGCCATCCCCCACATCAATAGACCCTCTTCCACACACCTCAATAGGAGTGTCATCACCCATCAAAATAGTAAGCATAGTACATGGCTCCAAGGATGCAAGTTCTTCCTTAGATGAAGCCATGTGGTGCAAAGCACCCGAATCAAGAACCCAAGTGGATGGTGAGGAAGCAACTGCAACAAGAGCCTTGCCCTTTCCTTTCCCCTTGTTGTTTTCTTTTTCCTTGTTAGACTCTTCATTAGAACTTTTTTTGATAGACTCAGGAACACTAATATTATTCTTCTCAAGAATGTATGTCAAGTGATCAATTTGTTTCTTCAAACATTTATGTACATCATGACTGGGTCTTTTACAATAGGCACATTTAACCTTTTCTTTCTTAGGCTTATCGCCCTTAGAGGATGAGGTATCAATAGTTGCTTTTGAAGCAATTGGTATTTGATCCTTCTTTTTCTCACTATTATTTTGTTTCTTATCCTTACTATTGTTGTTACTACATTTTCCTTTTTGTTCTTTTGTGCCTTGGTTGGTTGCTAAGGCATGTGACTTAGAGGACTTAAGAGTGCCCATCTGGATTAGCTTGTCCTATTCTTGAGTGAGATTGACAGCAAAATCATCTAGAGATGGCATGGTGAATTGAGTACCAAGTGCACCCTTAGTAGCATAGAAGGTAGAGACAATCACAGAATATTCTGAACTTAGCTTAGAGAGAATACTAAGAATCAATTGTTCATCTTTCTTTTCAATTCCACATTGTTTTAACTACATCCTTAATGATTTCAATTTGGTGAAGAAATCTTGGATTGTGTTGAAAGTGCCTGGACTTAAACTAATTAATTCATTTTCCAACATATGACCCCTCATTGAATCTTGTGTGCCAAATAGTGTTTCTAGCTTTGTCCATACTTCATTTGGTGTATCCAAAGACTTAATGTGAAATAGCCAGTTAGGAGAAATAGACAAACACAATGTTCCATATGCCTCATCACATTTGTTAAACCACTTAGGCTTATCTTCATATTTATTAGGTTCAATTTCAAGTCCCATAGTTATCCTATTTAATCTTGCTTTCCTTAAGTGAATTGTCATGCATGATTTCCACTCAAAGTAATTGTATGGAGTTAGGATGGGCATATTTGTTTGATCCATGATGAAGAAATGCTAAAAAGAAGAGAACACAACCATGACAATGCCCCCCCTTTTTACTCAATCAAAGAACCCCCCCCCCCCCCCCCCCCCCAAAAGAAATATGATTTGGCACTTTATTTTAGTGCATTTACAACTACCACTAGAAAGAAATACTTAGTGGTCTTGATTTCAATGCATTACAAACCCTCATGAAGAGCATATGCCGAAAGTGAAACTTAGGAATAATGATCAAGAAAATAAATAGCACCACTGTGATCTACTCAAAAAATCATGCACTTTTAGAAAAAGAATCGCCTCAATACGAGGTTGAATGAGAAATTTATGATCCTCTGAAGTTTCCAAAATGAGAACTATGCATAGTTATAGCCAAGAATCTGCAATTTTTGAAAAATTTATGCATGAAAATTAAAAAACAACTCCACTAGTTGATAAAGCACAAAAAAATAGCCAAGGTCATAACAAGAATCATCAAAATCGGAGTCTGTATGAGCAAGAACGAGACATTTGAAAACTGCGTACAAATTTGCGACTGCCAATAGAGAGGGGTACGATTGTAGCTTTCCACGTTCGATCTTGCAAAATATATAGATTGCATGCAAAATCTAAAAGATATCTAGATGGTTTTTTGGGCTGCGAACTAAACCCAAAAAGTATTTTTCTTTTTGATGTATAGATGATGTTACTGTAGTGTAAATCAAACTCCTTTAACAGTAAAAAATGGCTCCAAAAATCAAGAAACGACCCCAGCAACCAAAACATGACATGCAAATGCTAGGTTAGCTTCCTAAGTCCATCAATGGAATGCTGGAACCTACAATACTAATCGAAAACTCCAAATATGCAAGTTGGTTGTCATATTTGAGATTGAAACCCCAGAGAAAAACCGTTTTTGTCAAAAAAAATTTGATTCTCAAGATCATCCAAAGATGCAAGAGAAGAGCATACTTCATTTTTTGAAAAACTACAATAAAATTTATTAACCTCCCCCAAATCTCTCAAATAAGGAAACTAAAATCTACTCTTGCACATAGAAAAGCTCTGATACCATGTTAGAATTTGAAAAGATTGATAACCTAGAAAACTAGTGCAAAGAATAAATATCTAAACTATGAATGCAAATGATACAAAATTAAAATAGTAACACAGAGTTAGTCTCCAAGAGAGTAATGCAAATACTAGAAGAAAAATAGCATTAAGAGGATACAAAAACAAGAGATACAAATACAAGCCAGGTAGCATGCTTATATAGTCTAGAAAGAGGGAGGAGGTGGCAACACCAACCAATGAGGAGAAAACATCTATCAAACTAAAGATAGCAAAATATCTTCCCAAGATAGCTAATGGATGCTCACATGTAGGAAGGTGACACCTCACAACCATTCACCTAATAAGACATGCTTTATTAACCTAAGTGAGATTATTAAAAGTGTAGGAAAAACCTAGCAAAATAGGAAAAATAAAGAACTACACTAACAAGTTCTATACAAGCAACTGGAAAGCACAAATAAGTGTTGATCATAACTCATCATAGAAACACGTGACACATCACCATGGTTAGGTATAAAATATCATATACATAACATCATTACAGAACAAAAAACCCCAAGCCTTTGGTAAGCATCCTAATTGGTCAAAGTACTAAGTCAAACCTGAAACCCAACACTAGTAAACCACACATCACATAAAGTAAAAAATAATGTAACTTTTATAACTTGTTAGGTTTTGGAAACACAAAAGTTTAATTTTCACTTATAGGTTATCAAGTTTTTATTTTCATTTTCATTTTCAAGACACAAGATTCAATATACAATCAGGGTTTCAGTTTTCATTCTTCCAAAGTATCAAATTTACTAAGGTTTTTGAATTATCAAAAGATGTAACAAAAATCCCCTAGTATAAAAAATAATTTTCATTTAAAACTAAATCATCTTAAGCAAAATCCAAGTTTTATTAAGAGCTATCAATTTCCCAATTAAATTGTAATCATCAATATAACATATGTATATAAAAAATAATTCCATTTATACAAATCTTCAATTTAAACATTTATTATATCTAATACTAATTATTAAATTATTATTAATCACCAATAAATAATATTTTTTTATTTATTAATAATAACAATTATTAAATACTTAACCAAAATACTAATTAGTATTTAAACATTTTAAAAAGAAAACATATTTTAAAAATTTAATAAATTTAAAATTACTAATTAAAAAAACTAAATTAAACCACTTACCTTATCTCTTTTAAAGCCCACGGGTTGTTCTATTGTCGTGGTAGCTCTATTGATGCAACAATAGAGTACTGCCTACGACAGTACCTGCTACTACATCAGTAGATTCTGTCATGTGACATGCCTTTAAGGTCATTGACAACACTCTCGCTGTCGTGTGGGAGGTAAAAGAAAAGGTGGGGGGAAGTGGGGGTAATGACCCACTTCCCCATTTTAAATTTTTTTTTAATATTATTTTTTAATATATATTTTATATAATAAAAACATAAAACACTGAACCCCCCTTCAAAACACAATTTCATGATTTTTAATAATATCGTATGTGATAAAAATAATCACAATAAATATTTTACTATGGTAATTTTTATTAACGTGTTTTTTTTTTGATAAATTTATGAAATAGGTTTGATAGGAAAACTATATATAACTAATAGAATTTTCTATATAAAATTTCTGATTTTCTTCTCCAAATCCTACCTAAATCCAAACATGTAATTATGAATTACCAAATTAATCAAACAAGATTTTCAATTCCTCCATTCATTTACAAATGCTTTTGAAAATGAAGAACAATTAAAATACAAACAAGGGTTTCAACCCAATTGAATTTTGAAAACAATTCCATCAATCATGAAGTAGAGAGATATTTCAAAGAACAAATCTACTACATAAAACCTACAAGATCCTACCTAGATATGATCCTAAACAATTAAATACACTAAACTCACGAGTGAATCCTTTTTCTTTCGAAAACCCTCTTCTCGGAAATTGGCTCCTCCAAATTTTGGTATGGAAAAATGAACTCTAATTTTCTAATAAAGAGTTTTCCCCCCAAATTAGGGCTTCAATTGTACAATCACACAAAACCCCTTTTCCTTAATTACTTTATTATATTTTAATTTTCATGTGTAGCCTTTTTGCAATTTAATTAAAATATCTTTATTAGATCAAATTCTTTCTCTCTTAAATTAATTCACCAACTGTTTTTAATAATATATTTATTAATTCAACTAATAGTATTATTTAGATTTTATTATTAAAATGAAACTCTTAAATAAATTATTATTAAATTAAATAAATATAAATACACCAAAATTATATCTTTAAATTTAATTCTTTTATTAAATTAATTTCTCAACTAATTAAATATTAAATTTTCTTTATAAAATTTTCATTAAATTAAACCATCAATTATCTTTTAATTTGATTTAAGTATAACTAAAAATCATAATAGACCCACAAAACTAAATACAACAATTCAACAAAAGACAAAGAACACAATCAAACTCTAGGGTCAAAATCATGAATTCATGTCACTTGACGAATTCGAAGGTAAACATCTTAGATACTTGTCCTACTTTCTAGTACAATTGGCTTAGGGCTTAGGATTTGGACTCAAGGATTATCTCCCCTCTTTTATCATTGAGATATTGCAATAGTCTAATCTCGTCCTAGAAATTCAAGGAAGTCAATACCCGATACCTATAATCTGCATAAATTCTGAGCATGTACATACACATATAATATAAACTAAACAAAAAATGGTAGTAAGTGGTGCATCATGTAGATCCTGACTTGTAGGTGATTACGACTCCCTCCCTTAACCACATCAAAAATGTCAAACATACAAGTACACCATACACATGCAAGTATGGAGTAAGTATCCATAGAAACTGCATTTAAATCCTTCATCTAACTAACATCATGAAATAACTGAAATCACTATGTGAACATACATGTATCATCATCAAAAGAATAAACATAAACACCTAAAATAACCATGAACACATGAAATAACTAAGTATCAAGTAGCTCATCAATTAAACAAATGAGTATGAAATAATATCCAAATCAAATATGGTAACCAAGCATCACTAATCGTCAAACATAACCATAAAAATAACCTAAAAAAATATGACAATAGAACAAGAAAAGTCAGCTAGGGGTAAGCATTACATGAGTATAGATATCAACATCACAAAGATTCACACTCCCAAAAAAGTCACACTTTTTTAAAGAGTCTCTAAGGGCATGTTTGGTTGTTAGAATATGATTTAAGAATTGAGATTCAATATCCTTGATTTGGGATTCTAGAATTTGAAATCTAGTTTATAGTTTTAAGAATTTGATTTGGGACCTTTTGGTTCACCAAGAATTCATTATGAGAATACATATTTTCTTCATTTGGTTGCACACATTTTTAGAATTAGAATACCAACCAACATAATCTTTTTTTTTTTTTACTTTTTTGTAAACCATGAATAAAATATATTTTTTAATATATCATTTTAGTGTGATTTAAAATGTATACATGATTTTAAAATCATTTTATTTGTTGTCATTAAAAATGTGCCACATAGGGAATTACTAACTCAAAAAAAAAAACCATTAATTTATAAATTGTTGTGACATTACAAAACATTTTCCAAATGTTATAAAAAATAAAAATATCAAGGTAACTCATAAAACATTCAGTAAAGTTTTATCTTTATTAGACTAATTGTCACAAAAGGATCCCATATACAAGGCCAAATGGAAGACCAATAATTACACAGAGGAGACATCATAAAAGGCATCGTAAAAAGATTATTTCACCCTCTCATGCCTTACACATTTTGCACTCATTTCGTTCATTATGTATTTTAGCTTTGACCATTGAAGCAATGTCAGCCCTAGCCACCTCTCGCGCCTTACACAATTTTTACTCATTTCTTTCAACATTTGGAGTTGTAGAATGGATATCATCAACCCACCTAAAATGTGCACAACCAGTGTTCCCCTACAATTCAAGATCTACATCATTTTGAAGAGATTACATTTCATTAATTTCATCAGGTCTGAACAAGATCATAGCTATATAAATTAGGATGGAAAGAATTGATGTTGGAATCTATATCACTCAGTCAAAGTATCATATTATATTCGGTATTACTTCTCAAAATAATCAATAATAATATTACCTCTAGAGAAAAGTTGATATGAAACATTTAAGAGTCATGTTTTAATTCTTCAATGCTATTTAAGTTTGGTTTTTGGGGGGATAATTTACTAGAATTTGAGTGAAAAATAGCAATCTATAAGTAGCTATCTATAAGACATCAATTGATAATCACTATTATTGTATGTTTTAGTCTATAATTAGATCTATAAAATTAGTGCATATGTAAAACATGAGTTTGTGAATAATTATTAGTCTAACATTCCTTTGGGGTCATTTTTTGTACACTTCAATAAAAAGCATACTAATGTGGCATCATATTAGATGATTGGACCTAAAATTTTAGCTACAAGTAAGGGACTAACCAAATAAGTCATTGTAAAAAAATCTATGTGAATTAAAACTGTCACATAGACATTCAGAGGTGTGATATTATAGAGTTCCATCATGGAGTTGTCTCAAATTACTATATAATAGTCACCAATTTTTTCCAAGATAACAATTTTTCCATAATATTAAAATTTGATGCCTAAAAATTATAACTTCATTTTTTTGAATGAGTCTTTCATATTAATCAATAGCCAAAACAAAAGAATTGATCCTTACATAACTACAATAAGAGATTTGTTGAGAGATAAACAACACATTACCAATGGTAGTGGTTGTTACAAATGAAGGCTACAAAGAGTACACATTCAAAAACACAAAAAAAAAAATTCACTTTTAAAGATCTTTCATCGAAAAATAGGCACGACTGACCACTTACAACATAATTTAACCAAAACTTGAAGAAATCATTAGCAACAGACAACACTTTTTGAATCATTAAAAAAAAAATTATTAAAGAAAAAAATAGATTTTAATAAGACTCTAACTATTTAGAAGTAGAAGAATAATATTCAACACAAATCATCTAGCAACAAAATTGATTGAAAATTATTGTATGTTATTGTATGTTATGCTTTCAATTCATATTGCACCCATCACCTCTTTGCTAATACACATTTGACTAAAGTGTGCTAGTTGTTGTTTACAGTTGCAGATAGTGTGTTCATCCAAAATTCTATGTTAATACCAATCAACTAAACTACTTGTTAGTGTACTTACTACTTAGAGAAAAATCAATAAAAAGAATGCTAGTCATAGTCTTTCTTAAAATAAAGATTATAGAGGTGAAAATGATAGATTCTCATAGAAGAATTAGCATTAGAGAGACATGATTCCACTTAATATGTGTTATTGGTGTCTTAATTAGAATTAATGAAAAATATATGAACATTATGATATTCTCTTATAGAATGTCTTAATTAGTTTAGATGAAAAATGTGTACATATTAAAATAGAAGAAAAAAATGATTTAAGATAAAAGAAAATGTGGAAGAAAAATTGGGAATCTGTCTAATTATTAATTTTAAATGTCAACCAAAACTATCAAAGTGTTGTATATTAAGCAAAGATACCACCACCTAAGAATCATAATTAGAGATTATTAGAGATAACCATTTGCTAGCCAAGAATACAACTATGCTCAACAACACAAGATGACCATAGCCTTTATAAGATTATTTTTTTGAAGGTCTTTATAAAGAAAAATAAATAATTGACTATCCCCATAACTCTCACAACCAACCCCATCAATACCTCTAGGACCATGAGTATTAATTTTGAGAAGTAACTATGGTGGAGGGGTCCAATGGGAATACTTATTATTTTTCAAAAAGGGTGTTTACATCTATTCTTCATTACATATTTACATTTGGTGGAGCACCTCCTTGAAAAAGAAAAGAAAGACTGAGTATAGATATCAACATCCCAAAGATCCACACTTCCAAAAAGGTCACACTTTTTTTATAGTCTCTCAAAGAGAATGAACACTACATATGTTTAAAGACCATCCTAATACACTATAATCAGATGCAATTTTTAATTTTAGGCTTATTGTAATTAGGTCAATATTTTTTTGATTAATGCATTACATATTGATTCATTTGTTAAAATCTATCACATTTTCTAATTATTCTATTTTTCTCTCTTGTTTTAGATATACAAGTTTTAGATTAATCTAATTGGACATTTTTTCAAATTTAAAATTGTATTTGTCAACAATAAAATTCAAATACCAAAGACAACCTTACAATCTAATAGATTTTCTATATAATTTTAACTATTTATACAAGAATTTTTTGATGGAGGTCATCCACAAACAAGTTTTAGGTACCCGATACGGGCCCATGCGTGCCTGAAACCTCTTTGGCTAAGAGCTAAGGACTAAGTCGGGGCATGATCCCAACCTCATCCCTTATGATGTCTTTGGGCTTTGCACTCAGCAAGACTTGATCCCTGGTGGGCTCTTTGTTAGCCATTCAACTTCACCAGTAGACCAAGGGTCCATTAACTATACATGAATTTTTATTCTAAAAAGAAAGAAAAACACATTCAAAGTTATAAAAGTGAATGGAAAATGAGATTAATAAATTATATAACTACTACATGCCTTAACAACTGTCATGTAGTGAAGGCAAGATCCTAAAACACAATTGTAAATTGTGAGCCTCTTATCAAAGAGGTCTTGGGTTCATATCTACTCACACTTTATTAATATATATTTTATTTTCTAAAATTATTTAATATATAATCATAATTTAAATATAGTCTATGTAATAATAATACAAAATTTAAGATTTTTGAAAAATTATTATTAAATTATAATTATAATTTTAATAAACTCAATAAATTTATTCTTTTTTATTATAGTTTATAAAATGATTGTAATATTATTTTTACAATTTAATTTAGATTATTAAATACGATTAAAAAAATGTAATATATCCTTTTAATTTAGCTTTACATTTGCACTCCCATGAACCACATTCTCACTTATATGAACACAAAAAAATTTCACCATAGCATATTTTTATTTACCTTGTATTAATTTCACCAGAACACTTTCTCATCAAAGTTTATGAAGAATTCACATTGAGATATTGCCTTCACTTTTTTGAGAGAAAGAAGATAGATTGAGAGAAGATAGAGATCAATACCAACCCTTCTACAAACATGGTGATAGTAATGGAATATGAACTAAAATAATTCTTTAAAAAAATCATGTTTTTAATGAATTCACCCAATCAATAATACAAAAATAATTTACATGAATAATACAAATAGATGCCTAATAGTTTCAGTTTTTATTTTTCACTTTGATACAAATAATAATAATGTTATATAATTTGATCTAAGCAGCATCTCCTAGATTCCAAAGTTTCATGACAACATCTTTACTAGAGGTTGGGTGTTGGATATGCCATATTCATTTGAAGCCACATATTTAAGCTTGGATTACCTAGAATTTTCAAATTTAAAAGGTATTTATTTTACTTAGACATAAATAGATGCATTTATAATTTTGACAAATTCCTATAATTTGTGGCTTTTGATTCCTCCATCCTTAATGCATTCATGTCTTTTTATGCCATAAATCACAATTATTGATATGACTAAGAGAATGTGCATGTGGGATGTGTCTTTGTAAAAAGAATTGAATTTATGACTTGATGTATCAATTATTACATTGTTCTAGGATAGATGAGTGATAATGAAATTTATTAATGATTCAAGTATGAGAGATTATGACTTACATTTAAGTGATGAAGGTGTCCTATAAATTAATAATTGAAAAGCAATAAATAAACTAGAAGTTGCGTGTTTTGTGCAATGAGAATAATTGATAAAAAAATTATCATAAAAAAGAATAATAATGAAAAAGTACGATAAAGTTGTCTACCATCTATATTGTAGATTAAATATGAATAATTTATATGTAAAATTTATTTAATATATCTAGCTTCTAGATCTATTTAAATAAACATGATATGCTTGGAGAGTATTTGTTTATCAAAAATAAAAAGTATTATGATATTGTTTTTACAATAAATGTGTAGTTTTTAACTTCTAAAAAGTTTAAAGAAACTCATAAAAACTACATGATATGTCTTATACATAGATTATTTATATTAAAAATATATAAATATTACTAGCACTTGCATCATATGAGGTGTAAGGGAAAGTTGATATGCAATTTTATACATGTTTTAACTTAACTACCTATATGCCCAACTATGTGAAATTGATTAGATTATTTAGGCAATTCCCATCGTGTCCATCATTTTCCCCAATCAAAGAGATTTATTGGCTCTTGTAGTCATGGCATGAAAACAAAATTACCCAGTACATAGGTTACTCTGCCACAAACTTGTGTCATGGCAGATGGACCCAATAACTCAATAAATAAGAAAATGAAAGGTATCTCAACCTATTCTACTGGTGAAAATTTCAAGGAAAACTACCATGAACTATCTTATTTCTCAAATTTATAGGGAACATCAAGTCCATTCTCCTTCATTGTGATATTGAAGGATGTCTCTAAGATAAAGCCCTATTGTCTCCCTTGTCATTTGTCATGGTTGTATTGAGGCAAGAATGATTTTCCTTTTAAAGATTCAACACTCTTTTCTTTGTTCATAGGAAACCTAATGATTGGAAGTGATAAACTATTAGGTTTTAAAAAATGATTTAGAGCATAACCCCAAGTGTCCTTTCATGTTCTGTAGTTGCCCGCTTGATGGTTTAATATTTTGAGAATTGTTAAGTGAACCCTTTCCACATGTTTCTATCCAATCTTAGACATAGAACTCCCCTTCATCCCAAAGGAGGTATGAAAAACATTTGGATGACCAACTACAAGAATCTCTCTACATAATTGCAAAGAAGAGAAAATTAGAGTAACATTTCTTAAAGGCTCTCAGTTGTAGGAAAATAATTCTTATTGAAATTAGCTCAAATAAGCCAGGTTTCTATCACAATCTACTTTTGATATCAATCATAGAGATCCCAATGAAACATTTTGCATATAAAGCCATTAAATCTTTGATCAAATGGTTTGAAAAGAAAGGAAAGTAAAGGTTAGTACACCCAAAAAAAACCAACCATCCATGTAATAATTACTTACAAAAATTGAATTCAAAAAAATTGCAAGATTCTTCAAAGGAAAAACTTGAACTTGATATCATACCACACATTAAACAAAAAAATTATTACAATCTAAAACACATGTAGATATTACCAGGTGACAAGTTGTCCTTGACAAAATATCTTGGGTCTATTCAAAGGGCCTTGAAACACAAACTCACAAATCTTAAATATTAGTGCTTGCAGTCGTTATATTCCATTTTACTTGTAATCAGTATATTGAATGAATAATTGATATTTAACACTTTACAAAATAGACAACTACCAAAATAATGACAATTAAAAATCCAACTTGAACTTCATTTATACGAATATGTCAAATACCTTTCAGTATATGTGTCTTCTCAAATTAGCAGTTATTTGAAATACTCTAACCCTATATTTTTAGACAAAAGTTCAACATATAACAAGATTTATGCATAGTTTTTAAGAAGTTTAAAACAATTAAAAATAGATGATTTTTTTATTTTTATTTATTTTAAAGATTTATGATTCTTATATTATTTATTCTAATTTTGATATTTTTATTTAATAAAATAGATAATTTATATTGATTATTTTAATTAATAAAAAATAATTACCAAAATTAAAATTAAAAATATATTTTTTCAATTAATAAAAATCTATTCTATTTAGTATTCTACAAATTTAGATATATTATTATTGTTTATTTTAATTGTAATATTTTTATTTAATAAAAAGAATACTGTTAATAGAAAAAAAAAATATTAAGGGAAATAAAATTTATTTAATTTTTAATATAAAAAATCTTAAATTTAAATTTGTTTGAATTAATTAAATAGATGATAGTTTTTTTTTTAATAAAAATTAAATATTAACAAACTATTCATTTAATTGTTCATATAAAAAGTAATCCTAAATTTAGTATATAAAGTTTTTCAAATATTATTATATATATTTTTTAATGTGAAGATATTATCATTGCATTTAAGTTTTTTCTATTTAATTCTCAAAAGGACATTATTTTAATTAGAATGGTTTTTTTTTTCAATTTTAATACTTTATTTGATTAGTACATATATTTTTTAACCTCAAAAATATAAGTTTAAAGTTTTATACAATTAATTTTATCTATTTTGCTATTATTTTATACACTATTATTATTTATTTTAATTTTTAAAATTTGTAATTAAAAAGATAAAGTTAAAAACAACAACATGCATGTTCCATTAATAAATTTTCATAAAGGTTTTTCTAATTAATTAAATACACAATATTTATTTTTATGATAATAAAAATATTTATTTAATTTTTGATAAATAAAAATCTGAACTTTAGTATAGTAAGTTTGTTTAAATTAATTGAACTTTAGTATAGGAAGTTTTTTTAAATTAATTTAGTAGATGAAAGTTATTTTTTATAAGAATAAAATTTAGAGAAAATGCTTATTTAATTCTTAATATACAAAGTAATTTTAAATTTACTATTTAAATCCTTGAAGATATTATTAAATTTTGTTTTCTTTAACTCATTGCATTTATATATGATTTATTTTATATATTATTAATATTATTAATTGCATGTAGTAGGGAGGAGGAGTATTGGAGACAAAAGTCTAGAGAAGTATGGTTACAACAAGGAGATAAAAACACAAAAAAAAATTCATGCCTCAGCTCAACAAAAGCAAGTAGATAAATCAATCTTTCAAATTATAGACTCAAATTTGGGTACTATTTTAACTAATGCACAACAAATCAGAGATGAAGGTGTCAAGTATTTTAAGAACCTTCTTGTGCTGGTAGCATATCCAATGCCCTTACCCTCACAACTTGAGGATTTCATTTAGAATATACCAACAATGGTATCGCCCTCTGAGAATATTAAGCTCATGGCCTCTTTCACTATTCAAGAAGTTAGAGAGGTAGTATTCTCCTTTCCCCCAAACAAAGGTCCAAGACTAGATGGTTTTACAATGCTCTTTTTTTAGAGTTGTTGGGATTTTATTGGTTGGGATTTATTAGCAGCTATTAAGGAATCTAGAAAATTTAGATCTATGCTCAAGTACTTTAATTCTACAAACATTGCAATCATTCCAAAAATTAAGGAGCCTAAAACTTTTGCAGACTTCTACCCAATCTCACTTTGCAACTTGACCTACAAGATCATCATCAAAGCTATTTACTTACACCTTCAACATCTTCTTCTACTCACAATTTCTCCCAAACAAGGTGGTTTTGTTCCAGGCAGAGAAACAATGGAGGGAGCAATGGTTGCTCATGAAGTCCTTCATTCCATTAACATTAGTCAATCCTCCAATTTTTTAATCAAGCTAGATATGAAAAAGGCATATGACAAAGTATCCTAGAAATTTCTTTTCCAAGTTCTCCAGCAAATAGGTTTCTCTAAAAATTGGTGTAAGTGGATAAAAGAATGCATTTCTGGGGCTTGGTTTTCAGATAAAATTAATGTATCAACATCAGGTTTCTACTCTTCCATGCAAGGTGTCCTGCAAGGTGATCCACTCTCCCCAGCTTTATTCAATATCATGGCTCAAGCGTTTAATAGGAATATTAAGCATCATCACTTAATTGACAAGTGGAAAGGAACAAAATTGCTCAAGCATGTCAATATCCATGACACATTCTTTGTTTACTAATGACACATTACTTTCTGGAGTATCACAAGTTTTAGAAGCCAAGCAGATTAAGAAAATATTAAAACTATATTCAAATATCTCAAGGTAGAAAATTAATTCTCAAAAATCAAAGACTTTCTTATTTAATACAAACAAAGTTATATCAGACAAGATAGTGCAGATTTTTGGATTTTCTGAAGATTTTCTACCTTCCACCTATCTTAGGATTCTTTTTTTATGGGATCCAATAAGACAAGCTTTTGGGATGGTGTCCTTCAAAGAATTAAGAGCAAAGTTGTCTCTTGGAAAGTTAGATGGCTATCTTTATTAGGCAAAATCTTACTTATCAAGTCAGTACTTTCAACAATTTCATATTATTACTTGGCTATCATGCAAGCCCCATCGTTAGTCCTAATACAAATTCAGAAACTTATTAGAGGTTTTCTATGGGTGGGAAATATGAAAAATGAAAAGAAAATTCCACTAATTTTTCTCCAAGACATGGCACATATTCTTGCTTTAGGAGGAGCTGGAGTTCATGATTTGACAACAAGGAATAAAGCATTTGGTGGCAAGTTGGTTTGGAAAATGTACACCAAATCACAATCAACATGGTGTCAAATAATGCAATAGAAATATTTAGATAACAATGACCCACATAGAATATTTTCCATGTTGGACCCCCTAAGGGTTCAGCTATTTGGGATTTTATGATTGCATCTAGAGACATTGTTCTTAAATAAATTTCCTAGAAATTAAACTATGGTGACGAGATTAATTTTTGGAGAGATTCTTGGAACAGGCAACCTCTGCTAATCACAATGCCAAATATTCAAGAAATTGTGTTAGCTTCAAAAGTAGAGTGGGGTAATCTTGTTATCCACTTTATAGATGCAGTATGTATTCTCAAGGAAAGTAATATGGAAAGATCCAGATCAACTCCCTATAGATATCCAACAAAAAAAGTGTTTTCAATCTATTCTTTCAGAAAGACAAGAATTTGTGTCCAAGTATGAGGATCAATTACTGTGGATTCTAGCTAAGAATGGTAAATATTCAATCAAGGAAGGATATAAAATTTTACAAAGAGTTCCATTAGACAAAATTTCATCTTGAGCCTATATGTTCTACTAGAATAATGTAGTGTTACCTAAGGCATGTTGCTTTGTGTGGCTAGCAATTAAACATAGGATTCTAACAAGTGATCTGTTGGAAAGGTTGAGTATTACTCCTCCATTCAAATGTGTATTATGTGATGAAGATTATGAATCAGTAGATCATATTTTTGTAAGGTGTCATTTTCCATACTAGTGTTGGATGTTTGTGCTAAAAAAATTAAATTTCCCCACACCATTACAAAACAACATTTGGGATATTTTTCAAGCATGACCAGTTCATTACCCCAATGCCGTCTTTGTGGGAATTTGGAAATGTGCTCCAACATTAGTAATTTGGGCAATTTGGTGGGAAAGAAATAAGAGGATCTTTAGAAAAGAAGTATCATCCCTAGACAAGTTGTTAGGAAACATTGAAATATTGATACTAGAAGTTACTAATGTAAGTATCAATAGATGTAAATTTAATCCAGTTATTACCTCTTGGGATGGAGGTATCATTCGAGAATGGAAATCATTATTTATTCCATTAGGAACTAACCCAATCAGAAGAAATCAAACAAGCATAGATAGGTCAACATTATAGAGGCAACCTCCTCAGTTTGGATTTGTGAAGCTCAATTTTGATGGAGCATCTAGAGGAAATCCAGGTCAATTAGGATAAGGGGCTTATCGTAGAGATTGTAAAGGTAAAGTTCTTGCAATTACAACGAAACCCTTACCTACAGGAAGTAACAATATAGTTAAGTCTCACACATTACTATCAAGATTAATTCTTGCCAAGAAATGGGATTTTCAGCGAGTTTAGTTAGAAGGAGACTCTCAAGTTATAATAATAACTTGCATCAAGTGACAAATGTCTTCTTGGCAGCTTTAGTATGTTCTACAGAAAATATGGAC
>CM053791.1:494633749-494758749 GCA_028749045.1 Cupressus sempervirens | reverse complement strand
ATATACATACATATATATACATACATATATATATACATATATATATATATATACATATATATATGTATATACATATATATTTTTTATGTTTTATACAATTAATTTTGTACATTCTGCTATTATTTTATACAATGTTATTATTTATTTTAATTTCAAATTAATTAATAAAAATGATAATTATTAATAATTGTTTTACTCATATTAAATTAAATAAAGTGAATAAAAAAATGGCAAGCAAAGCAAATTGTGAAAAAGAAAAAAAATTCATCCTTGCAAATTTAGACACACACCAAAAATACCAATGTTGGCATCCTAAAAAGCTAAGGCTCTTGGTGAATTTTACAAAATCCCCACTATAGGTAGCTTGAAACCTTAGCAAAATACTGGATAAGGTGGTGAAAATCCCTGATCTCCATCCATCCCTTGAAAAGGACCATGCAAATTTTAACTACACTGTTAAAACAACAAATTTGTTCTCAATCTTAGATGAGACAGATGATCTGGAACTATATGACAAGCAGCAAGAAAATCTCAAATCTGGGTCCATCGCAGTAGTGAATCAAGCTAATAGAGTTGGAAGGACAAGATGTTAGATACTACCAATACCAAAGAATAATTTCAGCAGTCAAGCCAATCAGCACCCATATCAGGTTTCTTCACACCTTTGTCCCCAATTTCAAAATATTATTAGTAATCCTCTGGTTAATCCCCATAGTGTGGATAGTGGTTTCCCCAATTCCCAGGGCCCTTTTAGTTCTCACCCTATTATTCGTTCCACATTAAGTCTAGACAAACAAATCCACTTATTTAATCTCACCAAATATGCAGACCTCAACAAAAACTCCCTATACACCCAACAGAGAGTTTTTTTAATTAATTCCTATGTGGACCCCGTATTTTTTGATAAGAGTCACTATGGGTATTTTGGGGATGCTAGTATCATTCCTTCTCCTTCCATGCCCAAAAATTACATTCTCCCACATTGAAGGACTTTGAACTCCAAATCCCCTCCTAATCCTTCTATCCTTCCTCTCTCACCTATTAGCCCTAATCCAATCAAATCTAAAGAAAAAGTCCTTATTATTAGCAATCAAGATAGCGAAAACTGATGGCAGGAATGCCTAAAGGTTGGTGTTTTTGCATTTTGGAATGATCCAAGATTATAAATGTACAATCTCATTACTTGGCTTGAGGACTTTAGCAAAAACCAGGTAGTATCTCTCACCATTCTGGTAGACTATTAAACATCCATTGTAGTGATGAATATATTTAAAAAGACTTCCTTTATGTTTTTGATTATTTCTTTAAAGGTTATGTAGTTAAATTCTTTTGAGTGGTTTCTAGATTGTAAGGAAGATAAGTTAAATTTCTTAATTCCAACTTAGATCTCCATTAATTCGATCCCTTCAAAATTAAAGTAAATAGAAATTATTAGGAAAATAGGTTTTTTAGCCAGAGACCTGATTGGACTGGATGCTTCTTTTAAATTCAATCATAACATCAAACTTTTGATCAAATGTAAGGCTAATAATATGGAATTCGAACCCATCAAAGTAATAACTAACATATCTCTATATAAACTAAACTTTCAAAGATGTGAAGGTTAAATTTCAAAAATTATCAAATTAGATGATGAGAGGAAAATCACATTCAAAAAGTTGCAAACTACCCTGGATCTTATCACTACCTTCTCCATGATGAAGTTAAGAAATAAAAGAATGAATCAAAGGGAGTCCATACTTGGGTGAGATAATCTAAAGGCCCTCCACTATACAATAGGGAAAGAAAATACAAAATTAGATATTGAAGTAGAAGGTAAGACAACCATGTAAAGTACAAAGGACAACAGTAGTCCACCACACATCTTTAAAGAAAATCAGAAGAAAACACTAAAGCCAGAACAAGGTAATAAAAAGGATAAATCAAAGAACATGGAAATGGAAAATCTCCCAAAATTAGTTAAGAATAAAGAAACTATTGAATTTTTAGACACAAAAAATTCTAAAGGTATCAGTCCAAGTTTGAAAATTCAACCTATGTAGAATGACTTGGGTCACAAAGATCTCAATAGAGTAATAAATGAAACCATTCAAGATTTAGCTAACATAAGGAGGTAGAGTACAATGATCAACAACAAAAAGGTTAAAAGGAAATCAAAGAAAAAAAAGAAGGTAAAGAATCTGAAAGTAGTAAATGGAGAAAGGAAAATATAAAAAATTGAGCTAAGGATCTAGGATAAAAAGAATCCGGGTATCATGTTCAATAGTATAGAAGAGATTGAAAATATCCAACTATTATTTATTGAAGTCCCTAATTATGAAAAGACTAAACACATAGAAGATAAATTGGAGACCCTCCAACAATAGTTAGAAGAAATCATGAGGGAAGCCAAAATCTCTCACAACAAGGCAATAAATTCTTTCACCAAATTTTGGCAGACACCTCCTACAAGGAAAGTATATCCAGATTGACAAAGGAAAATGAACAAAGTAAGATAAAAGAAACCTTAGTACAAGATTTTTAGGACTTTTTGAATAAGGATTTGGAAAGGGATGAAGACTGGGAAATGGTAATATTAAATGAGGATGAGAAGGAAAACTTAGAACTTTTATTTGATGAATTCATCCAAATTTTTGACTATGACAATTTAGATAAGAGTAGAAAATCACAGAAAGAGGATCTTATGCAACGAGTATTAAAATTAGGTGGATACAACTACACTTTTGAAGGCTTAAAATGAGATCTACTATCATTTGAGGATGGCAAAAGGAACAGTATAACCTTCCAAAGACCCTAATATAAAGAAATCACAACACAAAATGATGGCTCTGATGAGGTTATTCATATCAAGAATTATTTAAAAGATGATAGTTTTTCAAAGGATCAGCCTACTATAGTAGAAAAAATTATGCAAGAACTAGTAAATGATGATATAGACAAAATAGAAGGCAAACATTCTAAAACTGCTTTAAAAGCACATGAAAACATCGACCAATTGGGTATTCTGATGAACCAAGAAGGAATAAACTCACCTAATTATGGTAAAGTTAAAGCTAAAAGGGAAAGGAAATCTCTTAAGGAACTTAAAGAAGCTGATGGGCAGACAAAAGAGTAGTGAAAGATTAGTCATTTACTCAATGTAGGGAAGGGGAAGATCCTTCCCAAGGCAACATGGAGATCACGACTTGGAATGCTAGGGGCTTAAATGCCCCTAGTAAGAAATGCTTGTTAAAACAAAACCTAAAATAATTTGATTATGAAATTATCATAATAAAAGAAACAAAATTGAATAAAGAAGAAGGATTTAAGCTGGAAAAGAAATTGGGTAGTTGGAACAATTATCTACATGAATCTAGAGGAGCCTCAGGAGGTTTAGGTATGATATGGAATCCTAGGAAAGTTTCTTTGAATATTTTAAGTTCAAATAATTCATGGTTGAGCAATAGAGTCAATAGGATTAAAACTAACTTATAGTTCATCCTTGTTAACATCTATGGTCCAACTTCTAACATTGATAAAAAAAATGTCTTTGGGATGAAATTAGTATTTTCATTAATAATCACAATAATGAACTTATTCTTATTGGAGGAGATTTTAACACTATTTTAAATATAGAAGAGGAATTTGGAGGCATCCAACAAACTTCCCAAGCAACTAAGGAATTTAAGATTTGGTCAGATCATAACAACTTGATAGATGTTTTGCTTAATAATGGGAAGTATGCACAGAACAATAAAAGGAAAGATTTTACATATATAGCCAAGAAATTTGATAGGTATTTTTATCAAAGGAGAATTAAGTGAATTAAACTCTGAGATCCAAGCCTCAGTTCTTCCAATAGCAAGATCAGATCACTATCCTATTCGTATTGAATTCTCTGAACCTAATAAACTAGTTAGAAATACATTTAAGTGTGAAAAAATGTGGTTTTTAGATAAAAACTTTATGGCACTTATTAAAGAATGGTGGATGCAAGGTAATTTTAAAGGCTATAAAATGTATATTTTTGTCTCTAAATTGAAAACTATTAAAGAAAAGATACTTAAGTGAAACAATGAACATTTCAATAATATATTTAAAGAAAAAATAGAAATAGAAGAAAGATTAAAAGAATTAAATAACGAAGCAAATAAAAAGGGGATGAATAATGATAGTTACAATCTAGAAAAAGAATTGCTTGTCAAGCAGGAATCCATCCTGGTCAAAGAAGAAGTCTTCTGGAGACAAAAGTCAAGAGAAAAATGGCTAGAAGAAGGAGACTGAAACACAAAAACTTTTTGTAATAGCACCTTGCAGAATAGAGCCAAAAGAAAAATATCAAAAATCAAAGATCCTTTGGGCACCACCATATATAACCCTGATAAAATAGGTGAGATCTTCATAAGTCACTTTAATAACATATTAAATAACTACGACTACTCCAATATGGCAACATAAACAAAAATGCTTGAAGAAATTCCTAGAGTGGTCTCCTTAGAAGACAATAAAGTATTAAATAGCCCTATACCACTAGAAGAAGTTAGACTTGTGGTATTCAACATGAATCCAGACAAATCTCTAGGTCTAGATGGATTCCAAGCCTTCTTCTACCAAAAATGCTAGGACATAATTGGTGTTGACATGTGGAAAGCCATTGAAGCATCAAGAAATGGTGGATCAATTTTATCCAAAATTAATAACACCTTCCTCACTTTGATACCCAAAAAAGAGGATCCTGAAACTCTAGGATAATTTACTCCTATAGCCCTTTGTGACACCATTTATAAAATATTATCTAAAATTCTAGTGAACCATCTTAAACCTATTCTTCCCAAGATAATAGTAGAAGAACAAACTAGCTTTGTTCTAGGCAGATCAATCATAGATGGCCTACTCATAATTCAAGAAATCCTTCATTCAGCTAATAAGAACAAATTAGAAAGCATGTTCAGGAAATTGGACATCCAAAAAGCTTATGAAATGGTTGATTGGAGGTTTTTATGTAAAGTGTTAGAAGCCTTTGGATTCTCACTTCAATGGATTAATTTCATCTACCAATGTATTTCCACAACCAAGATCTTAGTCCTTATTAATGGAACCCCCGAAGGTTTCTTTGTGACTTCAAGAGGTATGAGACAAGGAGATCTACTATCTCCATCCTTATATATTATTATGGCATAAGATTTCAGAAGGGCACTAACCAAAGCACATATAGAAGGAAAAATAAATGGTATTATAGTTACTGAGAATGTTCCTAATATTACCCATCAACAGTATACAGATGACACCATCCTACCAAGTGAAAGCTCAACAAATGAGGCCCTAAACATTAAATCTATCATCAAACAATACATGGAAGCTTTTGGTCAAAAAGTGAATGTAGGAAAATGTGAAATATTCTTCATTAATACCAAGCCTAAAAAGGAGACACGTATTTGTAACATCATGGACTACAAAAAAGGTTCATTCCCATGCAAATACTTAGGAATAGAGCTAGAAAAAAGGTAGTAAAATAGCAAGGCATGGCAAAGTATTTTTAATAAATTGGATACTTGGATGGGAGGTTAGAAAGATAAATGGCTTACTAAAGTGGGTAAAGTTACCAAGCTTAGAGCAATTCTATCTTCCCTTCCAACCTATCCACTCTCTTGCTTACCCTTAGCTAAACATACCAATAAGCAATTCGAGTCCAAATTTAGAAATTTTCTTTGGAATGATTTCGCTGATTCTAATAAGATGACCCTCATTAAGTGGGACAACATATGTAAACCAAAGGATTTATGAGATTTAGGCATAAAAAACTTAAGTTGGCAGAATGAAGAACTTGGGGCTAAACTTGCTTGGTATCTTTTTGTAGAACAAAAGCAAAAATGGGCCAAAATTTTGTATAAAAAATACCTTAATGCAATAGACCCTTATTCCATTTTTAGAATGAGGTCCTTCCCAAAGGGATCCAAGAGCTAGAACTTTATAGTTAAAAGTTGAGCTCTCATTAGTAAATATCTCACATGGGATGTTGGTACAGGGGATGAGGCTCTATTTTGGGAAGATTCATGGGACGGGCACCCCCCAGTAGACAATATAGGGATCCCAAAAAGTCTTAAAGAGAAAATAGTTAAATCCTAGGAGTGCAAGGTCAATGATTATAAATCAAAAGTATGTATTGATGGAATCGCAAGATGGAAATGGAAATCAGTGGAAAATATGGATATAGATCCAGTTATATAAAAGGTATTCAAAAAACTAATCCGAAATAGGAAAATCAAACAATTAGATAGAAATGACAAACTCATGTGGGCTGCATCAAAAGATGGGAGGTATAGTGTCAAAAATGGATACAGAGCTATCATTCATTCCCATGAATGGGGAGAAGTAGACATCCCACTTAATCTTTACTGGGACACGCCATGTCTACCGAAGGTAGGTTTCTTTTTATGGCTAGAATTTTAGAATAGGATCCTAACACCTAGTAGACTAAGTAAGATAGGTGTTGAGGGTCCATTAATATATGTGCTCTATAGGTAAGAATGTGAAGATACCAATCACATCTTATATAAATGCTCATATACACAACTTTGTTGGGAATAGCTCTAATAGATGTTGGGCTGGACAACTCCCATGCCAATATTCTTGATTGAATTCCTTAAGGGATGGATGACAGAAAATTGTAAAGGTGTATATAGTAAAATTTGGAATATTAGTCCATCTATCCTTATGTGGGAGATATCAAAAGAAAGGAACAAAATAATTTTCCTTAATTAGGATATGATGTCAGAGGAATTTTTTTTTTTTTAAATTGAAGCTTGCATAGTTGAGACCTTAAATTCTCACCTTTGAAAATCCTAGAAAGAGGAGGGATCATTTTCGAGTTAGGATGGATTAATGAAAAAGAAATGGAAAAACCTAATCAACCCCCCACTTATTTATAATAAGAAGAATAAAGAAGCAAGGGAAAATTGTAGATGGACCCCCCCACCATTGGGCTGGTCCAAGTTAAATTTTGATAGGGCCTCAAGAGGCAATCCCAATACTGCTAGTATCAAATGTATCATCAATAGTGCGTCAGGCAAGTGGATCGCTAGAAGAGCTAAACTCATAGACCCCACAACTAAAAACCTTGAAAAACTAGAAGCCCTACAAGAAGGACTCCAAATATGTCTAGATTTAGGTTTATCAAAGATTATTATTGAAGGTGATTCTCAGATTATCCTAAATGCCATTAGGAAATGTTCTACACCAAACTTGGTCCTAAATTGAAAACTAGAAGAAGTTCTCAATATTCTAGAATGCTTCAAAGATACTCAAATATTACATATTTATTGGGAATGTAACAAGAAGGTTGGCTAATGAGGGTGTTGATGGAGAAGATTTTTTAATTTATAACAATCTATAGCTTTTACAAGAACCTCGGGTATACAAGTATAGTTCCTCATACTTAATCTCAAGCAACCCAATAAGGAGCCAAATACAGTTCTGAATATAACTAGATAGGTCAACTTAATCAATCCGGTAGGTCAACTCTGGTTATTAGGACTTGAATTTATAACATCTCTTTCCTAAGGCTAATGAGTTTTAGTAATCATAGGGGGAGATGGAGTATTTAGTAGTAAGGCTCTTAAAATAGATAACTTTAAAACATTATTTAATATTCAAATTTAGTAGGTTTCCCTTAATGTCTTATAAGATCTCATTGTTTTTACTTAGAAGGTAGGTCTTGCTATCTTTTAGATAAACACTTAGATAGATACTGGATAAGTTTTTAGAAAGATCAATTATTTCTTGGTAGTGCTATTTTATTGCCATCCTTTTATAGCTCACCTTATTTTTCTCCCCCATTTTCCCCAACATTAGATGGTGCTAGGCTCCATTTTTCTTCATCACAAGCTAGCGTCATCAGTTGTTGATGTCACCTTTCTAGGTTTATCTAGTTTCTTTCTATATATACCAAGATTTTTTGGTCACTGTCAGTTTGAGCCAGTTTAAACCCCACAATAGATACAAACATCAATCTATTTCACACTTTGGAGGTGTGGACCATGGCATTCTAGGGAAATGTAAAACATGAGAGATGGAGCTAAGTGCCGAAACCAATAGATGATATGACCAGGATTGAGGTGAGTTGTGCCTTTGGAGAGGGTAACTTCAACTATGATTTCTCCTAATAGACCAATAGTGACATTATAGGGACATTCATAGGTGTCTTGGCTAGAGCCAAGGTAGACCAGTGGGCAATGATTAGACTTTGTGGAAACATCTTTGACCTAATTTGGCATGTGGATCTAGAAGAAGCCATAAAGAGAATTGATGAGAAGCTCAAGATTCCTTTGCCTAAAATATATATGGCATACCCACTAGAATTTTTGACTTGGCTACTGTGATTAGGCATCCCTCTTTGGTCATCCATGAGAATGTAGCCTTTTATAAGGAATGGTAAAAAATGGAGGCTAGTGTCTAGTTTCTACTCCAATGGAGAGGAATCGTTGATGACAATAGCAAGGATTGGCTTAAAAATTACCTAGGCATCTTTAAGTCATACATCCATCTAGGTGTGGAGCTAGACAATCTAGATGCATTGAATTTTTGCACCCCTAACATGGATAAATCTAGTAGGAAAAAGAGTGTCTTTGAATTCTCGCCAAATTTCCAATTAGAGAATCCCAAGGATATTGCAGAGATTATTATGGTATATTGGAAATAAGTGCCATGTTTTGGAGGACTTTCTCATGCTAGTGATGTTGGGTTGTTTCCATGTATATAATCTATTTGTTTGGTTGGGGGGTTTCCTTGTTTTATTCCCCTCCCCTATTTTTGGCTTCTCATGTTGGTTTTTTCCTTCTAGCCCGTGTTCTCTCTTTACCTTTGTAGGCCTTTTTGTAGTCTTTCTGGTCATATGGAACATATGTAGATATCATATATGTTACTAAGTCTTTTATTTCAATCCAAGATTATACATAGTCAATCTTGTTTATACTATTTCTATTTACTAAAGTTCATGTTAGGATAGTAAATTTAAAAATTGTGTTTTGTATCTTGGTCCCTACTTCAGTAGGTAGTCTGTAAGCATAGTTATTTTTATTAGCTTCCAAGTTATTAGTATGTAAAATCTTATCACCTTAATATATATATATATATATATATATATATATATATATATATGAATGACTCATTTTTATCATTTTCTATGATCATATGTTCCTCTTTATATTTATTTTTTTCGAGCACTGATGCTTTTTGGGAATAAATAATGCTCCAACGGACATTTCAAGCCATGCTCTGTTCTTTCCTTTCAATAGTAACAGAGAAAATGGTTTCAATATTTTGTAATACAAACTAAAAAAGAAAGCAAATTAAGTAGATATGAAGTACCTAACTTGCTCTAGTTAGGTATATTTGAACATTATACATAGTGAATCACAAATAAACCTCTTATAAGAACAAGACCAGAATAGGATATTTAAAGAAGACACTAAAAGTAACTAGTTAAGTCATGTATCGAATGTTTACAAAATCTCTGATCGACAAACTCTAAGTCAATCTTAGATAAATTAGGTATGTCTTTTCTCTATCTATGGTGAATTTTTTATGCCTCCTCTAAATGGTGTAGTGAAGCTAGCTTGAATTTTTCTTAGGATGAATACATACTTTTTGATAATCATTTCGGGTTCTATTTACAGCCGAGATAAAAGAATTGTTTGTTAAAACTAGAGCAATGAAGACAATAAAACTAAGGAGTTTTAAATGATTCAAAGTATCCTAAAAGGGTATTTAAGTAACGTTATAGAGCTTTCCATAAGTACAATTCAAGAAAGATCAGAATTTTAAGATGTTATTATTGGAGTAGAAATTTCTTTTCATATGAAAGAACTAATCACTAATAGTTTAGTGAGATTTAGACTAATATACTAAAGCTCAATTTTAAGTAGGACTCTAAACAATTTGAAGTGGTTTCTAGGTTTGATTAAAGAATGTTAGGACTAAGAGAATATCTTGATCAAATTGAAAATATTCAGCTTTTTTGGATTGACATTGGTTTTCATCCTCATGGGATTATCAAAGCTTTTTAGGATACTGCCATGATATCATATTTTACTATTCTTAACTAACAAAACTAATGTTTTCTCTAAGTTGCATAATTGACCAATAGAATAGTGAGGTATGTGCATTTCAAGCAAAATAGCTCAAAAGGGGTACATACTAAGAGTATACAGTTCTGGCTAGAATGGTTTTCTTGGATACAATATTATGTTTGTTTGGCATAGGCACTACCAGAATGAATAAAATTCAAAAAAGGACTCTAGTCCTTTTCGTTGTAATAGTAATAAATTTTTGAAGTATGATAACTGGGATATGCCCCTTTTATAATGTAATAATAAAGGACTATGGTCCCGGGAAAGATTGGAGGTTTTCTTTCTTCGTTCTTTCCTAACAGTGCCTGTTTGAATGAAGATACTTTGGCATTTTTTATTTTTATTAGATATAATCAAGGCTTTGGTCATTTATCGATCAAAATAATAATAAAATTATTTTACTCATTAAAAAAAAAATAAGAATTTTTTTTCAAATAAAATAAAAACTATATAATGTTGGACATTGTTTTCTTATTCTAAACAGATTTTTCAACCACCACAAAATAGTTTTACGAGTTTCTAAAGTTCATTTTGTTGCTTTTAAAGTAGTTTGATGGTGTGAGACAAAATTTCTAAGAAAAATGTACCATCCTACATTAAAAGCCTATATTATTATCAAAATAAGTGTATAATTCTTTTTTAAAAATATTATGATATTATTTTCACAACAAGAGTAGTTTTTTACTTATTTAAAACAACCCATAACAACTACTATAGCTAAAGAAATAAGATAAAACTCAACTAAGTTAATTTAAAAATAAAATAAATATATTATGATATGTGTAGTTTTTTACTTCTCATAAATTTATTTAGAAACCAATAACAATTACTAAAACTAAAAAATATAGATTAAAAAATAGGAAAAATCATAGTTTAAAAGGGATTGACATAAAAATTGGTTAGAAAAAAAATCTAACTGTTAGGATTAACCTCAAATAGAAATAACAGTTACATGCAAATATAACCACTATCAAAAAATCATAGATTGCACAAAAGAAGACATAAGACACCAATAATTAATGTGGTTCACCCAATCCCTAGCTATGTCCACCAACAACAAGTCCAATATTATTATTATCTAGTGATTACGCAAATACCACTGCAAAAAGCTACAATATCACCATTACAATATGAAATCCCTAACCCTAAGCCATTTTATACAAGCTTTGGCCACATACAAAATTAGGGCTAGAATAAGTCATCCCATAGGAAAAATAGCAGTCGGCGCCTTTTACAACATAAGGGCATTTTTGGCTACGAAAAATCTTGTGGGGGTCTTTCCCATCGACTCCACTTGGTACTGTGATAGGGAGTGCACCTAGGGTACTTCCCTAGGGCCCTGTCTTGGGGGAACTGTCCCTAAACCCCTATAGAAATAACATGGGGAGAAAATCATGCCAAATAAACCTCTAAGTCTGATTAGGCTCAACATCACAACAATCTCCCACTTGGAGACTGATCAAACTCCATGACAATAACCTCCCACTTGGAGACTGATCATAACACTACTAAACTTGTAGCTCCCACTAGAATATATCAAACCACCCTGGACTCTATTGCTATTTTATTATGTTCAATCGAGAAGACCAACCAAAGTTGAAGAGGAGTTCATATTCTCACTTGTCACTACCTTTGTAAATATATCCATTGGATTATCATCTATATGTATCTTCTCCAGCTTTAACTATCCATCATCCAAAACTAACTGAATGAAATGGTATAGTGACTATATGTGTTTTGTCTTTGAATATAGAACTCAATTCTTTGCAAGATGAATGGCCCTCTGGCTATCTATAAACAAATAATTATCCCTCTATGGGTGTCCCAATTCTTCCATGAAGAACTGAAGCCATATCATCTCCTTGGCTACTTCTGTAGTAGCAACATACTCTACCACTATAGTGGATTAAGAATTAACCTTCTATAATCGAGAAACCTAGCTCACTGCCACCCCATTAACATTAAATACATAACATGTAGTACTCCATCTAGTATCAATATCTCCTACCAAATTTGAGTCAACATAGCCCTATAAATCAATAGTAGATCCTACAAGGACACTGCCCCCAAACCCTTGTAAAAATAATATGGGGAGAAAACCATGTTGAATAAACCTCTGAGTCTGATTAGGCTCCACATCACAACACTGACAAGGGCTGCCAATGCCTAAATATCAAATTTATAGAAATAAAGTTCCCACACATAACCTATCCACTAAATTATTGAATTCTTGCACACATGTAAAAAAAAAATGTCAAAATTTTAGATGAGATTAAGTGTGAAATCATATATTTAATTGTAGAAAAAATGAATTAGCTAATCGAATTTTTGAATGATTCATTTAATCTAGAAGATTAGAAGGATGAATGGATAAATTAACTAAATAATTAAATTAAAAATTTAATAAATTATTAAAAATCATTTAATATACATATAATAAAAATGACAAAATATTAACCGGTTAATGGCTCTTTGAGAGTTAATCATCATCTAAATATCGTAGGTTGGATCAAATTAACTTTGATTATGCTTTAAAAGGAAACCTAATTTCATCAGGAATAGGTACAATGGCCAAAAGTGAAGATGAAAACATTTTGGAAATGGTAGCAAAAGGGGTTGTAGACAAAATAAACAACTGGGCTAAATGCATGGCAATAATGGAAGCAATATTATTGGGCTTGAAGCTTGGGGCATGAAATATTTATCTAGAGAAGGACTCACATTTATAGTGAAAGAGGAGATGGAAACTCGGTATTTGAATAGTCATTTTCAATGTTTGCTGGAAGACTTAGATGATTTCATAATTATGCATATTGTTGACACAAAATTTTGCACCTTTTCTTGAGGATGATCCTCAAGCGACCTCGTGTAACATGGAAACAACCTCCAAGTGTAGGACTTGCACTCAGAGTTCAAATCTCTAGAGAAGGTCAACTTCCTTACAATCAGGATACACCTAACTACACTTTGAAGGGAAAGGTCGAAGGAGATGCATGAAATCAAACTACCTAATCTAATCTAAAGGGGAGTGATGCACCTAGATTGAATGGTCACAACTCTATCTATAAGGGTATGTGCAAGATCATGGTGTGCCAAAAAGTGGTGATATGAAAAAAATAGAATTTGAACATGTCTAAAAGTGCTTCAGAATCTACTCTGAATTTTTTTCACCTATCCAAGTACTAAACCTAGAAAGTAAGGCCCAAGCCTTATCGGATATGAGATCCGATATTCGATACCGGCGGCATAAAAATTGGAGGGAAAAGGCACAAAAATTAGAGGGAAAAATGAATTTGTAAGTGATATAACTAATTTGAGTTATGAAATATGTAAAGATATAATCTATAATCTATAAATATATAATATAATAACATAACTATTATATATAAAATAATATATAATCTATATATTATATAATAATATAATATTATAGAATATTATATATATATAATAATAACGTAACATAAAGATATAATATATAATCTATTAATATATAATAATATATTATGTTATTATTATTATTATCTATAAATATAATATATATTATTATAATATATTATTATTATTTTTACTATATTTTTATTAAATATAATAACATAATATATTATATATATGTTATTAATACATATTATTATTAATAGTTTATAATATATTATTAATATTATGATTTATATTATTAATATATAATAATATATTATGTTATTATTATTATAATCTATAAAAATTATATATATAATAATAATTTTTTTTACTATATTATTTCTATTAGAGTTGTTTATATGGGTCGAAAGGGCTCACAAGATGACCTATGACCCCTTTCCAACACATTCCTTGATGACATATGTCCCTAAGGGATCCTAAGACCCCTAGGGACACATTAGAATAGTTTAACGGGTCGAAGGGGGTCACAAGATGACCTATGAACTCTTTCGACATATTACAAGATGACATATGTTCCTAGGGGTCCTAGGACCCTTAGGGACATATTATAATCATTCATATGGGTCAAAGGAGGTCATAGGGTGACCTATGACCACCTTCGACACATTCTATGATGACATATGTCCTTAGGGGTCCTAAGACCCCTAGAGACATATTAGAATCATTCATATGGGTCGAAAAGGATCGTAGGGTGACATATGACCCCCTTTGACACATTCCACGATGACATATGTCCCTAAGCATCCTAAGACCCCAAGGGACATATTAGAATCTATCATATGGTTTGAAGGGGGTCATAGGGTGAACTATGACCCCCTTCCACACATTACATGATGACATATGTCCCTAGGGGTCCTAGGACCCCTAGGGACATATTAGAATGCTTCATATGGGTCAAAGGGGGTAATAGGTTGACCTATGACCCCCTTTAACCCATTCAATGATGACATATTTCCTTAAGGGTCCTAGGACCCCTATCAACATATTAGAATCATTCTTATGGGTCAAAAGGGCTCATAAGGTGACCTATGACCCCTTTCGACCCATTACATGACAACATATCTCCCTAGGGGTCCTAGGACGCCTAGGAACATATTAGAATCATTCTTATGGGTCAAAGGGGGTCATAGGTTGACATATGACCCACTTCAACACATTACATAACGACATATATCCATAGGGGTCCTAGGACACCTACGGACATATTAGAATGTTTCATATGGGTCAAAGGGTGTCATACGTTGACCTATGACACCTTTTGACCCATTAAATGATGACATATGTACTTAGGGGTCCTAGAACCCTTACAAAAATATTAGAATCAGTTTTCAGGGTCAAAGGGGGTCATAAGTTGACCTATAACCCCCCCTAACACATTACATGATGACATATGTCCCTAGAGCTCCTAGAACCCCTTGGGACATATTAGAATGTTTCATATGGGTCAAAGGGGGTCATAGGTTGACCTATGACCCACTTTGACCCATTAAATGATGACATATATCCCTAGGGGTCCTAGGACCCCTAGGGACATATTAGAACCATTCATATGGGTCAAAGAGAGTCATAGGTTGACTTACGACCCCCTTCGACCCATTACATGATGACATATGTCCCCAGGAGTCCTAGGATCCCTAGGGACATATTAGAATCATTCATATGGGTCATAGGGGATCATAGGTTGACCTATGACCCCGTTCGACCCATTATATGATGACATATGTCCCTAGGGGTACTAGGATCTCTAGGGACATATTAGAATCGTTCATATGGGTCAAAAGGGGTCATAGGTTGACCAATGATCCCCTTTCACCCATTAAATGATGACATATGTCCCTACGGGTCCTAGGACACCTAGGGATATATTAGAAACATTATTATGGGTCAAAGGAGGTCATAGGTTGACCTATAACCCCCTTCCACCCATTAAATAACGACATATGTCCCTAGGGATCCTCGAACCCCTAAGGACATATTAGAATCATTCTTATGGGTCAAAGGGGGTCATTGGATGACCTATGACCCCCTTCGACCCATTACATGATGACATATGTCCCTAGGGGTCCTAAGACCCCTAGGAACATATTAGAATCCTTTTAATGGGTCAAAGAGGGTCATAGGTCCCTTCGACCCATTACTTGATGACATATGTCTATAGGGTTCCTAGGACCCCTAAGGACATATTAGAATGCTTCATATGGGTCAAAGGGGGTCATAGGTCAACTTATGACTCTTTTGGACTCATTAAATGATGACATACATATTATAATCATTCTTATGGCTCAAACAGAGTCATAGGTTGACCTATGACCCCATTCAACATATTACAGGATGACATATGTCCCTAGGGGTCCTAGGACACGTAAAAACATATTAGATTCGTTCATATGGGTCAAAGGGGGTAATAGGTTGACCTATGACCTATGACCCCCTTTAACCCATTAAATGATGACATATGTCCCTAGGGGTCCTAGTACCCCTAGGGATGTATTAGAATCATTCTTATTGGTCAAAGGGGGTCATAGGTCTTCGACCCATTACATGATGTCATTTTTCCCTAGGGGTCCTAAGACCCCTAGGGACATCTTAGAATCATTCATGACCCATTACATGATGACATATGTCCCTAGGGGTCCTAGGACCCCTAGGGATATATTAGAATCATTCATATCGGTCAAAGGGGGTCATATGTTGACCTATGACCCCTTTCAACCTATTACATGATGACATATGTGCCTAGGGGTCCTAGGACCCCTAGAGACATATTAGAATCATTCATATGGGTCAAAGGGGGTCATAGGTAGACCTATGACCTCCTTTGACCCATTAAATGATGACATATGTTCTTAGCAATCCTAGGAACCCTAGGGACATATTAGAATCATTTGTATGGGTCAAAAGGAGTCATAGGTTGACTTATGATCACCTTCGACACATTACATGATGACATATGTCCCTAGGGGTCCTAGGACCCCTAGGGACATATTAGAATGCTTCATATGGGTCAAACGGGGTCATAGATTGACCTATGACCCCATTTGACCCATTAAATGACAACATATGTCCCTAAGGGTCCTAGGAACCCTAGGGACATATTAAAATTATTCTTATGGGTCAAAGGGGGCCATAGGGTGACCTATGACCCCCTTCGAACCATTATATGATAACATATGTCCCTAGGGCTCTAAAGACCCCTATGGACATATTAAAAATCTTCATATGGGTCCAAGGGGGTCATAGGTTGATCTATTACCCCCTTCAACCCATTAAATGATGACATATGTCCCTAGGGGTCTTAGGACCCCTAGGGACATATTCGAATCATTCTTGTAGGTCAAAGGGGATCATAGGTTGACCTATGACCCCCTTCGACCAATTATATGACGACATATGTCCTTAGGGGTCCTAGGACCCCTAGGGAGATATTAGAATCATTCTTATAGGTCAAAGGGGGTCATATGGTGACCGATGAACCTATTCGACCCATTAAATGATGACATATGTCCTTAGGGGTCCTAGGACCCCTAGGCAGATATTAGAATCATTCATATGGGTCAAAGGGGGTCATAGGCCCTTCAATCCCTTAAATGATGACATATATCCCTTGGAGTCCTCAGACCCCTAGAAAAATATTAGAATCGTTCTTATGGGACAAAGGGGGTCATAGGTTGACCTATAACCCCCTTCGACCAATTACATGACAACGGGTCAAAGTTGGTTTAGGGTGACTTATGACCCCCTTTAACCCATTAAATGATGACATATGTCCCTAGGGGTAGGGACATATTATCATCATTCTTATGGGTCAAAGGGGGGCATAGGTTGACCTATGACCCCCTTTGACCCATTAAATGATAAAAAATATCCCTAGGGGTCCTAGGACCCATAGGAACATACTAGAATCGTTCATATAGGTCAAAGGGGGTCATAGGTTGACCTATGACCCCCTTCGACCCATTGCATGATGACATATGTCCCCAGGTGTCCTAGGATCTCTCGAGACATATTAGAATCATTCCTATGGGTCCAAGGGGGTAATGGGTTGACCTATGACCCTGTTCGACCCTTTACATGATGACATATGTCTCCAAGGGTCCTAGGATCCCTAAAGACATATTAGAATTGTTTATATGTGTCAAATGTGGTCATAGGTTGACCTATGACCCCGTTCCACCTATTACATGATGACATATGTCCCTAGGGGTTCTGGGACTCGTAGGGACATATGTCGTCATGTAATGGGTTAAAGGGGGTCAACCTATGACCCCCTTTGACCCATTACCTGATGACATATGTCCATACGGGTCCTAGGACCCTTATGGACATATTAGAATGCTTCATATGGGTCAAAAGGGGTCATAGGTTGACCTATGACCTACTTCGACCCATTACATGATGACATATCTACCTAGGGGTCCTAGTACCCTAGGGACATATTAGAATGCTTCATATGGGTAAAACAGGGTCATAGCTTGACATATGACCCCCTTTGAATGATGAAATGACAACATATGTCCCTAGGGGTCCTATGACCCCTAGGGACATATTAGAATCATTCTTATGGGTCAAAGGGGGTCATAGGGTGACTTATGACCCCCTTCAAACTATTACATGATGACATATGTTCTTAGGGGTCCTAGGACCCCTACGGACAGACTAGAATGCTTCATATGACGACATATGTTCCTAAGGGTCCTAGGACCCCTATGGACAGACTAGAATGCTTCATATCGGTCAAAGGGGGTCATAGGTTGACCTATGACCCCCTTCAACCAATTAATTGATGACTTAAGTCCCTAAGGATCCTAGGAACCCTAGGGACATATTAGAATCATTATTATGTGTCAAAGAGGGTCATAGGTTGACCTATGACCACCTTTGACCAATTACATGATGACATATGTTCCTAGGGGTCTTAGGACCCCTAGGGAGATATTAGAATTGTTCTTATAGGTCCATAGGGGTCATAGGGTGACCTATGACCTCCTTTGACCTATTAAATGACAACATATGTCCCTAGGGGTCCTAGGACCCCTAGAGAGATATTAGAATCATTCTTATGGGTCAAAGGGGGTCATAGAGTGAGCTATGAACCCCTTCGACCCATTAAATGATGACATATGTCCCGAGGGGTCCTAGAACCCCTAAGGACATATTAGAATAATTCATATGGGTAAAAGGGGGTCATAGGTTGATTTATGACTCCCTTCAACCCATTAACCGATGACATATATCCCTAGGGGTCCTAGCACCCCTAGGGACATATTAGAATCATTCTTATGGGTCAAAGAGGGTCATAGGTTGACCTATGATGCCCTTCGACTAATTACATGATGACATATGTCCCTAGAGGTCCTACGACCCCTAGGGACATTTTAGAATCATTCTTATGCGTCAAATGGGCTTATAGGGTGACCTATGCCCAATTAGAATCATTTTTATGGGTCAAAGGGGGTCATAGGTCTTCAAATATTAAATGAAAACATATATCTCTAGAAGTTCTAAGACCCCTAGGGACATTTTAGAATCGTTCATATAGGTCAAAGGGGGTCATAGGTTGACCTATGACCCCTTTCAACCCATTAGATGATGACATATGTCTCCAGGGGTCCTAGGATCCCTAGGGACATATTAGAATGATTCATATAAGTCAAAGAGGGTCATAGGTTGACCTATGACCCCGTTCGATCCATTACATGATGACATATATCCCTAGGGGTCTTAGGATCCCTAGGGACATATTATAATCATTCATATAGGTGAAAGGGGGTCATAAGTTGACCAATGACCCCCATTGACCCATTAAATGATGACATATATCGCTACAGCTCTTAGGACCCTTACGAAAATATTAGAATCATTCTTATAGGTCAAAGGGGGTCATATGTTGACCTATGACCCCCTTCAATCCACTAAATGATGACATATATTCCTAGGGGTCATAAGACCTCTACAGACATATTAGAATCGTTCTTATGCGTCAAACAGGGCCATAGGTTGACCTATGACACCGTTTGACCCATTATATCATGACATATGACTCTAAGGGTCCTAAGACCCCTAGGGACATATTAGAATCTTTCTAATGGGTCAAAGGGGGTCATAGGGTGACTTATGACCCCCTTTGACCCATAAGAACAATTCTAATATGTCCCTAGGTGTCCTATGATTCTTAGGGACATATGTCTTGATGTAATGGGTCAAAGGGGGTCATAAGTTGTCCTATGACCTCCTTTGACCCATAAGAATGATTCTAATGTGTCCCTAGGGGTCGTTGGACCCCTAGGGACATATGTCTTCATGTAATGGGTCGAAAGGTGTCATAGGTCACCCTATGACACCCTTTGACCCATAAGAATGACTCTAATATGTCCCTAGGGGTCCTAGAACCCCTAGGGACATATGTCGTCATGTAAAGGGTCAAAGGGGGTCATAGGTCAACCTATGACCCCCTTGGACCCATAAGAACAATTCTAATATGTACCTAGGGGTCCTAGGACCCCTTTTGACATACGTCATCATTAAATGGGTCGAAGGGGGTCATTGGTCAACCTATGACCCCCTTTGACCCATAAAAAGCATTCTAATATGTCCCTAGGGGTCTTAAGACCCCTAGGGACATATGTCATCATGTAATGGGTTAAAGGGGGTCATAGGTCAACCTATGACCTCCTTAGACCCATAAGAATGATTCTAATATGTCCTTAGGATTTCGAGGACCCCTAGGGACATATGTCATCATGTAATAGGTCAAAGCGGGTGATAGGTCAACCTATGACCACCTTTGACCCATAAGAATGATTCTAATATTTGCCTAAGAGTCCTAGGACCCCTAGGCACATATGTAATTATGTAATGTATAGAAGGAGGTCATAGGTCAACTTATGACCCCCTTTGACCTATAAGAAAGATTCTCATATGTCCTTAGGGGTCTTAGGGACATATGTCATCATGTAATGGGTGAAAGGGTGTCATAAGTCAACCTATGACCCTCTTTGACCCATATGAACAATTCTAATATGTCCCTAGGGGTCCTAGGACCCCTAGGGACATATGTTATCATTTAATTGGTTGAAAGAGGTTATAAGCCAACCTATGACCCCCTTCGACCCATATGAATGATTCTAATATGTCCCTAGAGGTCCTAAGATGCCTAGGGACATATGTCACTTTGACCCATAAGAATGATTCTCATATGTCCCTAGGGGTCCTAGGGACATATGTCATCATGTAATAGGTCAAACGGGGTCATAGGTCAATCTATGACCCCCTTTGACCCATATGAACAATTCTAATATGTCCTTAGGGGTCTTAGGATCCCTAGGGACATATGTCATCATTTAAGGGGTCGAAGGGTGTCATAGGTCAACCTATGACCCCCTTTGATCCATATGAAAAATTATAATATGTCCCTAAGGGTCGTAGGATCCCTAGGGACATTTGTCATCATTTAATGGGTCGAAGGGGCTCATAGGTCAACCTATGACCCCTTTTGACCCATATGAACAATTCTAATATGTCCCTAGGTGTCCTATGACCCCTAGAGACATACGTCGTCATGTAATAAGTCAAAGGGGGTCATAGGTTGACCTATGGAACCCTTTCGCCCATAAGAATGATTTTAATATGTTGCTAGGAGTCTTAGGACCCCTAGGGACATATGTCGTCATGTAATGGGTTGAAGGTGTCATAGGGCACCCTGTGATGCCCTTTGACCCATAAGAATGATTCTAATATGTACCTAGGGGTGCTAGGACCCCTATGGACATATGTCGTCATGTAAAGGGTCAAAGAGACCTATGACCCCCTTTGACCCATAAGAATGATTCTAATATGTCCCTAGGGGTCCTAGGACCCCTTTGGACATATGTCTCATGTAATGGGTCGAATGAACCCTTTTGACCCATTACATGACGACATATGTCCAAAGGGGTCCTAGACCCCTTTGGACATATGTCGTCATGTAATGGGTCAAAGGGGCTCATAGGTCAACCTATGACCCCTTTATACCCATAAAAAAAATTCCAATATGTCCCTAGGGTTCCAAGGACCCCTAGAGACATATGTCATCATGTAATGGGTCAAAGCGGGTCATAGGTCAACCTATGATCACCTTTGACCCATAAGAATGATTCTACTCTTTTCCTAGGGGTACTAGGACCCCTAGGGACATATGTCATCATGTAATGCATCGAAAGGGGTCACAGATCAACTTATGACACTGTTTGACTCATAAGAACGATTCTTATATGTCCCTAGGACCCCTAGGGACATATGTCATCATATAGTGGGTCAATGGGGGTCATAGGTCAACCTATGATCCCCTTTGACTCATATGAACAATTCCAATATGTCCCTAGGGGTCTTAGGACCCCTACGGATATATGTCATTATTTAATGGGTCGAAAGAGATCATAAGTCAAGTTATGACCCCCTTCGATCTATATGAACGATTTTAATATGTCCCTAGGAGTCCTAGGACCCTTAGAGACATATGTCATCATGTAATATTTCAAAGACCCCATTTGACCCATAAGAATGATTCTCATATGTCCCTAAGGGTGCTAATAACATATGTCATCATGTAATGGGTCAAAGGGGGTCATAGGTTAACCTATGACCTCGTTTGTTTCATATGAACAATTCTAATATGTCCCTAGGGGTCTTAGGACTCCAAGAGACATATGTTGTCATTTAATGGGTCAAAGGGGGTCATAGGTCAACCTATGACCCCCTTTGACCCATATTAACAATTTTAATATTTCTCTAGGGGTCTTGGGACCCCTTGGGACATATGTCATCATTTAATGGGTTGAAGGGGCTCATAGGTCATAGGTTAATCTATGACCCCATTTGATCCATATGAAAAATTTTAATATGTTCCTAGGTGTCCTATGACCCCTAGGGACATATGTCATCATGTAATGGGTCAAAAGGGGTCATAAGTTGACCTATGACTCCCTTAAGAATGATTCTAATATGTCCTTAGGGGTCCTAGGACTCTTATTGACATATGTCATCATGTAATGGGTCAAAAGTTGTCATAGGTCACCCTATGACCCCCTTTGACCCATAAGAATGATTCTAATATGTCCCTAGGGGTCCTAGTACCCCTAGGGACATGCCATCATGTAATGGGTCAAAGGAGATCATAGGTCAACCTATGATGCCCTTAGACACATAAGAACTATTCTTATATGTCCCTAGGGTTTCATGGACCACTAGGGACATATGTCATCATGTAATGGGTCGAAGTGGGTCATAGGTCAACTTTTGACCACCTTTGACCTATACGAACAATTCTAATATTTTGTTAGAGGTCCTAGGACCCCTAGGGACATATGTCATCATGTAATGCATTGAAGGGGGTCATAGGTCAACCTATGACTCCCTTTGACCCATAAGAATGATTCTCATATGTCCCTAGGAGTCCTAGGGACATATGTCATTATATAATGGGTCAAAGGGGTTCATAGGTCAACCTATTACCCCCTTTGACCCATATGAACAATTCTAATATGTCCCTAGGGGTCCTAGGACCCCTAAGGACATATGTCATCATTTAATAGGTCAAAGGAGATCATGGGTCAACCTATGACCCCGTTCGACTCATATGAATGATTCTAATATGTCCCTAGGGGCCCTAGGACCCCTAAGGACATACGTTGTCATGTAATGTTGCGAACCTATGACCCCCTTTGACCCATAAGAACGATTGTCATATGTTCCAAGGGGTCTTAGAGACATATGTTGTCATGTAATGGGTTGACCGATATGAACAATTCTAATATGTCCTTAGGGATCCTAGTACCCCTAGGGACATATGTCTTCATGTAATAGGTCGAAGGGGGTCATAAATCAACCTATGATCCCCTTGGACCCATATGAACGATTCTAATATGTCCCAAGGGTTCCCAGGACCCCTAGGGACATATGTCATGATGTAATGTGTCGAAGGTGGTCAGAGGTCAACTTGTGACCCCCTTCAACCCATAAGAATGATTCTTATATGTCCCTAGGGGTCCTAGGACCCCTAGGGACATATGTCATTATGTAATGGGTCGAAGGGGATCATAAGTCAATGTATGACCCCCTTCGACCCATATGAACGATTCTAATATGTCCCTTGGGGTGCTAGGACCCCTAGGGACATATGTCGTCATGTAATAGGTTGAAGGGGGTCATAGGTCAACCTATGATGCCCTTTGACCCATATGAACAATTCTAATAAGTCGCTAGGGCTCCTAAGACCCCTAGGGATATATGTCATCATTTAATGGGTCGAAGGGGGTCATAGGTCAACCTATGACCCCTTTTGACCCATAAGAACGATGCTAGGGGTCCTAGACCCCTAGGAACATATGTCGTCATTTAATGGGTCGAAGGGGGTCATAGGTCAACCTATGACCCCCTTTGATCCATAAGAATGATTTTAATATGTCCCTAGGGACACATGTCTTCATGTAATGTGTTAAAGGGGGTCAAAGGTCAACCTATGACCCCTTTTGGCTCATAAGAACGATTCTAATATGTCACTAGGGGTCCTAGGACGCCTAGGGACATATGTCATTATGTAATGGGTCGAAGGGGGTCATAGGTCAACCTATGACCCCCTTTGACTCATATATATTAATAATATATATATATATATATATATATATATTAATAAGATACATATTAATATAATAATATATATTAATAACATATATATAACATTTTTAATATTTAATAAAAATATTACATTATAATATATATTACATTATTATATATATTAGCATATATACATATATATAATGTTATTATATTTAATAAAAATATTATGTTATTATATTTAATTAAAATATTACGTTATTAAATTTAATAAAAATATTATGTTATTATATTTAGTAAAAATAATAATAATATAAATTATATTTATAGATTATAATAATGTTCAATAACACAATATATTATTATATATTAATATATTATATGTTATATCTTTACATTACGTGATTATATATATATATATATATACATAGTGATATAACATAAGTAATTTATAAATCATAAGCTATGACTCTTAAATCTGATTTTCCCTCCAAAATGGGTTGGGAATTCAAATTTCTCACCAAAATTCACCGAGCCATATTGGATATCCGATTTCAAATCAGATATCTAATTTGAAATTGGATATTTGATTAGGCTTGGTATTTACCAAGCCTACCCGATCAACCCAAAAGACGTGTTTGAAGAGGGTTTTAGTGATACTCAGACTTTGGGTAGCCGTCTGACAATGTTATTTTGATCAAAATTGAATGAAATGAAAAGGGTTTTTTAATATTGCTGTCGAAATTCCATCAATATAATTTTTGTCAAATTCTGAGTTCGATAAGTATTTATTAGTTAATTATCAATGAAGATTATTGTAAAGTGTTGATTGACATACTGATTGAAAAATAGTTATAACTTTCAAATGGTATAACATTTTTTAAATCCAAAAGTTGCATCACATTCTATGCTTTGCCTAGTATAAGAAGAAATAAATAAAATAAATTTGGTAAAATTTTCTATTAGTTAAGGTGGTCAGACATAGGACTTTTTTTTGTCCGAAAAATTTTTGGTAGAAAATTCATAGTTAATTATTTATTTGGAATAAAAATACTAAAAAATATGCATCACATCCAGGCATGAGTCTACTTTTCATATCTATAATTATATTAAAAAAATATTATCATTTTATTTTGATTAAAGTGGTTAGACATACACCTACTTTTTATTTTTGCCCTAAAATTTTCATAGTACTGCATTAAAATTCAAACTTTTGACCAATCAATTATTTTTTTCTCCTGATAAGGCCTAGTAGTTTAGAAACTACATTCAATTTTCTACAGATTATTTTCTTACAACTTTTTGATATAAAGTCCATAACCACTTTAAAATTATGTGTGAAGTTGACATAACCTTGATTTGCTGATTTTTCATTGCCACTTAAGGCCATAGTTTGGTACAGCATGATCCTGCAGATACCCATAACAACACAAAACATCAATGAAAACCCAAAATACACTAGGAACTTTAGTTTATCTCCCAAAGCAACATGTAGGTCTAAAACTAATGAAACGTTGAAAGGAAAGATAATATTCATTTATGCAATGATTGCTAATAGATTGAAAACAACATGTAAACTTAGGAAAATAGAGAGAAAACATTTACTACAAGGCTTATACATGCACTAGACAGTAAAATGGCAAGAGAAGGTAAGGAACAAAGATTTTATTAATGAAAGGAAAAGTTGTAGAGCATAATGCTACTACAACATACATGCAAAGAAGAACCTCTAAAATACATTTACAACTACCTTTTATATAGTGCAGACATAACTTTGATATTACATTGAGTTCAAACTCTAACTAGGTAGAGTTAAGATTGAAGAGGAGAGAAATATGTGCTTAGCAAAAGAGATCATGATCAGATGCACATCCCCATACAGGAAATGTAACCTTTTACTTGCAAATCTGGCTTTGAGTGGACAAAAGTGGTAGCCATTATCACTTAATTTGGCAAAAGGACAAGCATAGTGATGAATGGAGGAAATCTACATTAAAAAACCATGGAGAACACTTAAAAGTGGTTGTAGATGATCAAATAGATCTGATTGCCATTAAAGAATTATGTTTGTTAGTACTTTCAATGCCAAATCAGCCATGTCAAATGGTCAAATGAAGTCAACTAGTCTACCCTTTTTGCGTGGCCCAATGTCCTCTAAGTATTATGCCACCTTACTCAATACTCTATCTTTCATTGACCTTTTGACTGCCTCTTCTTGTTTGTAGTTTCACAACTTGAAATTCTCTCTAACTACATGGCCCTGTAAAACTATGCCTACCATTGTTCTATGCTTGATCATTGCATTGCAACCTATTTCCACTTTATCTTTTAATTGTTGTGACTTGACTACATCATGGAATTGATCATCTCACATCCTCATCGTGGATTGGGCTTGACAACCCTCTAACCATGCGATGATGTGAAATTGCTTATCTTGCCTTTATTACCCTGTCGTAGCTTGCTCCCTAGCTAGCATGAAATTTTTGTGACCCTGCAACAATTGAGAACCTAACTTCTTGTGCTTCCTTTCACACAATCATGACTTAAAGTTTGACAATATCTTAAATACCTAGGACCATGCGAAGACAAGGCTTTAACTATGATCGCCCAGTAGCCATTGTCATTTCCTTCCTTCATCTAACCACTATGACCCAATCACTATCTCCATTTTTCACTTCACGACCAACTTATGCCTTAGCATTTAAAACTAGCAGCTAGGCAAACAAGCATCCTTAGTTTTTTTCACAAGGTCACAACTTATCTACTAGTTGGCATCGAATGTCTGCAACCCTGTGATCACAGAGAACTCAACCACTAACATTGCCATTCGTGTTGTTTTGGCTTGAACCTTGACTACATCAAAGATACCTATAATCATGTGATCACCAACCTTTAACTATATTCGCCCAATCATAGTTGCAAACAATTCCCTTCTTTTAACCCTACGAAACTGTGGTCAAAGCAATCCTTGCTTCACCACCTTAACCATGGTAACATCTAATCGTCATGTGACTATGTGATGAACTAATGCATTCGCAGTGATGCCACTTGATTTTTTAACCTACCTCTTGACTCTATGAATGTGTGACCTAAGCAATTGCATTGTCACTACTCTGACCATGGTTAGAAATTTAACCCTATGCCAAAGTAAATATATTAGAATTGACTGAGCTGTTAAATTTTGCATGGTCACAAATTAAACCTTTGAAGCTCATCGATGGAATTAAATCAATCCAACTAATTTGCTTTCATTTGATTAACAATTAGTTTGATATCGACCCTTGCAATGATGCGATCAAGAGAACTGAAATTGACCTAGCCCACCATGACACATGTCCACTTGTCATCTACTCACAACCTACAACTAGAGTTTGCAACTTAACTCCATGAACATGTACAAAAGAAGCTTTCACCATTTCACAACCATAACCATAATTTAAGCTTAACTCTTTGTGATGAAGTGATCATAGGTATTTCACAACTTTGCAACCTACAACTGAATGTTAGCACAAACTATGGAAAAGTTGTACTAACTGCAAACCTGACCATTTTGCATGCTCACAAACTCTATGAAAGTTAAGACCTAAGCTAGTGTGATGGCATGAAAAGAGATTGATTGCAAGATCACAACCTAAATTATTGACCATAACGTGCAAATATAAAAGGTTGAAAACCTAGGGATAAAAATAAAAGACTAAGGTTTTTACGGACCCCTCTCAAGTTTGCATGGCAATAGATGAATAAGTCAATGACATTTGGTCAAAGATAGCACCCTAGTTTTCATGAGATTGGCCAATGTTGAGAAAAACAAGGGGGGAGAAATGGTCAACATTTCTGGCAACTTAGAGAGGATGCCTGCCTACTAAGCATGGACCAGTGGCCTTAAGCATTCCATTGGGCTATAGGGTCACAAAAAATGGAATCCTTTCTGCAAACAACCAAAAACTACAACCTCTGCAACTACAAAAAAATAAAAAAAATCTATCTCACAAAGAAACAACTTGTACTCATACACTTATAAGAAAATTGAAAAAAATACCTAACCTACTATATACAAAAATTTACAAGGAGGATATCAAACAAACCCATTGACTGGCTTGTTGAAGTAGCTACCCTTCCTCACAAGTTAATTTCTTCTCCTATGCACATGGGCAACTAAAAATGATAGTTAGCATGAAAAACACACTGCTGCATGAAATGCCTCCTTCCCAATGCTAAAGATAATGAAACTCTCCAACATTGGGACACTATTGACTTGAGAAAAAACATGCTTTCTCTTCTTTGTGAAACTCTCCCTCATACTCTAGAATGAGCATGACTGGGGACAACTTGCTATTTTATTGTAGAGCTAGATTTCTTATGGGGCATCCTCTTGATAGTTTCAGGTCTAAGTAGTCAACCTCAACCACTTGGATGTGCTCTGCAACCTTTGCATCCTCTTGGCTAGTAGGGGCTAGCTCTGATGGTATGGCTTGTGGTATATGTTCTTCTTCATGTTGTAGTTGCAACATGTATTCCTCCTCAATCCTATCTAAATCCTTGCAAACAAGAGGTTTCACCTCCTACACTTGTGCAGGATCTTGTGGTGTGGAAGAAAGAACTAGATGTGCCTCCTTTGATGTCTATGTTGTGGCAGACAACATGCTCGTTAGCTTTAGTTGTAGTTCCTTCTCAGATCATTCCTTTTGTGTAGCCAACTCCCTTGCAAGAATTGCTTCATGATCTTGTTGTTGGGCCTCTAGCCTCCTCACACACTCTGCCTCGAGTTTCCTTGAAAGCTCCACCTCTTAGATGTACTCATTGTGCTTCTAGATGTTACAACAAGGTTTCTGCCTTTGGAGTATCTGATGGTTCATGCACAGAAAATGATACCTCATGAACTTGGGGTGACAAAGGAAAGACTTGCTCCTTCTCTACCATCCCATGGGAGACCTCCTACTACAACACAAGTTCTTCAATTGATGGTTGCTCATCTACTATCTCTAATGTGGGCAAGAATATATGCACTTTCTCTTGGACAACAAAGACAAGATAGTAATCAAATTGGGGCTCACCATCTTGACCTGTGGAGGTGTTTGAGCTAAAGGTTGAGATTTGAGGGGAGCTTTGGGTAGAAATTTGGGGAGAACTACCTTATCTGAAGCTAGCAAATTTCATCCTTGGAGGCTCCTGCACTTGAGCTCTCTACATTTGGGCAAGTTTAAGCTTTTCTTCCTCCTAAAACCTCTTCATTTGTCTCTATTTTTCCTCCTTGATCCTCCTCTTCCTTAGTTCATCCTCTCGTTGTAACTGGGAAAGAGCCTCTTAAGCTTCTCTAATAATAATTATTATCTTACATACCACCCAATAGGCATAAGGATAAGAAAACCATGTCTCCCTGTCTCTATGCATCACATCAACCCAATAATTCATAAGGATCATAACAAAGACAAAGTTCCCACTGTCTAAATGCTCATAAGGATTATGAACTTCTTCAAAAGTCCTTCCCAAGCTAGAATAATAAAAAAGAGGACTATCTATGTAGTCATAGAGCTCTTCCAACTTGGCCTTGGGAGAATTATAAGTTTTGATGGGAAATTGAGCAGGCTGATCATTTGGTATTGTAGGGGAGACTAAACCTAAGGAGGGATCATCATATGGGCTTGATTTTTTCTCCCTCTAGTGATCTAGGTAATCATGTTATTCATAACCAGGTTGTCGCTAACATAGGGGATAAGGGGGCTAAGGAATAGCCTCTTCATGATATGGGGGAAGATGGGAAGCTTTTGCTATGAAGAGGATCCATGATAAAGCTCTTAGGAAAACAACTTCACAAAAATACTGACGAAACATAAAAACTAAAAATCACACCTGTTGGGTGATGCGACGTGCTCCCCTGCCCACAAGTGGTTAATTATGTGGTGTTCCATGTTCACTACCAGTCATGGCTTTTGGTGCAACAAAAAATGGGCCCTACAAGTGGTATCAGAGCTTGGTTTTGGCTTGGTCATGGGTTCAAATCTCCCCGGTGCCTTCCCAACCTGCGTAAGCACCTGGTATGTGCATCAAGGGGGATATTGTTGGGTGATGCAACACGTTCCCCTGCCTATAGGTGGTTAATTATGTGGTGTTCCATGTTCACTAACAGTCATGGCTTTTGGTGCAATGACAAATGGGCCCTACAACACCAACACTTGGTCTATTGAAACCAAAAGATGCATAAAGTCATCATGGTGTTAGATGAAAGCCTCTAAAGGCTGATTTCATTGAGAATAACACCCAAATTTTCAATGAATGGATCTTCAACTGGCTAACTAGCAAAATTATGAATTTAAATTTGTTTGTCCCATCGGGCATGCCAAAAATTGTTGACACAAAAGTCTGCACCCTTTCTTGAGGTATGACCCTCAAGCAACCTCATGTAACATGGAAATGACCTCCAAGTGTGGGACTTGTGCTCTGAGGTCAAATATTTGAAGAAGGTCGGCTTCCTTACAATTAATATGCACCTAACTACAATTTGAAGGAAAAGGAAGAAGGAGATGCATGAAATCAAACTACCTATTTTAATCTAAGGCGGGGCGATGCACCTAGATTGAATGGTCATAACTCTATCTAGAACTGCACAAAACATCAATGAAAACCCAAAATACACTAGACTTAACTTCATCCTATCTCCCAAAGTGACATGGAGGTCTAAAACTAATGAAATGTTGAAAGGAAATATAATATTTACTTATGCAACGATTGCCAACAGATTGAATACAACATGTAAACTTAGGAAAATAGAAAGAAAACATATACTACAAGGCATATACATGCACTAGACAAAAAAATAGAAAGAGAAGGTAAGGAACAAAGATTTCATTAAGGAAAGGAAAAGTTTCCAAGCACAACACTGGTGCAACATACAGTTAGAGAAGAACCTCTAAAACATCTTTACAACTTTCTTTTATAGAGTTTAGACATAACTTTGATATTACATTGAGTTCAAACTCTAACTAGGTAGAGATGAGATTACAAAGGAGAGCAATAACTACTAAGCATAAGAGATCATTATTAGATGTATGCCCCCTTACAAGAAATCTAACCTTTTACATGGAAATCTAGCTTTGAGTAGATAGAAGCGATGGCCATTATCAGTTGATTGGGCAAAAGGATAAGCATAGCAGTAATTTGAAGAAATCTGCATTAAAGAAGCATATAGAACACTTAGAATTGGTTGCAGATGATCAAACAAATTTGATTGCCATTAAAGAACTGTATATGCTAGTATTTTTTTATTCCAAACCAACCATGCTAGATGGTCAAATCAAGTCAATTCATCTAACCTTGCCACATGGCCCAATTTCCTCTAAGTATTCTTCCACCCTACCTAGCATTCCATCTTTTGTTGACCTGTTGACTGCCTCTTCTTGTTCATGGTTTCACAACTTGAAATCCTCTCTAACTACATGGCCCTGCAAAATTGCGAGTGTCCTTGTTCTATGCTTGATCACTATGTTGCAACATATTTCTACTTTATCTTTTAACTATTACAAATGGACGACATCATGGAATTGACCATCTCACACCATCGCCATAGTTTGGGCTTGACAACCCTCTAATCGCACAACAATATGAAACTGCTTATCCTACCTATATTGCCCTATCACATCTTTCTCCTTGGATGGCGTGAAATGTTTGTGACCCTCCAATGATTGAGAACCTAACTGCTTGTGCTTCCTTTCTCATGGTCGCGACTTAAAGTCTGACTATATCTTGGATACCTGTGATTGTGCGAAGACAAGGCTTTGACCATAATCGCCCAATCAGCACTATCATTTGCTTGCTTCATCAAACCACTGCGACCCAGTGATTGCCTCCATTCATCACTTTATGGTCAATTTATGCCTTAGCATTTAAAACCTGTGACCAGGCGAAAAAGAATCCTTAGTTATTTTTTCTAGGTCACAACTTGTCTCCTAGTTAATCATAGAGAACTTAACCACTACCATTTCCATTCATTCCATTGTGTCTTGATTCCTAACTATATCAAAGATACCTATGACTACCTGATGACTAGCCTTTAACTGTATTCACCTAGTCGCAACCATAAATAGTTCGCTTCTTTTAACTCTGTGAAGCGACAACCAAAGCAATTTTTATTTTGCCACCTTGACCATGGTAAACTCTGATCCTCTTGCAACTGTGAACTGACCCATTCATAGCATCACCACTAGATCTATTAACCCACCTCTTGAATCTACAAATGAGTGACCAAAGCAATCGCACTACCACCACTCTAACCATGGTTAGTAGTTTAACCTTGCAATGAAGCAAAAACATTGAAATTGACTGAGCTATTGAATTTTACATGGTCACAACTTAAACCTTTGAAGCTTATCGATGGAGTTAAATTGATCCAACTAATCTTCTTTCATTTGATTAACAATTCCTTCAATATTGGCCCTTGCAATGATGTGATAAAGAGAACTAGAATTGACCTAGCCCACCATGACACTTGTCCACCTATCGCCTACTCGCAACTTGTAACTAGGGTTTGGAACTTAACTTTGTGAACATGCACACAAGAAGCTTTCACCATTTTTCATCCCTAACCATGCATTAAGTTTAATTCTTTGTGACGAAGCAACTAGAGGCATTTCACAGCTTCATAAACTGCAACTAAATGTTAGCACAAACAATGGTGAAGTTATGCTAATTGCAAACTTGACCATTTCACATGCTCATGACCTCTATGTTAGTTAAGAACTAAACTGGTGTGATGGGGTGAAAAGAGACAAATTGGAAGATCACAACTTGAATTATTGACCATGACATGAAAATATAAAAGGTTAAAGACTTAGGGATAAAAATAAAAGACTAAGGTTTTTATATATCCCTATCAAGTTTGCATGGCAATAGATGAATAAGTTAAAGAAACTTAGTCGAAGCTACCACCCTAGTTTTCATGAGATTGTCTAGTACTAAGAAAAAAGTGGGGGGGGGGGGGGGCGAGGGGGGCAAAACTAGTCAACAAATATGTCAAGGGAGACCAATGTTGTTGCGGAAAAACTATCAAAAACTAGGTGCAAATGAGGATAACTCTGAACAAGTTGAAGATTTTAGGTATATCTACTTGTGTGATCTCACTCTAACATGGCATTAAGTTTCTTTTGATACACACCTCATGTACAAATGGAGGCAGGTTTGAGAGAAAATGAATTTGATTTTGTGCCTTTGGCATGTGTGAAATTTTCAGGCAAGTTTGTGCAATGATAGAAGTCATCATTGCAAAACAATCCTTTTCGAGACTTTAGTGGATGGCCTTTAAAACTATCTTTAATTGCTTTCCATGCATTATTAGAAACATAGGGATTTTGGTTGAGAGTGGGATTTAGGTGTTTCAAAGATGGAAGTCAATTTTTTGTTAAGCGTGACAAGTTAAATTCCATCATTTGAAGATCTAATAATATTGAAATCTGATGGGGTAAACATTATACAATAAGATTCATTCCAACACTAAAAGTGTTAAATAGTCAAAGTTGACTTATTTTTTCCAAGATTAATTTTCTCCTTAGTGTGTGATGATAAAGGGTGGCCCACTAAAATGGTTCCCGAATGTTTTCAAGCTCGACGATGAGCTTTTTTGTGAGGCTTTGAAGCTTCTACTTAGCGAGGACTACCTTGTGTCTAGCTAGAGATAGGTTGAATCTTGACATCTTTTATCTATTTCTAGCATTTTCCTTCATGGTAGTTGACTCTAAGCTAGAGGTTTTGAGCATGGCTAAAGTTCGTGTTGAGACAAAATGGTGTGTGGGGATGGAATATATTGTAAGTAGGGCTTAATTGGGAGTTATAATTTACATGGGGCAATGACCATGGAGGATTATTGATGGTGGTATGGGTGAGTTGCAGCCCCCTGTTGATATGGTTTACCTCCCAATAGGACATGTGGTCAACTAGGTTTTTTCCTTTGATCCCTTGTGCAAGAATGCACATTGATAGGTGAAGGAGTGATGAGGAAGCATAAAATAGTGCCATTAAAATCTTCAACTTTGGTGGGAGATGATGGGCGCCTGATGGTTCAATGGCGGAATCCACTGAAATGATATTTGGGTCTTGGCAGTTCTATATTTTTGTGTTGGGGGATTTTTGGGCTCTCAATGTATGATCACATTTTGAATATGGTTGGGTTTTGATCATGGTGCTACATTGATGCATCTTTCAAGTATGGGTAGCTTGGTGGTTCGAGGAATATGATAGTGTTGGTGGGTTTTTTCTAATTAGCAATACAACTCTATGTAATCTTCTTTGATATTAATATAAATATTTTTATTATCGACTAAAAAAATGACAAAACATTAAATAGTTAAAAATTTTAATTAATGTATATAAACAAAAGGATGAGAACATTGAAATGGTTTAAACATAAATGCATTAATTATTTTCTGTATTTACATCTTTTGTTTGTGAATACTCTTGCATGACCAATTGTTCTCTATTTTAGTTGCATTGGGCCATTCTCTAATAAACATAGAAAAACAATTGATCCCATAGAAATTGAATACAATGAATAATAGTGTGTAATATGAATAATTTATTTTAAAACAATTTAAATTGACTTAAGGATGAAAGATTATTTATAGTAACAATTAAGGTCATAATGAGTCACATTTAAATACGGATGTTCTTTATAAAAATTATCTAAGAAATACTAGATGGTGGAAAGAATGAAGTGAAAGAGGAATCTTGAAGAGATAGATGAAAAAATCATAACAAAATTACAAAACATATTCTAACTAGTAAGATTTTATTATTTGTTATAATACTATCCAATACCAATAAAATATTATTGTTTATTTCAAAATTTCATATTACATATATAACATTGAGGAATAATTCTATATTAAATTTATTCTTTATAATGCATTTAATTGTATACATATATATTCAGATAATACCCCAAAACGATAAATTAATGCTTAAATCATGGCATCCAGCTTAAAACATAGTAACACAGGTATGGATGTTTTAAATTTTACTTTACAATCAATTAAAATATATAAAAACATCCAGTATAAAATAATATAGACTATGAACAATCCCCCAAATAATATTATATTCCTCTACAGTAGAACACACAAAACCATCATATGTTTGGAAAATCAACTTCATGATCAACAGCATTCAACAAGGCTTGTCAACCAAAATACAGCATTTACACAGAAGTTGGAGTCACAAATGCACCTTCCCAATGGCAGCCTCCTTTAAAGAACATTCATATATATGGAAGGTTTTATACAATATAAATGTAACTTTTCAAGGACAAAGTTCTTTACAGAACATTCTCTCACACACATATAAAAGGCTCTATATAAATCCTATAAACATTTGTAGCGTCCCAATAACAGTCTCCATTACAGAGAAATAATACATTAAAAGAAGGATTTAGAGGTTTTATATATATTTTGAAAGATATTATATATACTTGAAAGATTTTATATCAAACCAAGTTGTCCGCCAAGAACCATAAACCAAACTACAAAACAATAGCCATTCTTACCAAGGAAGCCATGGAAATATAATCACAAGACATGGGAGGTCAAGGAAGGGAGTTTAAACACTCCTGGCAAGCATGGCATTGTAAGAATCTTGCTTCTGCAGCTTCATTTGATTATGAAACCTTCTGATGAAAGACCCTGCAATCCTATCAATCTCATTCTCTGACCTTATTTCTGGTGTATTTCTTGGACTGCCAGATGCATCTGAGCCACCAAACAGCCTGTGTGATAAGCTCTCCAACTCTTGCCGATCTGGTGAAGCACAAAGCAACTCCATTGAAGGCGAATCTTCCTTTTTCTCTGACTGATCTCCTCCCTTGAACTTGGCAGAAAACCTATGCCTCCAATTGAATTTGATCTTGTTTGATACTGAGCCCAAAATGTTGTCATTCTTCATAGATTTGAGAAGAAGCATTTGGGTATTCATGATTCCATCTGCTTTCTCTTTTATGGTATCTGATTTCTTCTTCAACATTGTCCAAATGTGTTTCAGGAAGCTTGTGGCCTCCATTTTTATTTCGCCCACCTTGATCTTCATTACAAACAAGAAATAACAAATCAGAAATAGATAACAATATAATGTAAATCTAGTGCAATGGGTACAATATAATTCTAAGGACAGGTTTGGTTGAGATCACTGTGTATTATGATGTTGAATTCCTTCAAGATTGTCAGAGGAATTGCATATGGAGAGTTTTTATATAAGTGCATTGAAAAGCTAGAGAATTTTCTTTACAGGCTGTTTTGGTTGATATAAAAATTGTTTAGACAGAGTCTACAGTAGGCACTATAGGCAAGTATATTTCATTTAATGTATTTGTTTTTGGCTTTGGAAGGAAAAGTAAGCATGTTTTTATTTTTGCTTTATCTTTTCCTTTCTTCTGCCATTGCTTCTTTTGATAATGTGATTGTTCATGGGTGGTGAATCAGTGAGCATTGAAACTTTGTCTGTATGAGTTTTCAATTCCCAGAAATGCTATGAGTTGTATAGATCGCTTTATTGTTTTGTCTATTAAATTGAAAAGTTTGCTTGTCCTTGTCCATTATTAGAGTTGGCATAATGTTGGTACAGCTTTTTAAAAGAATGCAATGAATTGTTTTAAGGTGCAGAGTATATATGTGTTTTCTATGGCGAACATTGATTATACATGTATAGGCATTCAAAGCAAAGCATCAGGTTCGCTTTTCCTTTCTGATCAGGTAGCCCATATTAACAAAAGAGATCAACATGAGGACATTTTAAAATTTAGGTTTTATTGTGGTACCCCTACTTAAACATAGGGGAGGAGTGTGAATTATTATACAACATTGTCTTTATTTATAGTTTAGTGGATTCTACTAATAAAAGTCAACAACAAACTTGATAGTTAGTAGGCTAATACCCTTTTATTTTATAGGGAAAAAAGTTAGTAATTAGATTAAAATGATTATTGAGGTATTTGTGCATAAATATGGATCAAATGTGCAAATTTTGTTGTTGTTAAAGTGCATGGGAAATGGGGCAATAGGGAATATATTTTGGACAACACTTTGACCTTTGCATGTACAATAGTCCCCACAACACTTGCCTTTACTACCTAGAAGTCATAACTATACCTATAAGCAATTAAGTCACATATGAAGACAATCCCTGGCCCCTAAAAATGTCACGACCTAATGTATCATTTAGGAGCTTAGGTGTAGGAAGTGACCTATAACACCTATTAGTTCTATTCCCCTAGATGTTTAAAGTTTTGTGTAAAGATCATGGTAGTTAAAATGAAAGATAATTTCTCATTTGAATGTATACTTGCTTATGATAGTAAAATTTTTGTAGAGATGTTGGCATTTGGTAGTATAATTTGTTATGAATCAACATATACAAAGGACAAAAATAATATAAAATGTGAGGGTTTATAATACTTGATGTCTACAAGACACATCAAGGGGGCAAGCCTCCAAATATCTCCAATGAACTCTTCATCATCTCATGCGACATTTTTAACTACTAGATTCCTCTATTAAATAAGATACTCATTGTGTCCTAGTCTTTAGCTTCTTTGTACATGTTTGGAGAATTAACTTTATTTCTAATATTCAAATCTTAATTCTTCATTAAGATCTAGTAATATAATGCTATAAATTATTTCACTCAAACAAGAAACATGAAAAAATAGACATATCTGGGTTTGTTGGTGGCAATCTAAGCTTTTTGGTGACAATTCCTATATGTATTGCCTACCCTAGTTTGCATTTCTATTATCATTGTCGAACGCTTTTAGGCCAGTTTTATGTTTGATGATTAGTAGCATTGTTTCGAGATTATTAGATATTGTTTTACATTTAGTTTATTATATGATGAGATTACTTGGTACTCTATATTTCATGTATGCATGATGATTATTCAGTGATTTTTGTTATTGATGATGATTAGTTAGATGGATTATTATATATCTTCTTATGGATACTTACCCCATACTGCATGTGTATGGTGTGCGTATTTTTTTTATTTTTATGTATGGCATTCTGATGTGGTTAAGGAAGGGAGTCATAGTCACCTACTAGTCAGGATCTACATAATGCACCACTTCCTACCATTGTTTGTTTATCTTAGAATATTGTGTTTGTACATGCGTGGATTTTATGCAGGTTGCAGGTACTAGGTATCAACTTCCCTGAATTGTCAAGACGAACGTACCCTATCGCATTATCTCAATGGTAAGAGAGGGGAGATAATGTCTTAAGTCCAAATCCCAAACCTTTAAGCCATTTGTCCTAGATAATTAGGACAAGTATCTGAGTTGACTACCTTTCGAATGCATTGAATGATGTTAATTCGTGATTATAACACTTCAATTTGATTTTGTATGTGTTTTTCTTTGATGGGTTTTTGTATGTTGTTTTATGAGTCTTGGTGAATTTTCTATTAAGTCTAACTAAAAGATTAAATTAATGATTTAATTAAATGGAGAATTATTATGATATTTTAATATTTAATTATATTTAATTAATTAAAACATTAATTAAATAAAAAGAATTAATTTTGAAGATAAATTATAAGAATAATTTTAGAACGTGATGATATTTATTTAATTTAATAATAATATATTTAGATAAATGCTAAATATTATTATTATTTAAGTTAATAAATATTTTATCAATTAAGTTTTGAAAATGAATTAAAAAGTGAAAATATAATAATTTATTAAAAGTTTTAAGATTGCATGATGTATGCATGAGATGAAAATATAAGAAATTAATTAAAAAGATAAAACCAATGAATTTAATAAAGATCGCATAATGTGTGTGCATGAGATTAAATTTAATTAATTAAAAGAGGAGTCAAGTAAAAAGTAAATAAAGTAATTTAGTAATGCAATTAATGTGCATGGAAAATATAAAAGAAAGATTAAGGAAAGTTAATAGGAGTTGAAGTCTGGTGAACATAGAGTTCTCCCAGGTGAATGCACAATTAGTGCCTCGATTTAAAGAGAGAACTCCTTATCATAAATGGAGGGCTCATTTTCAAGGGATGTGAATTTTGAGAGTGAAATCTTGGAGAAGGAAGGAATTTTCGAAAAGAAGCAAGTTTTGAGAGGAGGAACCTCTCTACAATTTTTTTAGACGTAGCAATTAGCATTTGTCCAGATAGATGCTTGTGATTCTTCGTACAGTTTATTATGCCCTTATTTTCCTATCTTCATCGTGTTTGTTGAATGACTAGTTATCTTGATATTTCTTGTGATGGGTATTTTTAATTATGTAAATTTCTAGTATGCATGTTAATTTCTCTGTATACATAGCGGTTGAAAGATCTTAGAAAACCTCATCCATTAATTTTGCAAATTAGACATTAAAAATAGGGAGGGTTTAAGATTTAAAAGAAAAATTAGTTTAGAAATTTGAATGTTAATCGAACCATCCAATCAGATAATTTGGGAAGGGTTTGAATTTGAAAATGGAAAATTCTAGGTTGAAAATTTGAATGGTTAACGATATTTACTCTATCAAACTATATTTGTAAATGTTTATAAAAAAATAATTAAATAAAAACTATTTATTTAAAATATTGTTAGTGAAGGGAGAAATTCGTTAAGGATAAATTTTATTGAATAAAATAAAAATAAAAATAAAATTCAATACATTATATATATTGGGGAAATAGTTTTTAAAGTTGTTATTAAAAAAAAGTAAAAATTAAAAAAATAATAAATGGGGAGGGGGTTCCACCACACCTCCCCTTACAGTATAATCCATGGCTATAAAGCCGACGACGGCTGTTGTAGTACAACTATGACAACAACCATAGGCTTACGACTGCCTACGATTATAAATCGCATGGGTGTTTTGAAATTTGTTTTTTTTTTATTATTATTATTTTAAATGTGTTAAATGTTATATTAATATGTTTTAAAAAAGAAAATATTATTATTAAATGAAGTTTTATTAACTAGTTTAATTTATTTATAATTAATTAAAAATATAGTTATTTAAGTATTTAATTATTAATTAGTTTAATTATATATATATAATTCAATTAAATACAATTTAATTTAATTTATTTAATAATGAGGGTTAGATAATAAGGTGGAGATTTTAATATTCGTCCTTATTAATTTGCAATTATTTTATTTGAAAACACAATTAGGATCATTTTAATAATTTTTAAGATAATATATATATTATCCTTAGAGCATTTAAGAGACATGACTTAATATATCAATGGGGGTAATCTTATATCTTAATTAAATAAATGAAGGAATTACTTGGTAGGGTAAATTGAGAATCCTATGTATTTGAAAACATACTATGAAATGGAAAACTAAGACCTTATATTTAACTCAGCCATGTGATTTCAAAACAAACCAAAATGTGAGATTATTATGTTTTCTATGTACTGTCTATGCTTTGGGGTTGACCTAATCTTGACCAGTCTTATGACATTACTAGAGGCTTGGGAGATATGTGAATGTGACACTATGTTATTTTGATAAACCCAACCATGGTAATGTGTTTAGTATGCTCTATGATGGATTGTATTTATTGTTGTCATTGCTTTCCAGTCTTCTTGTGTGAAGTTGAGACTTGTATGTATATGAGATACTTGACTTAACCATTTTTGAGTCCTCGATCAATTATACTTGGGTTACTTTCCAGTTGCCTTGATGGGACTGAAGTGTTTGCTTTGATTTTGGTGATGTCATGTTGTGACATGTTTGACTTAACCATTTTGAGTCATTGTTCAGTATTATTGGGATACTTTTTGGTTGTTCATTGAGAATCGATGGATATTGTGATCTATCTTTGATGCTTTTCAGTTGCTCGTAGAGAACTAATGTGATTATTGTGGATTATCTTTTGATGCTTTCTAGTCACTTGTATATGACTGATGTGATTTTTACTATGATTATTGGTTTGTGCTTTTATGAGCCTAGGGTAGGTAATCTATATGTACTATCAGGAAGTGGCTTGTAATGGGGGTCGGGGCCCTAAATGGCTGTCAGGGTAACCCATTGTAAGTTGTTTAATAAGTGAAAACATTACAATAAATGAGAGTAAAATGAACCTAATAAGAGTCTTTGTATGTTCCCCCCCATACCTTGAGTGCTATTACAAACTAGGATGGGAGTATAGAGAGAATGCTTGTTTGCGACCTTGCATTCCATAGTATGCCTTGTCAATATGAGAGGATACTTGTGGCTACATAGGGATCACTAGGGACCCTAGGGTCCTAAGAGGTTGCCAGGGTAACTCCAATGTGATTTGTGTGATGACACTTGCCTGCTTACATAGTAGGTTTCCTATGTGTCTTTGTGTGCCTCTAGGAATTAGATGTCGATCTATCTTAAAACCCTCGAGTTAGAATACTTTTAGGATTTCCTAGACTTAAAGTGTATTTTTGATATTTGGTTTGATATCTTGTTTGAGACTTGAGACTATCTTCTTAGCAGGGTGGGAGTGGGCCATTTAGGTTCCATGTGGTTAGGTGGTAGTGCTTTTTCACTCTTACCATTGAGATCCATTCATAGTCACTGTGGCTAGAACTTGCTTGTCGGCATTTACTTTCATTCTTTCTATGTATCATTATGATGGTTGGTTATATTTCATGATGGATGTTATATCTTTTATGATGGATGGGTGTATCATGTATGGTGGTTGGTTTCATTTATTTTTATTGTGCTTTGTATCATGGATTTGAGGAGGATGATGTATTTCTATTTCTACATATGTATATTGTTTTAGCCTTTCATACCCTGTGACATGTATAGTGGATGATTGAGCATTCCAAATTTCATTTTCCAAGAGGCATTCAGAACAAATGTATATTATGGACTTTGGACTTTTTAATTATTCTTTCATGTACGGATGTGGTAGTTGTTAGACTTAGTATTAATTAAATTTAAATGTGACTCAACATCTTTTGATCCTTAAGGAATGTAACCTGTTATGTATGTTTTTAGTTGATTGTATGTTATTGCTTCCACAACTATGTGTTTGATGTGTATGTTTTATCTTTCTTGTTTAATTTTTTTTTTTTTTTGGCAAACTTAGTAAAACTTTAGGTTAATTCTTTTGGATCCCTTGGCAGGGCATTACACTATATCTTGTAAAATATGATAAGAGCCATTACATTGTGATTTGACAACATATTTTTCTTTATTTTTTGTTTCAATTTTATTTATATAGAAGGTTCTAGTTTCAAGAACATCTAGTGGTCACTACAATGCTAGTCTTCTTGTTGCTTCATTCAATATTCTAGTATGGTAAATTCATCCTTGATTGCTAAAAGTACTTATTATTTGTAAAGAATATGGCCTTCCACATTTTGAATTCTTGGTAAAACCCTTAAAGATGACGTGGTTGGAAGGAGGGTGATCTCTATATAGTGCCTTAAAAGAGACATTTTTTATTATTTATGGAATGATGCACATTATTTACAATTCTACTAGCTACTGTTATTGAAGGATACATGTTATACTACCATTCTACTAGCGATATTCAATCTACCAATTGAGATTTCTAATATAAAGTGAAACTATGTAGATATCCTTCCAAACACATGTTCAAACCCTAATTTTTCATTGGTTTGAGCATGGCATGAAAAATTGTGAGCCAATTGAATTACAAAACATGATAAAATATATGTCTAAAAATGACTACTAAATTTACAATCATGATCACTTAATATAACCTTGTTCCGATTAAGGTGTCTCAACTTTTACAATTCCTAACATTTCTATTTGGTTTTGTTGGGTTAATATTTGACTATTTTATAAGTAGGTACAAGAACAATTTTATTTACGCATGCTAAATTTCATCATCTAGAGAAAGTTGGCATTTTGTGTTGTCATCCCACCTAGAAGGTGACATGGCTTATATTTTCCTCACATAGAGGTACACATCCCACTTATAGTAATTTGGAATTTTGCAGTAGTGGATGAAAAGTGCCATGTAATGAAAAATCTATGATAGAACTACCTTTGACAATGCTTTATAGCTTTATGAAAATCTAACTTATAATAATTTATAGAAGATTCTATATAGAATGGACAAGCTTCAAATGTACATATCTTCATATAGAAAATGCATGCCAAATAATGAGTAATGACAAGCTCTAAGAGAATATGTTAATATTAGATAGCTATGACTCATTCTCTTTGTTGGAAATATTCAGGATATGACAAGTTACTAAGAGGGGATGGGTGAATCAGTAACCTTAAATTTTTTTATTAATTTATCGCACATCCATCTATGCTACTCCATCCATAAATTTTGAAACATAAAATAATCATTATGCAAGTGAACACAATATTTGGTGACCTAAAAACCTTCCAAATAGAAAGTAAAACTGGGGTGGGGATGATACCCAAAAAACTTCAATATTCTAGTAGAAAGTTGGCCAGTTAAGGCTTACATTGACCACTTCTAGTGATCTACCTTGTTAGGAGCACAAAGAATTGCTAGGTCCACCTTGTTAGAGGATTTGCAAACATACAATGAAGTATACACTCTATTAAGAGATTTGTACAAAGATTGTTAAGTCTACCTTGTTAGAGGATTTGAAAAATCTGATTCACCTATCAAGATGAAGTAGAGGATCTGCTTGCAATTGATTGCTGATAAGATCCCTTATGCATTGATCACCTCATGTGATGGATGTAACCTTTTAGTCTCTAAATTGACCTTGTTGTGTACCTTGAACTGCTGCTAATAATATTTCACATATAATTTTCATTACTTCACTATTCTTTCATCATTTCATACATGTTTGATATCTTACAATATGTTGGTGTTTGAAAATGTTGCCCATTTCCAATTACCCTAATCAGAACAAGATGCATCTAGGGGCAGCTAACTCCCATTATCAACACATCCATTCAGAGACCAGGCCAACTATAAGGCATGACCCTTCTTCTACTTCAGGCTCTACAAAACCTAGGCGGGTGGACCTATAGATTCTTTATATGGTACCAGTTGTCAAAGCATACACTGAATCTAATATGAAGCAGATAAAACCCTTATTTCTTCTATACTCAACCAAGAATCATAAGCATGAAATAGCTAAGAACATAACTCATGAAACTGGCAAGCTAAGTGCGGGTTAACATTGAATAGCTTTCAACATAAAAGGGAAAATTGATTTAATATGTTGATATCAGCAAGACCCAAGTATGAGCAACAGAACTTAATGATCCTATCTTTGACCAGTGCCTTATCTATTGGGCAATTAAATGAATCATAACCATACATCTCCTAGGATCCTCAGACGTATCTCTACATCAAGATCCCTGATCTATCTTTCACCTTGTGAATAGACATCTGCTACAGAATGAATCTCATACTCAGAAAATCCTATCATGAAATCTGCAAACCCTGTGACAAATATCAAGCAATTACATGGTTCTTTGTTCCATAAGCAAGACATTTTAACCACATACATTTCAAAATGTAATGCAACCTAATTCATGCTCTTTGATCACAAATTAGAAGAAATAACAGAGCCATAATCAGGAGACAAGATTCAAACTGAACTTCAAACTTTTGCTGCACTTTATTTGTTTTCCTTGAAATCAAATACATGAAATGTACAGAAAAAAACTCATAGACCACCTAACAGAAAAGAACTATCTGCCTAAAACTTAAAATGCTATTCAATACAAGAAGAAATGCTGAAGAATGGTTTCTCAGTGCAAAAACTGGAACCCTTACAAAGTAGAAAGAAAGAAAGATATAGCAAGAAATGAATTCCCGGATCTAATATGCAATTGCCAGGTGTCCACTTGAAATCCAATCCTTTGTAATTGAATAACTTCTTCCTTATTTCATCCCTTCTGATCTGATTTTGTTTCATCATTAATCTGTAACAAACCTGCAAAATATCCTTGCCTAATGATGAAAACCCTTTACTTGCCAAAACATCTGATAGAAAACATCGTGTAGCTCAAACTGATTGATACCTATGCAAAAACCAACTCCAGATTTGGAAAGTTCGTCTTCTCCCGATTTCGGTGATATATAACACTTCATATTTTGATTATCGAAAGCGCCTAAAATTGCCATTTGAAAAATGACTCCCCTGCTAAGAGTGTTCAGGTCTGTAACTTTGATTTGTTATAAAATTTTTTAAAATTCTAAAGTATAAACTTTAGAAAATGTTTCTCTTTGCAGATTTTGAACGTGACCCACTGCCCAGAAAAGATAAAAAATTACTTTTTATTTTCTACAAATTTTTCCTTGCCCTTTTAATCCGGGGTCAAACTGACTTTGACTAGCTGCCACGTGTCATCTTTTAACTAGTTCGAACTTTGCACAGCTGGGCGCCACATCATCATCTTGCTCGCTGCCACTTGTCATGATCTAATTTGGTGACAGCACTAACGTGGACTCCACGGTACATTTTGGATCTCGCCAAATTTTACGTTTTTCCGGCGACCACGCTACTTCGCTAGCCGGAATTCTGAGAAATTTCCGATGGCGAAGTAGCGAGTTACCAGATTTGTGACCTTTCCGGCAACTTACATCCTTGCTGACATCATTTCTTGTAAATGCACGTTCTTTCAAAATTTATCTTCTTACGGACAACCGACATCAATTTTTCTTTCGGCCGGATTTAGGGGGTCCCGCGCACTTCCCATGGCTTCTAAAAGCCTCGAGTCCTTAAGACAACTTCCAATCTGATTGCTTTAGTATTTGAACATCTAAAATTCTTTCCACGGAACCCATGTGGGATAAATCCCTTTTCACTCCCTGCTTTGCGCTTTTTTCCAAGACATTGATGGTGTCTTCACTGATCCTTTTGTTCTCTATGTGGGGCAATCACCATTTCTTCCTGCTGACTGCGGACTTGATTATGCTTAAAGATGCGTGGAGATCTTCTTCTCAAACACAGGCTCTTCTACATGCGTTTTATCACCTCCTTTGGTTTGCACCTCCAAGCTCAGTGCAGCATGCGAGTCGTGGATGCTTCGGATCTGCGTGTTCGTCATTTGAAGTCTTCTTTATTTGCTGCATTTGGAAAACCTTCCTGCAGACCTTGACCTATGGGTTGGAAATCATTCCTCCTAAACTATTGCAGGCTCCTTTTGGCACTTGCATGGGCCTCCGTTTAAAACAACGTGAGCTCTTCACATAATGCATTGATTACTCTGCTTGATGCCAATAGCTTCTTTTTTAATTGGCAATGGTCTTGTTTTTAATTTTCAGCTCCTCGCTTTGCTTTGCTGGTGTGTGAGGATTACTCCAGACGAGTTTGCAGTTGCTGATTATGCTATGGTGGGCATCTTTTAAAATGTGTGTGCTCATTTTTAAATGTTGGCAGATTCGGTTTCAAATTTGTGGGCAGCTTCATTTGTCTTTTACTATGGCGTCAAGCTCCCCATGTTGTCCTCCCTGCGGCTTCATCCACATGAGTGGGCATCTTGTGCTTAGATGGCATGGTTTTTGTTCTTTGCTGTTACGACATTATGTGGAGACCCCTGCCTCCAAACAACTCCTCACCATAGGATACCCCACTCTAGCATGGGCTGGCTTTTATGCTCATGGAGATCCATCTAAGGTTGCCCCAGTACAGGCAGATAGAAGATATACTAGAGGAAATCCCTAAAAAATTTAGTTGCATCAGTACTGCACAGAATCAGCCCCACACTATCAATAAAGTTAGAGCCATTGACTATTTCACTCTGCTCAACATTGGAGTCACTGTTAGCCATTCTTGTTAGGGTTCTAGATCGCCACAGAAAATTTGCATCTCAACTTTGTGTGCATCATTCCTCCGTATTAAAATGAATGCGTACAAGAGGATCCATGTGTTCATTGAAAATCTTCTAGTAAATTTTTGCATTTGACTTTAAAAAAGTTCAACAGAAAAATTCCTTGTAATACTAGATCATGGAAGGTTGCTCAAATGGCCAGTTGTAAATCATGAGCATCATCTTTCCTTTTCTCATAGCTTATCATGTCCACTCAATACAATTTTAATCCGCAAATATTACTTCGCATTCTAAGGAAATTAGTCGGGCCCAAAATGGGTCTGGCTAAAAAAAAAAATTTTGCATTTCAAGCAATTGACTTGCAAAAATGATCCATTAACCATCTGGAACTTATCAGAATCGAGTTTGATTACTGAATTGATTGTTAAAAACTCATTTTATTACCGATTTGCAAACTATCAATTTTGTGCCAGGAGGTCTGTTGACTGCCTTTAAAAACTGACTCGAACAACTAACCAAACTCTGAAACTCAGGATCTCTATTCTCTCTGACATGTTCAATAGGCCTGCAAGATCTCGTTGCATGACGACGTTAGGATCAAAAAATATTGACCTCCGAAGTTGCCAACTTAAAATCACCTGCAGATAAACATGTTAGAAAACTGGAAAGTGCGTTTGGAAATGGCCTGGAAAACTGGACAAATGGGCACTTGGGGATCTGGAAACTGGGGCAGTGATTCTCTGTCATGAGGACATTATGGATCTATGATTTAGGCTCATGACAAATAACTGGGCGCATTTGGCAAGCGTCTAAAATTGGCTACCTAGATTTGTACGATAGGAAACGATGACAACATAACAATTTTTACAAACGGAATGACCCTGGAAAAGTGTGCAAACGGATTCGTCAAGATTTGAAAACTGACACACTTGGAGAATTTTCAGTATAGAACATAGGGAAACAAAACATTTGATCTCATCTATCACGGATCAGGAGATATGATGTCACGAACAGGGGTTCCAATCAATCTGCAAATGCTGACACCAGTAAAAGTTAGAAATTGCGTTTGGAATCACGCTTGAAAACTAACCAAACGGATTTGTCAAGACTTAAAAATTTAAACATAAGAAGTCTCTGACGTCAACTATGCAACGCAAAAGGAATTTCAACATTTGGGTCAACTGGTCAAAAGTTACAACATGTCAAACAGAGCTTCCCAGAATTATGTGTAAAGTGCATCAGCATGAAAACAGTAACTGACCAACTTTGAGGGATTCAAAACCTAGTCAAACAGACTCGAAATGACTCAAAATATGAAACATAGGTTTTTAGATATGGATATTAGGTACTCTCAAAGTGGCGAGTTATGATACAATTTTGGACAAAAGATATTTGGGTTCAAACACAGCCTCCTGTCGTTGTTTGACACTAGGGCAGAATTGCAAATTTGACAAATGCTTGAAACAGGACTTTGCCAAAAGACTCAGAAAGTCAATCTAACTTTACGAAATTCTTAGGCATGCTGAATGGAAGGTGCCAGAAGCGTTAAACACCTTAGGGGTCTCAACTGGACAGCCGGGTACAATCTCATTTAAAAGCATTTATAGGGCTAATTTTTCTCAACAGGGCTCACAATTGACCATGCAATTTTTAGCGCCAACAGTGGCTCTGTCTGGGGATGCATGTCCCTTGTGGGCATGGCAAGGATTTAGATCTCTGGAGGAAGCAGACCATTCTGAAAAACTTCAAAACTCTTCTCGAACAGCTTACCGAAAGCAAGGAAACAACTACAACTACCAAGACTATGTACACACGATGGCCCCGGGCCACCAAAACTTCAGCAAAATTGTTTACCTCTGTCATAAACATGATTCTCATCTGAACGTTCATGAGGTAAACTAAAAATTCTGCTCCTATCAGTCTCACCTATCAGATTATCATTCTGAATCAACTCATTTAGCAAAACTGAATCTAAACCTTGACTTTCACAATGCAAATAAAAACTATATTCATCTTCAACCGTTAGCTCATTATGAAAGTTCTGATCAGCATGCTCAAAAATATCAGACTGAAACTGAAAACCTTCTCTAACAAATGACTTGTGCATGCTATCAATTTCGAATATGAATGCATCATATTCAACTTCGGGAAAAGGATCACTCATACCTTGAAAATACGTTTCCTTATGCATAACCGAATGATATTCAAATGAGCATTCTGACTTGTACTCACACATGTCATCAATGTCAAATTCTAAGACTAATCTATAATCTTCAAATGGTTCTTCACGATCAGCAAACAAATTAGTCTTCACATCGGAGAGTTCATCATGAATCTCATTGCAAGGTATAGGTAGATTTTCAATAACCGTCTTATTAAACATCTTGTTATCATAATCAGATGCAACATCATGATCATATTCACTGTCATATTTGGAAGAAGAACAGTTTGACCTCTTACAGCAGTAAGACAAAGTATCATCATTAAAATTATTCTCTTCTAAATCTAAACTGTCCATGTGTTCTTCAAAAAGAGAATTGATAACTCCATGCAAAGCGCCTTTATAGACATTAGGACAAGTGATGTGCTGATCAACATCAAGCTCCTCACCATATAACGAATTAGTGAAAACTTTAAAATCATTCCTAACATCACTATCATGGACACTTTCAACATATGAAGAAAAATTAGAACTACATGAAGAATCAACATCCACTCCGTCAACGAAGCATGTAGAAAATAGATCAAAGTTACTTTCATTGTCTCCATATAGGTGATTCAAATGTCTTGTAAGAAAATCATCATTTATCTTACCAAAAGGTGCTGATGCATTAATCTCAGAGTCAATCACGTACTGATCATCATTACACTCATCCTCAAGACACTCTTCTCCACAATTAGGCAATACGTCTTTATGGATAACCTCTTTGTCTTCATATTGTGTAGACACATTTTCTTCATAACTTTCAATCTCAAACTGGTTTACACAATTCTGATATGGAAACTCACTTTCAGATTTAGAAACAGCATTCGTACCTTTATTAGCAAGAGACCACTCACTTCCATCATTGCTCTCTTCTTCCCAATCAGCATCTGATTCACATGAAGACGGACACATACTAGCACTGTCCTCTTGTTGACTTGAGTAATAACTCTCATCATCAGCTTCATATGACACCTCTTGATAAAATATTGGATCAGCAACATAATTATCACTTGGAAAATGACTCTCAGCTTTATCATACTCACATTGATATGATTTTCTTTCAACTTCAAATTTAATAACGTTCTCAACATGATGCAATCTCTCAATGAGATAATTCATTTCTTGCCTATCCTGTTGGTCAAGAGAATGCATCTCTACTGCTGAAATATTATCAACATATGAGCTTAGTACTTCTAACTGTGACTGAGATACATATGATTTACATTCTTTATCTTGTGTCATCTCTCCATGGTGTGTCGGATCAGTAATTTCACCTTTATCACTTGATAAATCACTTCTGGTTTCTTTCCACTCATATTGAGATGAATACCTTTCCTCTTCTTGATTCATTATGTTTTCAACATAATGCAAATTATCAATGGGAAAATGAATGGCCAGATTTATATCTTGCATGGATGACTCATCAAGTGAATCAATTCTATCATTTGCTGTTGTAATACCATAAACATGTGCATTCACTTCAGCACGAATGGAATCATTTCCTTTTTGCAACAAAGAGATTTCATGTTCACATGTTTTTATGTTTGAGGCTTCACCAAAACTATTCACAACAGTAGGAGTTCTTATTTGCTGATCTGAAATCAAACACTCCTTATGACATTGGATTGTGCTTTGCACCTCATATTGCCAGCCAATATTTCTAGAGAAGTGACTTCGAGTTAAGCCATATTTTATGTTATTCTCAATCTCTATAGCTGTCATGAATGCATGATGTAAAGTTCTAGGTTTCTTATCTCTCAACAGATAGTTCATCTTTTTATCAAAAGCACCGAGATAAACCACTAAACACATTTGATCATCCGGCTTGTAACTTTCAGGAAATTCACTCAAAATCTTTGCAAATCTGATATTAAATTTAGGAACTAGCTCACCATTCTTGATTTCAATTTTCAAAAACTTATCAAAATAATCAAAGATGCTTACTCTTTCCCCGAACTGCATCATGAAGGCTGCCAGTAATTCATCCCAGGATGAAATTGAACATGCTGGTAAAAATGAAAACCAGTCCCTAGCATCATCCTCTAAAGTCTGAACAAACAACTTCATCTGAACGTCTTCATGGGCAATTTCAAAATCACCAACCAAGTCACTAAACAAATGAACATGATGACTGGCTGAATTTTCAAGGTTTCCACCAAACTTAGGCAAATACTTTCTGACGTTACAAGGCATAGTATTCGGGAAACCATGAATACCATTAAAATTCAATGGCATATACCTCCTGGTAGAAACAGATCTAAAACTTTCACTAACAGGCTGCATATTAGATGATATGAAACTTGATATTCTTCAACTCAAGACTCATTCACCATTAAATACTTTCAGAATTCATAACTTGTAGCAGATTCTTCACAACCCTCAACCAAATGAACGCTTCAAATACACTTCACAACTTCAAAACAACAATTGAAACTCGTTCTAATGAAGTGCATAAAACTTATCAAATCATTCTCCTCTTCTTAGTGCTAAAACTTCACTTGATGGAGAACACATATGTGGAACTCACTTTCATTGAAAAGAAATCATATGAAAGCATAAAATACCTCAAGTGTTGCTGCATGAAACCATTTATCTGTTGATTGGCCTGGTGCTAATCTAAATTCTTTACACCACTGATCAAACCTTATAGAGTCGCCATCTCCTTGAGGAGAATTAAATGACATCACTGCTGTGATTCATCTTTATCATTACAAATTCTTATAACAGCAAATCAAACAACACTTACTAGTCAGAAACTTATAATAGATCTCTCTTCTTGCTTGCAAATTCACCTAATTTTCAGATCTGCTTGATTCCACTGAAAACTCTTGAAAACAATTTATACATCACTGATCTAAAATGATTTAGAGATCCTTTAAGTAGAGTCACCACTCACTATTGTGAGAAAGATTTGAAACAATGATTTATAACATGGCAGATCTGAACTGACAATTCAACTTGAAAATTTTGAAAGTCACCAAACACCTTGAAGAGAGACACACTTTTGATCACAATTCTGACTCTGAAATTACAACAGCACTTTGAAAACAAGATCCGGTTGAATTGATTGAAAATAAAACTTGAGGAGAGCACAATCTGAACTCAACCAATAAGTCACTGTTGCAAGTGGATAAAACATACTGGGGTGCATGATTTGGAGTAAGAAAACTAGAAAGAACATCAGAGAACTTACTGCTGCAAATTTTTAAAACACTTCTCCTACTGTATTGAATCTCTTCTTTTCAAATTCTCAATGTTTGTCTTGAATCTGATCCAATACAGTCCCCAGCAGAGTCGCCATCTTGTTGGTGTTTGAAAATGTTACCCATTTCCAATTACCCTAATCAGAACAAGATGCATCTAGGGGCAGCTAACTCCCATTATCAACACATCCATTCAGAGACCAGGCCAACTATAAGGCATGACCCTTCTTCTACTTCAGGCTCTGCAAAACCTAGGCGGGTGGACCTGTAGATTCTTTATATGGTACCAGTTGTCAAAGCATACACTGAATCTAATATGAAACAGATAAAACCCTTATTTCTTCTATACTCAACCAAGAATCATAAGCATGAAATAGCTAAGAACATAACTCATGAAACTGGCAAGCTAAGTGCGGGTTAACATTGAATAGCTTTCAACATAAAAGGGAAAATTGATTTAATATGTTGATATCAGCAAGACCCAAGTATGAGCAACAGAACTTAATGATCCTATCTTTGACCAGTGCCTTATCTATTGGGCAATTAAATGAATCATAACCATACATCTCCTAGGATCCTCAGACGTATCTCTACATCAAGATCCCTGATCTATCTTTCACCTTGTGAATAGACATCTGCTACAGAATGAATCTCATACTCAGAAAATCCTATCATGAAATCTGCAAACCCTGTGACAAATATCAAGCAATTACATGGTTCTTTGTTCCATAAGCAAGACATTTTAACCACATACATTTCAAAATGTAATGCAACCTAATTCATGCTCTTTGATCACAAATTAGAAGAAATAACAGAGCCATAATCAGGAGACAAGATTCAAACTGAACTTCAAACTTTTGCTGCACTTTATTTGTTTTCCTTGAAATCAAATACATGAAATGTATAGAAAAAAACTCATAGACCACCTAACAGAAAAGAACTATCTGCCTAAAACTTAAAATGCTGTTCAATACAAGAAGAAATGCTGAAGAATGGTTTCTCAGTGCAAAAACTGGAACCCTTACAAAGTAGAAAGAAAGAAAGATATAGCAAGAAATGAATTCCCGGATCTGATATGCAATTGCCAGGTGTCCACTTGAAATCCAATCCTCTGTAACTGAATAACTTCTTCCTTATTTCATCCCTTCTGATCTGATTTTGTTTCATCATTAATCTGTAACAAACCTGCAAAATATCCTTGCCTAATGATGAAAACCCTTTAATTGCCAAAACATTTGATAGAAAACCTCGTGTAGCTCAAACTGACTGATACCTGTGCAAAAACCAACTCCATATTTGGAAAGTTCATCTTCTCCCGATTACGGCGATATATAACACTTCATATTTTGATTACCGAAAGCGCCTAAAATTGCCATTTGAAAAATGACTCCCCTGCTAAGAGTGTTAGGTTTGTAACTTTGATTTGTTATAAAATTTTTTAAAATTCTAAAGTATAAACTTTAGAAAATGTTTCTCTTTGCAGATTTTGAATGTGACCCACTGCCCAGAAAAGATAAAAAATTACTTTTTATTTTCTACAAATTTTTCCTTGCCCTTTTAATCCGGGATCAAACTGACTTTGACCAGCTGCCACGTGTCATCTTTTAACTAGTTCGAGCTTTGCACAGCTAGGCGCCACATCATCATCTTGCTCGCTGCCACTTGTCATGATCTAATTTGGTGACAGCACTAACGTGGACTCTACGGTACATTTTGGATCTTGCCAAATTTTACATTTTTCCGACGACCTCGCTACTTCGCTAGCCGGAATTCTGAGAAATTTCCGGTGGCAAAGTAGCGAGTTACCGGATTTGTGACCTTTCCGGCAACTTACATCCTTGCTGACATCATTTCTTGTAAATGCACGTTCTTTCAAAATTTATCTTCTTACGGACAACCGACATCAATTTTTCTTTCGGCCAGATTTAGGGGGTCTCGCGCACTTCCCATGGCTTCTAAAAGCCTCGAGTCCTTAAGACAACTTCCAATCTGATTGCTTTAGTATTTGAACATCTAAAATTCTTTCCACGGAACCCATGTGGGATAAATCCCTTTTCACTCCCTGCTTTGCGCTTTTTTCCAAGACATTGATGGTGTCTTCACTGATCCTTTTGTTCTCTATGTGGGGCAATCACCATTTCTTCCTGCTGACTGTGGACTTGATTGTGCTTAAAGATGCGTGGAGATCTTCTTCTCAAACACAGGCTCTTCTTCATGCGTTTTATCACCTCCTTTGGTTTGCACCTCGAAGCTCAGTGCAACATGCGAGTCGTGGATGCTTCGGATCTGGGTGTTCGTCATTTGAAGTCTTCTTTATTTGCTGCATTTGGAAAACCTTCCTGCAGACCTTGACCTGTGGGTTGGAAATCATTCCTCCTAAACTGTTGTAGGCTCCTTTTGGCACTTGCATGGGCCTCCGTTTAAAACAACGTGAGCTCTTCACATAATGCATTGATTACTCTGCTTGATGCCAATAGCTTCTTTTTTAATTGGCAATGGTCTTGTTTTTAATTTTTAGCTCCTCGCTTTGCTTTGCTGTTGTGTGAGGATTGCTCCAGACGAGTTTGCAGCTGCTGATTATGCTATGGTGGGCATCTTTTAAAATGTGTGCGCTTGTTTTTAAATGTTGGCAGATTCGGTTTCAAATTTGTGGGCAGCTTCATTTGTCTTTTACTATGGCGTCAAGCTCCCCATGGTGTCCTCCCTGCGGCTTCATCCACATGAGTGGGCATCTTGTGCTTAGATGGCATGGTTTTTGTTCTTTGCTGTTATGACATTATGTGGAGACCCCTGCCTCCAAACAACTCCTCACCATAGGATACCCCACTCTAGCATGGGCTGGCTTTTATGCTCATGGAGATCCATCTAAGGTTGCCCCAGTACAGGCAGATAGAAGATATACCAGAGGAAATCCCTAAAAAATTCAGTTGCATCAGTACTGCACAGAATCAGCCCCACACTATCAATAAAGTTAGAGCCATTGACTATTTCACTCTGCTCAACATTGGAGTCACTGTTAGCCATTCTTGTTAGGGTTCTAGATCGCCACAGAAAATTTGCATCTCAACTTTGTGTGCATCATTCCTCCGTATTAAAATGAATGCGTACAAGAGGATCCATGTGTTCATTGAAAATCTTCTAGTAAATTTTTGCATTTGACTTTAAAAAAGTTCAACAGAAAAATTCCTTGTAATACTAGATCATGGAAGGTTGCTCAAATGGCCAGTTGTAAATCATGAGCATCATCTTTCCTTTTCTCATAGCTTATCATGTCCACTCAATACAATTTTAATCTGCAAATATTACTTCGCATTCTGAGGAAATTAGTCGGGCCCAAAATGGGTCTGGGTAAAATTTTTTTTTTTGCATTTCAAGCAATTGACTTGCAAAAATGATCCATTAACCATCCGGAACTTATCAGAATCGAGTTTGATTACTGAACTAATTGTTAAAAACTCATTTTATTACCGATTTGCAAACTATCAATTTTGTGCCAGGAGGTCTGTTGACTGCCTTTAAAAACTGACCCGAACAACTAACCAAACTCTGAAACTCAGGATCTCTGTTCTCTCTGACATGTTCAATAGGCCTGCAAGATCTCGTTGCATGACGATGTTAGGATCAAAAAATATTGACCTCCGAAGTTGCCAACTTAAAATCACCTGCAGATAAACATGTTAGAAAACTAGAAAGTGCGTTTGGAAATGGCCTGGAAAACTGGACAAATGGGCACTTGGGGATCTGGAAACTGGGGCAGTGATTCTCTGTCATGAGGACATTATGGATCTATGATTTAGGCTCATGAAGAATAACTGGGCGCATTTGGAAAGCGTTTAAAATTGGCTACCTGGATTTGTACGACAGGAAACGATGACAACATAACAATTTTTACAAATGGAATGACCCTGGAAAAGTGTGCAAACGGATTCGTCAAGATTTGAAAACTGACACAGTTGGAGCATTTTCAGTATAGAACATAGGGAAACAAAAAATTTGATCTCATCTATCACGGATCAGGAGATATGATGTCACGAACAGGGGTTCCAATCAATCTGCAAATGCTGACACCAGTAAAAGTTAGAAATTGCATTTGGAATCACGCTTGAAAACTGACCAAACGGATTTGTCAAGACTTAAAAATTTAAACATAAGAAGTCTCTGACATCAACTATGCAACGCAAAAGGAATTTCAACATTTGGGTCAACTGGTCAAATGTTACAACATGTCAAACAGGGCTTCCCAGAATTATGTGTAAAGTGCATCAGCATGAAAACAGTAACTGACCAACTTTGAGGGATTCAAAACCTAGTCAAACGGACTCGAAATGACTCGAAATATGAAACATAGGTTTTTAGATATGGATATTAGGTACTCTCAAAGTGGTGAGTTATGATACAATTTTGGACAAAAGATATTTGGGTTCAAACACAGCCTCCTGTCACTGTTTGACACTAGGGCAGAATTGCAAATTTGACAAATGCTTGAAACAAGACTTTGCCAAAAGACTCAGAAAGTCAATCTAACTTTACGAAATTCTTAGGCATGCTGAATGGAAGGTGCAAGAAGCATTAAACACCTTAGGGGTCTCAACTGGACAGTCGGGTACAATCTCATTTAAAAGCATTTATAGGGCTAATTTTTCTCAACAGGGCTCAAAATTGACCATGCAATTTTTAGTGCCAACACAATACATCTTACATATATACCTTTCACACTTACAAAATTACAAAGTCGACCAAAATACAAGTAAAAAAATATATTATAGAGTCAGCCCAATAGTAAATAACTTGGGTTCATTGAACTGACTCAGTGACCTTCTGATACTCGGTGCCCACTGCATTACTCGGCATCGTCATGCACTTCGTAGAAGTGAAGGCTCGATCCATACTAATCACTCGATGTAGTTCTGAACTCGGTAACCACTGGTGACTCGATAGATGTAGTGTCACTTGGTAGATACTATATACTAAGTTTACCTTGCTTCACTTGGTAAACACTGAATCTTTCATTTCTTAGTATGCACTGTGAAGCACAGTAGATACTGAGAAGCTCAGTAGACACTGCTGGACTTTATATTGTCTGAATTTTCTTGGTAGCCACTGTCTGCTTGGTGTAAACTGTTGAACTGTGAATACGTATAAGGTATCTACTTGGTTGCTCAGTAAGCATACAAAATTGAGTAAGTGTTGTCACTAATGACAAAATAATCGTAATGGCAACAATCTCCCCCTTTGGCATTAGTGACAAAAACACTTATGAATCAAAACTTACATTCTGATTTACTCTGCTATTTACATATCTCACATATCTCCCCCATACATATGGTATGCATAGCTTTTATCTATACAATGTCTTTCTTAATCCTTATTCATCTCATATTCCCAATGTCAACAATCTTATCTCCCCCTGCCAATAATCTCATCTCCCCTTTTTTTACAATAATGCCAAAGAATGTATATACAATAAATTTAAATTGAGACACCAAAATGTGAGAGAAAATTTGAGTGTACCTTGAGAATAAGAGACAATGTCTTATCCCAATTGTCTTGCAAAATCTTGTAGGTGGAGAGAGCCGCTTGGACTTCTGTAGAAAATTTGATCATATGATCTGCTATTGAAAAGTTGCTATCATGAATCAATTTTTTTGAATAGGCAATGTGTTTCTACATTTGATCCATGACTAGGAGAATCATATTTTGAATGTCAATCAGTGTAGACCAGATTCTGGCTTCTTCTCTGAGTAACTATGCCTGCATTTCAAACAAAAATTTCACCTTTGTGTGATGGGATGAGCTTGAACTATGGTCAAGCTGCAAATTTTGAGCACTATCCTTCATTTCCACATCTATCTTATTTAATTTTTCTTTGACTTCCTTAGTGTACTCGGTAACATCACAGAGCTTTCCAAAAAGTGATGTTACATTGGTAAATGCTTGCTTAAGATTGCTCAAAATTGAAGATAATTCAACTTGCTTTATTGCAATGTGCTCAAGCACCTTATTGTCAAATTTCTTTTCTGCCTTTTCAATGAGTCTCTCTTGCCCAGAGGTTTCCTCTTTGAACTTATTTATGGCCTCTTCTAATTGCAACAAAATGTGTTGAGATGAATCAACATCAACACCAATGGCTTAAGTAATTATGTTTTTGGCATTTTCTATTATAGTATATTCTTTATCTCTTTCTTCAATGAGGTTCTTCTACCTTGCCTTCTACTCTAGAAGCTGACTGACCATTCTCATCTTATTGCCTGAGGCATTGTCCAAGTCTATCTTTGGAATAACAATTTCTGTATCCAAATCTATATCTTCATCAATTTGTTTCCCAGTAAGAATTTTTTTTAGAGGAGTTTTTAGTTTTACTTCTATGCTCACTTCCTTGGATTTGGAATCATAGACAATAGTTGACATAGATGGGCTAGTAGAAAATACTTGAATTGGTGCAACTAGAGGAAAGCTGATAGAAGTACCGATTGAATCCAAAATTTGTGTGCTTCCCAAAAATAATGCACAAATAGGTAGTGTACAAATTAGAATATTCACAATTGGAGTTGTAGATAAAATTGTAGAAAAAACTGTAGAACTTACTTTACATGTAACAGAGGAGGTAGACACAGTTGATGCTACAATGACTGATTGCTTAGATGCTAATGAAGAAGGTTGTAGCTTGATAGATGAAGTAATGGTTACTTCCATAGATGATGCTCAGAGCTATGGGGTAGCAGGAGTAGGTGATGTTTCTGATGTGGTCAATCCTGCTGAAGCTATCTCCAACCCTGATGATGTGGCCGTCTTAGGTGGAGAGTAAGGAAGGGAAGCAATGAATTGTGCTACAATCTTCATTGGATCATCTTCTTCATCCTTTTCCTCCTTGTCTTTCTCATCAACTTCTTCCCCTTTTTCTTCATCATCAGACCTTAGTGCCTGAACAACACTAGCACTTGGAGTGATGTCATCTCCTTCATCACTACTAGTGCCATCATCATCCTTGATTATCATTGGATCATTACTGGGCTTTTGCAGATGATAGATGTTCTTCCACATGTTTGTTGCATCTCTTACAACATGCTCAATATCCTTAATTCGAATCAAACATTTTTAAAATCTAATCATCATTTTACCTTTGTTGTTCTCCATTGCTGCCTTTATTTCTACCTTAGTAAGACTCGGTAGAAGAATCTTCAAGGATTGCTCATATATGTCCTTTACTATTTGGGTGGCTAACTCCCACCTTGGTTGCAATCTTACCAACAACTCTTTGTAGATTTGAGGGGCAAGCTAGTCTGGGGAGCATTTTCATTTTCTCATCTTATCAAGTACCAATTCCTCAATCTGCATTTTCTCTGCATTAGTCCTTGTTTTAAATTTCAATGTCTTGAAATTTGTGATGCTAGCTCCCTCTTCTATTTGTTTCAATCCTTCTTGGAAGGTAATTTGGTGATTGCTAAATACTATTTCATCCTTGTTCTTACCTTTGCCTCTTCTGGTGAAAATAGCTATGGAGGCTTTGGGTGGCTTGGTAATGATTACCTTGCCCTTGTTTTTTATTGGCTCAGCCTCTTTCTCTGATTCTTCCTCTATATCTTCTAGTTCCTACTCCTCTTCTTCGTCCTCACATTTTCCCTCGATAATCATTAGGGGCTCGATAATAGTTTTCAATTTAGCAACCTGTTGGCGCTCAAAATTGCCTTCCCGATTTTGAGCACCATAAAAAAAATCAAGCCCTTAAACGCTTTTAAAATGCATATGTTCTTGGTTGTACCCGACTATCCATTTGAGACCCCTAAGGTGTTTAATGCTTCGAACACCTTTCATTCAGCATGCCTAAGTGTTTCGTGAAGTTAAATTGAGTTTTTGAGTCATTTGGCAAAGTTTTGTTTTGAGCTAGTATCAATTTTGCATTTTCACTTAAGTGTCAAACAACGACAGGAGGCTGTGTTTCTCAATGAATATCTTGCACCCAGAAATGTGTCATGACTTGCCACTTTGAGATTATCTAGTGTCCATACCCAAGAACCTATGTTTCAGATTTCAAGTTGTTTTGAGTCCGTTTGAATAGGTTTTGAATCCCTCAAAGTTGGTCAGTTATTGTTTTCATGCTTTTGCACTTTGCACACATTTTTGAGAAGCCCTGTTTGATGTACTATAACTTTGACCTAGTTGTCTAAAATGCTAAATTTCCTTTTGTGTTGCATGGTAGACGTCAGAGACTTCCTATGTTTAAATTTTTAAGTCTTGACGAACCCGTTTGATCAGTTTTCAAACACGATTCCAAACACAACTTATAAAGTTTTACTGGTGTCACCACTTGCACATTTGTTAGTACCCCTGTTCATGGCGTTACAACTTGAAATCCGTGATTGGCAAGATCGAACAGTTTGTTCCCCTATATTGTCCACTGAAAATACTACAAGTGTGCTGGTTTAGAACTTGATGAATCCGTCTTCACAGTTTACCAAGGTCATCCCATTCACAAAAATGATATTTTACTGATGTCCTTTGTCCTGCAAATCCAAGTAGCCTACTTTGAACGTCCACCATTTGCGACCAATTATTCATCATGAGCCAAAATTGCATAGTCATACTCACCTCATGACAGAGTTTTAACGCCCTAGTTTTCATCTCCTCATGTGCTAATTTGCCCAGTTTTCAAGATCAATTCCGAGCCCAATTTGTTGTTTTTTGACATGTTTGTTTGCAAATAAATCTGAGAAGGCGACTTTGGGGGTCAATATCTTTTGACTCCTAATTCGTCATGAGATAGGATTTGACAGGCTGAAAGTGTGTGGAGAAAAGATTCAGTATGTTAATTCTCAGATCCTGATCAAGTGTTCGGGTCAGTTTTTAAAGGTAGTCAAATGACCTCCTAGCATGAAATTGACTATTTACAAGAAGAGGTGAAAATGAGTTTTTAAAGACCAGTTTGTGCTCAAATTCATTTCCAATTAGTCCCGGATGATCAAAGGATTAATTCAGCATTTCAGTTGTTTGGAAACAAAAAAAAATTTAGTCAGACCCACTTTGGGGCCCGACTAATTTTCACCAGATCAATAAGACGCTGGAATTTGGGGATGTTCAAAAGATGTGATAATGCTTCAAAATTTATTTTGATACATTACTATAGAATATCAAATGAGGGAATGAAGAATGTTATTTTATAAAAAGTAGAAACATGCAAAGATATTGGCAATTGCGATATCACTATATCAGTGTGATAGAAATATCGGCAAAGTAAAATGATTTCTCATTCCATGACCAATAATTTGCAAATGCCTTCATGATGCATGGTTTAGATTAGATTCAATATCAAAGGGGTCTTCTAATTCCATTTTGTTTGACAAAACCCATGCATTAAAAGATGATATCATGCAAATAGAGAGCCTCACGCATGAAATGGTGGTTTGAGAGAAGGGCCATCCACATTTTTAAGGAAAACAAGCACAATCAAGCCAAAGGAAAGACTGCAGACTGAGTAAAAGGTACCCCATGCATGAAGGTCGAACATGGCAGGACCAAACCACACGCAGGCAACATTAAAAATTGGAACTCACATTTTAAAAAATAGGGGAGCCAAATGCACCTGCTGAGAAGGCCATGTAAGGGCAGTCCATGTCCAAACAAAAGAGGCATCTCTCATGGTGACAAATACATGAAAGCCGGCTGAAAGTTGTGAATAGATGGCCATCAAGAAATGATCCACGCTAAAAATCAGTGTGTTCAGAGATCACGTGGATAGCAGGAAAACACATGAAAGAGTCCCACAACAATAATGATAGGGGAATACCAGTTAGTAACATAGAAAATCTTGCAGTAGAAAAACCCACGCAAGCAAAAACATAGCTCACGCATCCAATCTGCCAGTTAGTGCTAGTAATAGCCATCACAGTCTAGGAACAGTCTGGGAAATTAAGAGACAAAAATAAATTAAAACAATGGAGACATCTTTAGCATAGAAGACACAGGTCAAGGTCTACAGGGAGGTCTTCCAAAAGCAGCGAATAAAGAATACTTCAAATGACGAACACGCAGATCCAAAGCATCCATGACTCGCATGTTGCACTGAGAAAGGAGGTGATAAAATGCATGAAGAAGAGCCTGCATTTGAAAAGAAGATCTCCACACATTTTTAAGCACAAACAATCTGGAAGTTATGAAGCACCCACGCAGCATTGAAAAGACAAGATCCTCGCCTCTTCATAGGGGTCATTCACGACCACGGAGATGTTCACCCAAAATTTTGAAAGCATATGTAAGAAGCAATGAACAGGGTTAGCTGCCTGTTAACAGAAAAAACTCATTATCCCACATAGGGGAGGGAATAGCTTTCCCAACTTGTTAAATACAATTTCAAACCAAATACATCGTGTCTTAAAAGACACACAGCTTTCAAAGCCAAGCTCCATGCGTGGTGGGCCCCTTGGTCAGCGTGTGATGTAGTTAAATTTTGAAGACAAATGCAATTAAAACTGATGGCATCAGCACAATTAGAAAATCCAAGAATCCGGCGCCTCGCTACTTCACCAGCCGAAAAATCTTGGCAACTCCAACTAGCGAGATAGCGAGGTCACCGAAAAAATATAAAAATTCGGCGAGCTCCAAAGTGTTACGTGGGTTCAATAGCAGTGCTATCAACGAATCAGATGTTGACAAGTGGCAGCGAAAGAGTGATTGGGCAGTGATGTGGTGGGCAAATGGCAAGAGCGCACCAGATTGTGCCACGTGGATAATCTGGCGGTCGTCGCTAACTCGCCATACGAAAGTTGCACAAAAGTTATCATAGTGAGATAGCAAGGATGGATGTAGTAATGACATGTGGCATCCATTATATAGGGCCAAACAAATCAGACGATGCCACATGGCAGTCAGTCAACCCTAGGTTGACTCGGATTGAAGAAGGGGCAATATTAAAGAATAGAAAATAATAATATTTTATTATTATTTTTATAAGAAAATAGTTGACGTGCATTTTTAAAAAAAAAATTAAGTGAGGCTCTTTTCTAAAGTTTAAACTTTAGAAACTTTTAAATTTTTTAAAATGTCTTCAGTATAGACCTGAACAATTTTAACTAGAGGAATGTTTTTCAAATCAAGATTCTGGGCATTTCTGGAAGGCAAAGTATGCCTTATCATATACTGTCGGAATCGTGAAAGTTTGAATTTTCCGATTCTGAGATTAGTTTCTACACAAGAATCTGTATGTTCAATTAGTACAAGGTTTTCTATCAGGTTCCTTTTCTGCAGCCGTATTCAGGTATGGAGGTTCAAAATTGATTCCTAACATAATGATGACATGGGTATGGTTAAAAGATAGTAAAAATGTAGGTAGAGTCGAATTGAAGTAATTTCAAATCAGTTAAAGTTTGATTCCTTCAGTATTTCAGAAGATTTCAGATATTTTGGCAAGTAAAGGGATTTCATCATTAGGCAAGGATATTTTGCAAGTTTGTTATAGATTAATGATGAAACAAAATTGAATCAGATGGGATGAAGGAAGAAAGAGGTTACTCAGTTGCATAGGATTGAATTTCAAGTGGACACTTGTCATCTTCAGAATAGATCTAGGAATTCTTTCTCTTCTATATCTTTCTTTCTTGCTTCCATTTGAAGGGTTCCAGTTTTTGCACTGTGAAACCATTCTTCAACATTTCTTCTTGTATTGAACAACATTTTGAGTTTTATGCAAATAGTTGATGTCTGTTAGGTGATGTTTGAAGTATTCTATACATCTTTCATGTATTTGGTTTCAAAGAAAGCAAATAAAGAGCAACAATGGTTTCAAATTCAGCCTGAATCTTGTCTCCTGTTTGTGGATCTGTAATCTTTTCTAGTTTATGATCAAAGACCATAGATTAGGTTGCATCTCATTTAGTGATATATGTGATTGAAATACCTTGCTTATGGAACCAAGAGCCATGTAACTGCTTGGTGTTTATCACAGGGTTTACTGATTGCATGATGGGATATTCTGAGTATGAGATTCATTTTGATGCAGATGTCAATTCACAAAGTGAAGGATAGATCAGGGATCTTGATGTAGAGATATGTCTGAGATTTCCAGGAGATGTATGGTTACAATTCATTTAATTTCCCAATAGATAAGGCACTGATCACAGATAGGATCATTAAATTTTGTTGCTCATACCTGGGTCTTGCTGTCATCAATCTATTAATTCATTTTCATTTCATTGTTGAAAGGTATTCAAAGTATAACCCGTACTTAGCTTTCCAATTTCATGAGTCATGTCCTTAGCTATTTCATGCTTGTGATCTCCTGGTTAAGCATAGAAGAATTAGGGGTTTCATCTGCATTTATAGATCCTGAATATGGTTATTGCACTGGTCACATAGTCAGATCTAAAGAGGTTCACCCGCCTAGGTTTTGCAGAGCCTGAAGAAGAAGAAGGGTCATGCCTTATAGTTGGCTCGGTGTCTAAATGGATTTGTTGATAATGGGAGTTAGCTACCCCTAGATGCATCTTGTCCTCATTAGGGTAATTGGAAATGGGTAACATTTTCAAACACCAACAAAATGGCGACTCTGCTGGGGACTATATTGAATCAGATTTAAGAAAAACCTTGAAAATTTAAAAAGAAGAGATTTAATACAGCAGGAGAAGTGCATTATAATGTTTCAGCAGTAAGTTCTCGGATGTTCTCTCCAGTTTTCTTACTCCAAATCATGCACCCCAGTAAGTTTTTATCCACTTACAGTAGTATTTTTCAAGGTTGATTAAAAATTGTGTTGCTAAGAGTGTTCATCTTCAATCATGTCAACCGGTTGTTGTTTTCATAATACTATTGTAATTCAGAGTTAGAATTGGTGAAAGATGTTTTCTCTCTTTTAAATATTTTTAAAAGTTTTGCAAAGTTTTCAAGTTGAATTTTCAATTCAGATCTGTAGTGTTATGATTCATGTTTAAAATATTTCTCACATATGTGAGTGGTGACTCTATCTAAAGGATCTCTGAATCATTGTAGATCAGTGATGTATAAATCGTTTTTGAGAGTTTTCAGTGGAATCAAGCAGATCTGAAAGTTAGATGAATTTGCAAGCAAGAAGAGAGACCTATTATAAGTTTATGACCATTAAGTTTCAGAGTGTTGTTTGATTTACTGTTAAATTTTTTTGAAATGATAAATGTGAATCATTGCTGTGATTTCATTTCTCTCCTCAAGGAGATGACAACTCTGTAAAGTTATGATCAGTGGTGTGAGGAATTCATGATTAGCACCAGGCCAATTAGCAGATCAGTGGTTTCATGCAGAAACACTTGAGGTATTTTATGCTTTCATATGATTTCTTTTCAATGAAAGTGAGTTCCACATATGTGTTCTCCATCAAGTGAAGTTTTAGCACTAAGAAGAGGAGAGTGATTTGATAAGTTTGATGCACTTCATTAGAATGAGTTTCAATTGTTGTTTTAAAGTTTGTGAAGTGTGTTTGAAGCGTTCATTTGGTAGAGGGCTGTGAAAATCTACTGCAAGTTATGAATTCTAAAAATGTTTAATGGTGAGTGAGTCTTGAATTTGAAGACTGTTAAGATTCATTTCACTTAAAATGCAACCGGTTAGTGAAGTTCCTAGATCCATCTCTACCAAGCGGTATATGCCATTGAATTTTAATGGTATTCATGGTTTTATGAATACTATGCCTTGTAACCTCAAACAATATTTGCCTAAGTTTGTTGGAAACCATGAAAACTCAGCCAGTCATCATGTTCAGTTGTTTAGTGATTTTGAAATTGCTCATGAAGACATTCAGATGAAATTGTTTGTTCAGACTTTAGAGGATGATGCTAGGGACTGGTTTTCATTTTTACCAGCATGTTCAATTTCATCTTGTGATTAATTAATGTCAGCCTTCATGATGCAGTTCGGGGAAAGAGTAAGCATCTCTGAATATTTTGATAAGTTTTTGAAAATTGAAATTAGGAATGGTGAGTTAGTTCCTAAATTTAATATCAGATTTGCAAAGATTTTGAGTGAATTTCTTGAAAGTTACAAGCCGGATGATCAAATGTGTTTAGTGGTTTATCTCGGTGCATTTGATAGGAAGATGAACTATCTGTTGAGAGATAAGGAACCTAGAACTTTGCATCATGCATTCATGATAGCTATAGAGATTGAGAATAACATAAAATATGGCTTAACCCGGAGTCACTTCTCTAGAAATATTGGCTGGCAATATGAGGTGCAAAGCACAAGTCAATGTCATAAGGAGTGTTTGATTTTAGATCAACAAATAAGCACTCCTGCTATTGTAAATAGTTTTGTTGAAGCCTCAGAAATAAAATCATGTGAACATGAAATCTCTCTGTTGCAAAAAAGAAATGATTCCATTCATGCTGAAGTGAATGCACATGTTTATGGTATTACAATAGCGAATGATAGATTTGATTCACTTGATGAGTCATCCATGCAAGGTATAAATCCGGCCATTTATTTTCCCATTGATAATTTGCATTATGTTGAAAACATAATGAATTAGGAAGAGGAAAGGTATTCATCTCAGTATGAGGAGGAAGAAATCAGAAGTGATCTATCAAGTGATAAAGGTGAAATAGCTGATCTGACATGTCATGGCAAGATGACACAATATAAAGAATGTAAATCATATGTATCTCAGTCACAATCAGAAGAACTAAGCTCATATGTTGATAATATTTCAGCAGTAGAGATGCATTCTCTTGACCAACAGGATAGGCAAGAAATGAATTATCTCATTGAGAGATTGCATCATGTTGAGAACGTTATTAAATCTGAAGTTGAAAGACAATCATATCAATGTGAGTATGATAAAGCTGAGAGTCATCTTTCAAGTGATAATGAAGTTGCTGATCCAATATATTATCAAGAGGTGTCATATGAAGCTGATGATGAGAGTTATTACTCAAGTCAAGAAGAGGATAGTGCTAGTGTGTGTCCATCTTCATGTGAATCAGATGCTAATTGGGAAGAAGAGAGCAATGATGGAAGTGAGTGCTCTCTTGCTAGTAAAGGTACAAATACTATTTCTAAATCTAAAAGTGAGTTTCCATTTCAAAATTGTTTAAATCAGTTTGAGATTGAAAGTTATGAAGAAAATGTGTCTACACAATATGAAGAAAAAGAGGTTATCCATAGAGACATATTACCTAATTGTGTAGAAGAGTGTCTTGAGGATCAGTACATGATTGATCTTGAGATTAATGCATCAGCACCTATTGGTGAGTTAAATGATGATTTTCTTGCAAGACATTGTAATCACCTATATGGAGACAATGAAAGTAACTTTGATTTGTATTCTACATGCTTCGTTGACGGAGTGGATGTTGAGTCTTCATATGATTCTGATTTTTCTTCTTCATATGTTGAAAGTGTCCATGACAGTGATGTTAGAAATGGTTTTAAAGTTTTCACTAATCCGTTATATGGTGAGGAGTTTAATGTTGATCAGCACATCACTTGTCCTAATGTCTACAAAGGCGCTTTGCATGGAATTATCAATCCTCTTTTTGAAGAACACATGGACAATTCAGATTTAGTTGAAAGTGAGTTTGATGATGATACCTTGTCTTACTACTGTAAGAGATTAGAATGTTCTTCTTCCGAGTTTGATAGTGAAACTAATGATTATGTTGCATCTGAGGAGGTAAATGACAAGGTGTTTGATGAGACGGTTATTGAAAATCTACCTGTACCTTGTTATGATTTTTATGATGAACTCTCTGATGTAAAGACTAATCTGTTTGCTGATTGTGAAGAACCATTTGAAGGTTGTGGATTAGCTTCAGATTCTGACATTGATGATATATGTGAGTATAAGTCAGAATGTTCATTTGAATATCATCTGGTTATGCATAAGGAAACATATTTTCAAGGTATGTGTGATCCTTTTCCTCGAGTTGAATATGATGCATTCATATTCGAAATTTATAGCATGCACGAGTCATTTGTTAGAGAAGGTTTTCAATTATAGTTTGATATGTTCAAGCATGCTGATCAGAACTTTCATAGTGAGCAAGAGAATGAAACAAGTTTTTATATGCATTATGAAAGTAAGAGGGATGATTTTGTTTTGCCAAGAAATTTGTTATATGATGATAATATGATTGGTGAAATTGATAGGAGCAAAAATTTCAGTTTACCTCCTGAAAGTCTAGATGAGAATCATGTTTATGACAAAGGTAAACAATTTTGTTGAAGTTCGGTGGCCCGGGGTCATCGTTTGTAAAATAGTAGAAGTAGTTGTTTCCTTGCTTTCAATAAGCTGTTCAAGAGAAGTTTTGAAGTTTTGAAATGGTCTACTTCTCCCAGAGATCTAAAATCTTGCCATGCCCGCAAGGGACATGCATCCCCAGACAGAGCCATTGTTGGCGCTCAAAATTGACTTCCCGATTTCGAGCACCATAAAAAAATCAAGCACTTAAACGCTTTTAAAATGCATATGTGCTTGGTTGTACCCGGCTATCGATTTGATACCCCTAAGCTGTTTAATGCTTCTAACACCTTTCAGTCAGCATGCCTAAGCGCTTCGTGAAGTTAAATTGAGTTTTTGAGTCATTTGGCAAAGTTCTATTTTCAGCTAGTATCAATTTTGCATTTTCACTTAAGTGTCAAACAACGACAGGAGGTTGTGTTTGTCAATGAATATCTTGCACCCAGAAATGTGTCATGACTTGCCACTTTGAGATTATCTAGTGTCCATACCCAAGAACTTATGTTTTAGATTTTGATTTGTTTTGAGTCCGTTTGAATAGGTTTTGAATCCCTCAAAGTTGGTCAGTTATTGTTTTCATGCTTTTGCACTTTGCACACATTTTCGAGAAGCCCTGTTTGATGTACTATAACTTTGAACCAGTTGTCTAAAATGCTAAATTTCCTTTTCCATTGCATGGTTGACATCAGAGACTTCCTATGTTTAAATTTTTAAGTCTTGACGAATTCATTTGATCAATTTTCAAACGCAATTCCAAACACAACTTATAAAGTTTTACTAGTGTCAACACTTGCAGATTTGTTAGTACCCCTGTTCGTGGTGTTATAACTTGAAATCCATGATTGGCAAGATCGAACGGTTTGTTCCCCTATATTGTCCATTGAAAATACTACAAGTGTGCTAGTTTTTAGAACTTGATGAATCCGTCTTCACAGTTTACCAGGGTCATCCCATTCACAAAAATGATATTTTACTGATGTCCTTTGTCCTGCAAATCCAGGTAGCCTACTTTGAGCGTTCGCCATTTGCGCCTAGTTATTCAGCATGAGCCAAAATTGCATAGTCATACTCACCTAATGACAGAGTTTTAATGCCCCAGTTTTCATCTCCCCATGTGCTAATTTGCCCAATTTTCAAGATCAATTCCGAGCCCAATTTGTTGTTTTCTGACATGTTTGTTTGTAGATAAATCTGAGAAGGTGACTTTGGGGGTCAATATCTTTTGACTCCTAATTCTTCATGAGACAGGATTTGACAGGTTGAAAGTGTGTGGAGAAAAGATTCAATATGTCAATTTTAAGATCTTGATTAGGTGTTCGAGTCAGTTTTTAAAGGCAGTCAAATGACCTCTTGGCATGAAATTGACTGTTTGCAAGAAGAGGTGAAAATGAGTTTTTAAAGACCAGTTTGTGCTCAAATTCATTTCCAATTAGTCTGGGATGATCAAAGGATTAATTCAGCATTTCAGTTGTCTGGAAACAATTTTTTTTTTAGTCGGACCCACTTTGGGGCCCGACTAATTTTCACCAGATCAATAAGACGCTGGAATTTGGGGGTGTTCAAAAGATGTGATAATCTTTCAAAATTTATTTTGATACATTAATATAGAATATCAAATGAGGGAATGAAGAATGTTATTTTATAAAAAGCAGAAACATGCAAAGATATTGGCAGTTGCGATATCATTATATCAGTGTGATAGAAATATCCGCAAAGTAAAATGGTTTCTCATTCCATGACCAATAATCTGCAAATGCCTTCATGATTCATGGTTTAGATTAGATTCAATATCGAAGGGGTCTTCTAATTCCATTTTGTTTGACAAAACCCGTGCATTAAAAGATGATATCATGCAAATAGAGAGCCTCACGCATGAAATGGCAGTTTGAGAGAAGGGCCATCCACGTTTTTAAGGAAAACAAGCACAATCAAGCCAAAGGAAAGGCTGTAGACTAAGTAAAAGGTACCCCATGCATGAAGGTCGAACATGGCAGGACCAAACCACACGTAGGCAACATTAAAAATTGGAACTCACATTTTAAAAAATAGGGGAGCCAAATGCACCTGCTGAGAAGGCCATGTAAGGGCAATCCATGTCCGAACAAATGAGGCATCTCTCATGGTGAAAAATACATGAAAGCCGGTTGAAAGCTGTGAATAGATGGCCATCAAGAAATGATCCATGCTAAAAATCAGTGTGTTTAGAGATCACGTGGATAGCAAGAAAACACATGAAAGAGTCCCACGGCAATAATGGCAGGGGAATACCAGTTAGTAACATAGAAAATCTTGCAGTAGAAAAACCCACGCAAGAAAAAACATAGCTCACGCATCCAATCTGCCAGTTAGTGCCAGTAATAGCCATCACATTCTAGGAACAGTCTGGGAAATTAAGAGACGGAAATAAATTAAAACAATGGAGACGTGTTTAGCATAGAAGACACAGGTCAAGGTCTGCAGGGAGGTCTTCCAAACGTAGCAAATAAAGAAGACTTCAAATGACGAACATGCAGATCCAAAGCATCCACGACTTGCATGTTGCACTGAGCAAGGAGGTGATAAAATGCATGAAGAAGAGGTTGCATTTGAAAAGAAGATCTCCATGCATTTTTAAGCACAAACAATTTGCAAGTTATGAAGCACCCATGCAACATTGAAAAGACAAGACCCTCACCTCTTCATAGGGGTCATTCACGACCACAGAGATGTTCACCCGAAAGTTTGAAAGCATATGTAAGAAGCAATGAACAAGGTTAGCCACTTGTTAACAGAAAAAACACATTATCCCACATAGAGGAGGGAATAGCTTTCCCAGCTTGTTAAATACAATTTAAAACCGAATACATCGTGTCTTAAAAGACACACGGCTTTCAAAGCCGAGCTCCATGTGTGGTGGGCCCCTCAGTCGGCATGTGATGTAGTTAAATTTTTAAGACAAACGCAATTAAAACTGATGATGTCAGCACAATCAGAAAATCCAAGAATCCAGCGCCTCGCTACTTCGCTAGCTGAAAAATCTTGGCAACTCTGGCTAACGAGATAGCGAGGTCGCCAAAAAAACATAAAAATTCGGCGAGCTCCAAAGTGTTACGTGGGTTCAATAGCAGTGTTGTCAGCAAATCAGATGTTGACAAGTGGCAGCGACAGAGTGATTGGGCAGTGATGTGGTGGGCAAATGGCAGGAGCGCACCAGATTGCACCACGTGGATAATCTGGCAGTTGTCGCTAACTCGCCATACGAAAGTTGCACGAAAGTTATCGTAGCGAGATAGCGAGGATGGATGTAGTAATGACACGTGGCATCCATTGTATAGGGCTAGACAAATTAGACGATGCCACATGGTAGTCAGTCAACCCTGGGTTGACCCGGATTGAAGAAGGGGCAATATTAAAGAATAGAAAATAATTATATTTTATTATTATTTTTATAAGAAAATAGTTGATGTGCATTTTTAAAAAAAAATTTAAGTGAGGCTCTTTTCTAAAGTTTAAACTTTAGAAACTTTTAAATTTTTGAAAATGTCTTGAGTACAGACCTGAACAATTTTAACCAGAGGAGTATTTTTAAAATCAAGATTTTGGGCATTTCTGGAAGGCAAAGTATGCCTTATCATATACCGTCGAAATCGTGAAAGTATAATTTTTTTGATTCTGAGATTAGTTTCTGCACAGGAATCTATATGTTCAAGTAGTATGAGGTTTTCTATCAGGTTCCTTTTCTGTAGCCATATTCAAGTATGGAGGTTCAAAATTGATTCCTAACATAATGATGACATGGGTATGGTTAAAAGACAGTAAAAATGCAGTTAGAGTCAAATTGAAGTAATTTCAAATTAGTTAAAGTTTGATTCCTTTAGTATTTCATGAAGATTTCAGATATTTTGGCAAGTAAAGGGATTTCATTATTAGGCAAGGATTGCAAGTTTGTTACAGATTAATGATAAAACAAAATCGAATCAGATGGGATGAAAGAAGAAAGAGGTTACTCAGTTGCATAGGATTGAATTTCAAGTGGACACTTGTCATCTTCAGAACAGATCCAAGAATTCTTTCTCTTCTATATCTTTCTTTCTTGCTTCCATTTGAAGGGTTCTAGTTTTTGCACTGTGAAACCATTCTTCAGCATTTCTTCTTGTATTGAACAGTATTTTTAGTTTTATGCAAATAGTTGATGTCTGTTAGGTGATGTTTGAAGTATTCTATACATCTTTCATGTATTTGGTTTCAAAGAAAGAAAATAAAGAGCAGCAATGGTTTCAAATTCAGCCTGAATCTTGTCTCCTGTTTGTGGATCTATAATCTTTTCTAGTTTATGATCAAAGACCATAGATTAGGTTGCATCTCATTTAGTGATGTATGTGATTGAAATACCTTGCTTATGGAACCAAGAGCCATGTAACCGCTTGGTTTTTATCATAGGGTTTACTGATTGCATGATGGGATATTCTGAGTATGAGATTCATTTTGATGCAGATGTCAGTTCACAAAGTGAAGGATAGATCAAGGATCTTGATGTAGAGATATGTCTAAGATTTCCAGAACATGTATGGTTACAATTCATTTAATTTCCCAATAGATAAGGCACTGATCACAGATAGGATCATTAAATTTTGTTGCTCATACCTGGGTCTTGCTGTCATCAATCTATTAAATCATTTTCATTTCATTGTTGAAAGGTATTCAAAGTATAACCCGTACTTAGCTTTCCAGTTTCATGAGTCATGTCCTTAGCTATTTCATGCTTGTGATCTCCTGGTTAAGCATAGAAGAATTAGGGGTTTCATCTGCATTTATAGATCCTGAATATGGTTATTGCACTAGTCACATAGTCAGATCTAAAGAGGTTCACCAACCTAAGTTTTGCAGAGCCTGAAGAAGAAGAAGGGTCATGCCTTATAGTTGGCCTAGTGTCTGAATGGATGTGTTGATAATGGGAGTTAGCTGCCCCTAGATGCATCTTGTTCTCATCAGGGTAATTGGAAATGGGTAATGTTTTCAAACACCAACACAACTTTCCTTTTACCTTTGTTGATTTCTTGTGTAAGTTTGATTTCCAGTTCTATTCTGGCTTTTTCCTCATTATAAGTTCCAAAAATTGGTTGTTTGGGATCTACTAGTTCATTTATTAGTGCTTCAATAATATCCTTGGTTTCATTAATGTTTACCTCATAAGGTAGAGGTTTTACCCATGCAACTTGGGGCTTGACTACCTGGATATATACTATGTCATGGTCAACCATAAAAAAAACATCATCTTTGTAATCTTCAACAAGTTTAGGAGGGATCCTAAGCCTATTGTTCATCCTCTCCTTGAAGTCCTCAAAATAGTTGTCCAATATTAGGTCAAAATTGACTCCCATTTTTGCTATAAACTTATTAAACTGATAAAGAATGGGGACATCCTTTCTCCAAATGATAGAACCTTTGGAGGGAAATAATATTTGTACATAGAAAAATAAACATGTCAATAGTGATCTGAATTTACAAGGGTTATTCTTTGACGATCTAATACTGTCCATGTTTTTGTTCAGTTGTCTTAATATTAGTTCAAACAAGTCATATTCCAAATTCTTCTTCACAACCTTAAACACCAAGTCTACGGCCACACACAACACACTGGTCAATCGGCTTGAGCTATAGATCTTGTGAGCTAAAACATGAATTCCATATCTAAGTTCAACATCAGTAACGGTGCTAACCTTTAAGCCTTTTCTGTCCCACTCGGCTAGTGTTTTCTTTTGAAGTTCATCTTGACCTAAGGTTTTTGTAGATTTGGTTTTGTTGAGTATGGGAAGGCCAGTAATCTTATGAATCATTTTCTCAATGATCAGTACGGGTTGCTCCAGCAATAGCTGACCATTGTGAACACAACTAAGGATATATCTGATCCATTTTATTTGGAAGCTTCTTGGCATATGGGAGATTTGTGTCAACCCTTTTGTCTCTAGATGTTTATGTTCAAGTTTTAGAGAGCCACTAACACACATTTCTTCTAACGTGCTATCCATTTCTAGGGTTCCTATTTCTTGAATAGAACATTTGAAATGAGTTCGGATATCATTGATTAAAAGTACCTTTGGTGGTATATATGATTGTGCACCATTAGGGTCTAGTGCCTCTGCAGCTGCGAGAACCAACTTTAAGTTTGGTACTTTCCATTCTATGCCTTTGACCAACATTTATGATCCATGTTTTGCCTTGTTGGTGCTTGTGCTTGCAGAAGCCATTGTTTCTCGGTAAGTAATGAAAATATTTGATCAAACTTCTTGATTTGTAACTTCGCTCGAAATCACTTTGAAATTGCTTGAATGCACTTGGAAATCTTTTAGCTCTAAGAATACGATGAAAATGCCATTGAATTTTGCCCATTTTGATGAAAAATTTTCCATTAATGCTAGGTACCATGTTGTCATAGTGCATGATAGACTATCATCCACTAACCTAACTTGGCTTGAGTATAAACTCGATAGATGAACAAAATTTCTTCTACTTCAGATCTTTCTTGGTAGAGTCTGATGCACTCAATGAAAGATAACTTTTTTGTGGTCTTGATGTATCTAAAATATTGATTGGATCATTTGCTCTCTTTCATTTGGAACTACTCTAGATATAGCTTGATGATATAGTTCTAGATTTTCCTTCAAGAATCTAATTAGAAATGGTGGAGTCACCCACTTCTTGAGTGACATGGCCATCATTTGAAATGTTCTGCTTAGTAGATTTAGGAATCCACTGTTGTCTCATCTGCTTCCAAATGTTATCAACTTTAGCTTTCTTTTCATCTTCAATTCTTCCTATATTAATGCAATTTTTGGCTATATGTCTGAGTTTAGTGCAAGTATAACATCTTATTGTTGTATCTCTTTTTCTCAAGTGATGCCTTGAGCAGTCTTTGCCAATGTGTCCATATTCTCCACAATAATGACATCTGCACCATGTATTGCAATCCCATCCAAATATTGCCTTAACAAGTTGCTCAACTGTATTGAATGATTTGGATCTGCATTGTAATGCCTTGTGACCATGCTTCTTGCATTTGTGACATGTACCTTCAAATTTTGGTTTTTCTTTGCATTCATTAGCTTTGTGACCATGCTGATTGCAATTGTAGCATTTTCCATTGAATTTTGTTTTTCCATTGCTCCAACATTTGTTTGATGTATGACCTAACTTACCACATTGATTGCAAGTAGGTCTTTGATTCTTGTGGGCACCTTGTTTGGAAGATTCACCTTCTTCATTATATCCAAGTCCTGGTTTACCTTTTTGTCTATGAAGATTTTGCTCATTTTGTTGTATTAGTTGATTCATGTCTTCTTGTGACTTCATCATTCTTTCATTGATTTTCTTTTCAGCATTTAGGCCATTTTCCTGTAACGCCCTGCCAAGGGATCCAAAAGAATTAACCTGAAGTTTCACTAAGTTTACTAAACATTTTTTTTTTTTTTTTAAAGTAAGAAAGTATAACATACACATCCAACACATAGTAGCGGAAGCAATAACATGTAATCATCGAAAAACATACATTGCAAGCTACATTTCTTAAAGATCCCAAGACGTTGAGTCACGTTTAAATTTAATTAATTCTAAGTCTAACAACTATCACGTACATATAAAAGAATAATCAGAAACTCCAATGTCCATAATATACATTTGTTCTGAATGCTCCTTGGCAAATTAATTTGGAATGCTCAATCATCCACTGTACATGTCACAGGGTATGAAAGGCTTAAAAGAATATACATATGTAAAGATAAAGATACAACATCCTCAAATCCATGATACAAAGTACAGTGAAAATATATATGAAATTATTCCCATACATGATACATCCATACATCCATAATGATAACACATCTATCATAAAATCTAACCATCCATCATAATAATCCAAGAACATAGTGAAGGTAAATGCCAATCACAAAAACTCCAGCCACGGTGACCATGGAACGGATCTCAATGGTAAGAGTAAAAGCACTACCACCCGACCGCGTGGAACCTAAATGGTCCACTCCCACCGCGCTGAGGAGATAGTCTCAAGTCCCAAATAGGATAACAAACCTATAATCATAAATACTCTCTAAGTCCAGGAAATCCTATAAGTATGCTAACTCAAGGGTTCCTAAAAAGATCGACATCTAAATCCCAGAGGTACTACAAGACACGTAGGAAACCTAATATGCAAGTGGGAAAGTGTCATCGCAAAAGTCATGTAGAAGTTACCTGAGAAATCCCTTAGGAATCTCGGGTCCCTATTGATCCTGCGGCCACTAGTATCCTCTCGTACTGACGAGGCATACTATGGAATGCAAGGTTGTAACCAAGCGTTCTCTCTACCCCATCCTAGTCTGTACTAGCACTCATGGCATGGGAGAGAACATACAATTATCTTGTTAGGTTCATTTTCTCTCATTTAGTGTAAAATGTTTTCACTTATTAAAAATGACTTACAATGGGTTTCTCAAGGCAGCCTCTTAGGGCTCTGACCCCCATTGCAAGCCACTTCCTGACTCTACACATAGATAACCTACCCTAGCTCATGAACTCGTAAATCAAAGAATCATAATAAAACCATCTCAGTCCTATACGAGCAACTGAAAAACATCATAAAAAGATAATCCACAAAAATATATCAGTTCTTCATGAGCAATAGATAACATCAAATAGTAATCATCTAATCATGACAGTTCTCTATCAGCAACTGAAGGCATCAATGATAAGTCACAAAATCCAATGGTTCTCTAATGAGCAACCAGAAAGTAATACAAGTATAACTGATCGAGACTCAGAAATGGTTATCAAATATAACTGATCGAGACTCAAAAATGGTTAAGTTAGGTATTCTCAAGTACATACACCTCAGCTTTACACAAGGAAACTGGAAAGCAATAACAAACAGTAAATACATCCATCATAGAGCATACTATCACATTACCTTGGTTGGTTTGAAAAGATCGAGAACAAATCATCCTAGCCTCACATTCACAAACCCCAAGCCTCTGGTAACATCCTAAACTGGTCAAAGCTAAACCAACCCCATAACACTAAAAGCATAGACAATATATAGAAAACATCATAGTCTCTCAATTGGTGTTGATTTGAAAACATACAGATGAGTTTAACAATAAGGTTTCAGTTTTCAGTGTTTATATTCAAGTAGAAAGTTTTATAGTTCAATTTGATTGATAATATACTATTGAGTTAATGTGATTTCCATTTCCAGTTGAACGTATGTTTTAAACATATAGAACCTTATCCTGTTCCTAACTCCAAATGGAACACCTAATTAACCTTAATTGACTTTAAGTCAAAAATCTTAAAACAATCTAAGGTAATAATTAAATTATTAATAATCCTTGTTGATTGTAATAATCTACGCTTCCATTAAAATCGGTGTTATAATATTAAATTTGATTAAACAAATTTTCAATTTAATTAATCCTAATTAAGTCAAACCTAAATAAGATTAATTAATGATACATAAAGAATCATATGATGTTTATTTAATAATTTATTTATTTATAAAATTGTTAATAAACAATATAATTTCAATATAATTTAAAGTTTTTATAAAATTTAAATTAACTAACAATAATATTTAATAAACTAATTATTAAAAAAAAATGATTAAAAAAAAAAAGAAATCGTACTAGTCACTTACGACGTTTTTAAAGGCCCGCCAGCCTGCCATCCACCTGCGGCCGCAGGTGTTACTGCTGCCGCGCAGCAGTACCACCTGCTGCGGCAGTGTGGGGAAGGGTGTGGGGCGTGGGAAGTGGTGGCCCCGCCCCACCCAAAATATATTATATATATTTTTTTAAATTTTTTTTTTTTTTTTTTTAAATTTTTTTTTTTAATATTATTTAAAACAAATCTCAAATTTCAATAAAAGTACAAAATAAATTAATTTTATTTTAATATAGATTTCTTTAATTTTATTAAAACAATAATTATATATATATATAAAATAAATAATGTTTATTTTATATTTAGTTTTATTTAATTTTCATTAAGACAATATCTTCTAAGCAATATATATATATATACATTATATATATATATATATATACATTATATATATATATATATATATATATTTAAAAAAATTAGAACTTTCAATTTCATTAAAACAAAACCCTTACTAAATTAAATCTTAATTTCTAAATCAAGAAAACAAGGGTTCTAATTAATTCATCCAGTCTCCATCTATACAAAAATTATTGATGAACAATTAATAAATTCACAATATTGAAAGCTTAAAACTTTCATCACAGAGAATTCAGATCTACAAACCCCAGACACGAAGAAGGCAGGGAATAGAGAGATTGCGTAAATAATCAACGATCAACACACAAGACCCTACCTGATCCTGATGCTAATATACAATCTCCAGGAACTGTATAAGAATTCGCTCCTCTCAATAACCTTCCTCTGGAACACTTTCTTGGTATCAGCTTTCTGAAATTCACTTCCAAAAATTGTCTCCCAAAAATTCCCGTCCAGATTCCTCTATCTCCCAAAAATGAACCCCCAAAGTTGTGATAAGCAATTTCTCCTCAATTCGGGGCACTAATTGTGCGTTTACCTGAGAAGACTCTTTGCACAACTCAGTTAACTCCAATTAACTTTTATTATCTTTTCTTATTCTTTTACATTCAACTTTCATGCAGATTAAGTTGAATTATTAAATAACTTTATTTAAAATTTCACTTGACTTCAATTCTTAATTAATTTATTACTTTAAATCTTATGTGCACTTTTAAGAATTTAAAATAACATTATTAATTTTTATAATTTAATCTTTTAATTTAATTCTTATATTTAACTCATGTTTAGATCATGCGATCTAGAATTCTTAATAAATTAATATCTTTCAACTTTTAATTTATTTTAGAACTTAATTGATAACATATTTAATTAATTTAAATAACAATAATATTTAGCATTTATTTAAAAATGAACTCCAAATATATTATTATTAAATTAAATAAATATTATCCTGTTCTAAATTTATCTTTGAACTTTAATCTCCAACTTTAATTCTTTTATTTAATTAATTAATTAATTAAATATAAAGATATCATAATAATTCTCTATTAAATTAAATCATTAATTAATCTTTTTTTTAATTAGACTTTATTAATAGAAAATACACCAAGGACTCATAAAGCAACATACGAAAACCCATCATAGAGAAATAAATACCAAAACAACAAAAAAGGGTTATAATCACGAAATTACATCATTTGATGCATTCGGAGGGTACTTAACTCAGATACTTGTCCTAATTATCAATTAGGACAATTGGCTAAAGGGTTTAGGATTTGGACTTAAGAGTTTATCTCCCCTCTCTTACCATTGAGACAGTGCGATAGGGTATGCTCATCCTGACAATTCAGGGAAGTCGATACCCGGTACCTGCAACTTGCATAAAATCCACGCATGTACAAACACCATATTCTAAGCTAAACAGACAATGGCAGGAAGTGGTGCATCGTGTAGATCCCGACTAGCAAGTGACTACGACTCCCTTCCTTAACCATATCAAAAACACCATACATAAATAAAACAACATGCACACCATACACATGCAGTATGGGGTAAGTATCCATAAGAAGCACATGAAATAATAAGCCATCTAACTAATCATCATCGATAACTGACACCATTGAATAATCATCATACATGCATGAAATATAGAGTACCAAGTAATCTCATCATATAATAAACTGAGTGTAAACATCATCTGATAATCTCTAAAATAATAATACTACTCATCAAACATAAATTGGCCTAAAACAGTTTGGCAAATCATATCATAAATGTAGCTCGAAAATGTAAACTAGGGGCAGGCACTACATCCACCCCCCCTAGACTTAGGCTTACTCCTGGAGGCCTATAAACAAATAGGGATATAAATTCCGTAATCTAGATGCATCCTCCCATGTAGCTAAAGAGTCATCAGTAGGGTCCCATTGGACCCTTACGTGCTCTATGGTTCGACCCCTGAGGGTCAACTCCCGCTGCTCCAGAATACGTATTGGCTCCAAAGCCAGCTGCCCATCCTCTACCTGCAATGCATTCCAATCAAGAATATGTACAACATCAAGAATATACTATCTAAGTAATGAAACATGGAAAACATCGTGAATGTGAGCAAGGCTGGGCGATAAAGCAAGACGATAGGAAACTAGACCAATCCTCTCAAGAATATTGAATGGTCCCACAAAGCGAGGTGCTAGCTTCGAGCCCTTTCCATAACGGATCAGACTCTTCCGCGAACGCACTCTCAAGAAAACCTTCTCTCCCACAGCAAACTGCTTATCTGACCTATGAGCATCAGCATACTTCTTCTGCCTATCCTGTACCATTGTCAAGTGCTCTCGGATATGCACCACCTATTGCTCCATGTCACGAAGCATCTCTGGGCCCAACAGGATGCGATCCTCAAGGCTATCCCAACTCAAAGGTGTACGACAAGGGCATCCATATAAGGCTTGGAAAGGTGCCATGCTAATAGAATTGTGATACCCGTTGTTGTAAGCAAACTCCACTAGATAGAGATAGTCCTCCCAATGAGTCTGCCTATCCATCACATACATCCTCAACATATCTTCGAGAACCTGATTCACTCTCTCTGTCTGCCCATCTGTCTCTAGGTGATATGCTGAACTGAAATTCAGCTGTGCTCCAAGATCATGCTGTAGTGATGTCCAAAATGCGGAAGTGAAAACATGATCCCTATCAGAAATGATCTTTCGGGGTATACCATGTAGTCTCACAATGTCACACATGAAGACATTAGCTACTGAAGCTGTAGTGTAGGAAGACCTGATTGGTGCAAAATGTGCAACCTTGGTCAACCGATCAATGGTGACCATGATAGCATCATGACGACGAAGAGTCATAGGTAATCCTACTATGAAATCCATAGAGATGATGTCCCACTTCCATGAAGGAACGAGATTCGGTTACAAAAGTCCTGCCAGATGCTGGTGTTCTGCCTTGACTCTTTGACACTCAAGACATCTAGCCACAAAATCAGCAATGTCGCGCTTCATCCCGGACCAATAGAATAAACGTCGCAAATCTGCATGCATCTTCTTGACACCTGGATGTGCCGAGTAAGGTGCACGATGGGCCTCTGATAGGATCAATATGCGAAGCTCATCCAGTAGCGACACATAGATCCTTCCTGAAAGTCTCAAAAGGCCATTTGACTCTAAGACATAGCCTGAAAAGTTACCCTCCAAGGGTCTCCCTGAATTGATCTCACTGCACACCTCCAGATACCATGAATCAGTGGGGAGTGCCTGAAGTATCTGACACCTCAAATCGACACTAAGAGTCATAGATGATATCACATGTTTCCTGCGACTCAAAGCATCAGCTACAACATTCTCCTTCCCCTGGATATACTTTACCTCAAAGTCATACTCGTACAAAAACTCCATCCAACGCCTTTGCCTAGCATTCAGATTAGGCTGCGTGAATATGTACTGAAGACTACGATGATCGCTATGTAGTTCAAATCTGTGTCCCAACAAGAAATGTCTCCATCTCACTAAGGCATGAACTACTGCTGCTGACTCAAGGTCATGTGTAGGATAATTCAACTCATGATCCTTGAGTTTGCGTGATTCATATGCAATCACTTGACCATTCTGCATTAGAACTACTCTAATACCCTCAAGGGAAGCATCTGTACACACCATGAAATCACTTTCTGGATTAGGTACTGCTAAGATCGGTGCACTGGTCAGAAGCTCTTTGAGTTTCTGAAAAGCTTCTACACACTTTTCTGTCCAAAGAAACTTCTTTCCTTTCCTCTGAAGGGAGGTAATAGGGTGTGCTATTCTGGAGAAGTTTTGAACAAATCTGCGATAATACCCAGCTAGACCCATGAAACTATGAATCTCCGACATAGTAGTGGGTGCAGGCCAATCTATTATTGCCTGGATCTTCGCAGGGTCTACAGAGATACCTTCGCCTAAAATAACGTGTCCCAAATACTGTATCTCTGATTGAAAGAAATCACACTTTGCCGCATTGGCATAAAGTTGATTATCTCTCAAGCACTGCAAAACTAAACTCAAATGTTCCTCATGTTCCTTTTGGGACCTAGAATATATCATAATATCATCAAGGAACACAAGACCAAATCTATCAAGATAGGAACGGAACACCCCATTCATTAAGCACATGAAAACTGATGGAGCGTTCGTCAGCCCAAAGGGTACCACTATGAACTCATAATGCCCGTAGCGAGTTTGAAAGGCGGTCTTATGAATATCAGCCTCCTTGATGTGAAGTTCATGGTATCCTGACTTAAGATCAATCTTAGAGAACACTGTAGCCCCCTTGATCTGATCAAATAAATCATCAATCCTTGGTAAAGGATACCTGTTCTTTATTGTCACCTTATTCAGTTGTCTGTAATCAATGCAAAGGCGCAAAGTACCATCCTTCTTCTTCACAAAGAGCACTGGAGCTCCCCATGGTGATACACTAGGTCGAATACTACCCTTGGCCAAAAGTTCCTCTAACTACAAACGCAACTCACTTAGCTCTTGAGTGGTCATACGGTAAGGAGCTCTAAAGATAGGTTCCGCTCCTGGAGTGAGCTCAATGCTAAAATAAATGTCTCTCTTCGGAGGCATGCCTGGAATCTCACTCGAAAAGACATCAGCATACTCCTGTAAAATAGGGTGATCTAGGGTCTTCCTCATAGATTCTTCCTCATCTAGCTCATTTACTGTAACGGCAAATACCTGACATCCCTTACGAAAGCTTCGCTTTAGTTGCATAGCAGAGATCATCCGTAGGGATATAGGCCTCGATATCCCGACAATCTCAACATCCTTCCCTTGGTCGTCCTAACACATAATGGTCTTCTTGCTGTAGTCTATACTAGCCCTATGAGAGCCAAGCCAATCCATACCTAAGACCACATCGTAGGAGCCAAGAGGAATAACTCGAAAATTGACTGAATTCTCAAACCCTCCTATGCTAAGTCCACACTTATGAACTACAGAATCTGTGGAAACTTTAGCGCCTGAGGCTAGTTCCACTTGCCAACCATGATCTTGCTTAACTGACTCCAGCTTACACTTGTCAACTAGAGATGGAGAAATGAAAGAATCTGTAGCACCTGAATCAAATAATACAGAGAGAGGTGTACCTCGGATAGCTCCTGTAGTCTCAACTACTGTCCCCTGATGGTCTTCCTGACGGTGATCCACCGCTGCAAATACTCTATGAGATCCACCTATATTTCTGACTGTAGGCTCAGATGCTGCTGGCCTGGGTCCTGAATATTGAGATGCTCGCTATGGGCAGTATGCTGCAATATGACCAATCTGTCCACACGAATAACATCCCGTGCCTCTACCAGATCCTCTCCCTATAGGTGGTGCATTCGACCGTTGGTGGCTACCCCTACTAGCAAAAGACTAGCTGCTCTGTGTAGGCCGAGATTGCTGATTCTATCTATTATGTTGAGCATTGTGATTGATCCTAGAGTTGGATCCGCTACCACCACTCTGTGCCTGAGGGTAAAATCCCTTATGCTACTGAGGTTGCTGCTAAGAATGCTGCTGAGAATGCTGCTAAGGCTGCTACTAAGAATGCTGCTAAGAATGCTGATTCCTCCTAGGGAAAGGAGGCTTCCTGATTCCACCAGAATTGTGGTTGCCCTTAGATCCTGCTATAGTAGGCGCTCTCACAAATCCTCCTTGCCCAAAGTTGACACTCTGCTCTACCAGGATAGCTCGATGTACCGCATCCTTGAGGGTCTTAGGCTCAAATACCTTAACACCCCCAATAAAATGGTTGTTCAAGCCTCGAATGAAATGTTGTGCCAACTGTGCTGGGTTGTCACTGAATCCCGAAAAAGGCATGAGCTCATAGAACTTGCGCTCATACTCTACAACGGTCATAGTGAACTGTCTCAGGTTATGGAACTCATCTGCTCTATGCTACTTCCATTCCTCTGATAGGAATCGCTCATGAAAACTCTCCAAGAAAATCTCCCAAGTGACACTACCCATGTCAATGCCCAACTTCTTCTCCTCAATAGTCCACCAGGTGGCTCCAAATAACTCTAGATTGGTAATGGCAAACCTTGCTTTGACATTACTGTCAAAGTCTTGCATAGCAAAAATCTTGTCAAGGGCAATAAGCCACTACTCAGCTACATACCCTGAACCTTGCCCATTAAAGGGCTTGATCTTGGACCTCTGAAGGTCCTTCATCTGAGAAGATACTATGAATCTATGTCGATCCCTCTGAGGACTCCTAGATCTGTGTCTATGCTCATGTCCAACCTGGTGTGCTCTATCCTACTCAAGAACAGGAGGTAAGCGATCAATAAGGGTTCGCATCATTTGCCTCAGATCAACCTCCTCAGAGTCGACATGTCCCTCTTCATGGTTCTCTTCCTGATGCTCACTGACATGCTCTTCCCTATTCTCTTCCTAAATGGGGCTCTCATGGATAGACTCATGAACACTAACATCTCTGCCTCGTCCATGGCCTTTGCCACAGCCAAGGCTACGGCCCCTAACGGAAGATCTCATCCTAGATACCATCCTACAATAATATCCAAGACACAAGATGCTAAAAATAACCATGAAACATACTACTGAAATACATAGATAACAGACACATGTTTTGCAAACAAGATATTTTCAATTTACAGTTTACCTATAATTTCAGTTTAAGTATAATTTCAGTTTTGAAGTTTTGAGTGTTGAAGTATGAAAAAAATAGGTAACTAATAGTTTATATACTGTTTCAGTTCAACTAGTTTCAAGTTTTAGTTTAAGGTTTGCATTATTATTCAACTAGTTAACACTGGTGGCGTTCCAATATACCCAGAGCTCCCAATGTAAAAACTCGGGCTCTGATACCAGATGTAACGCCCCGCCAAGGGATCCAAAAGAATTAACCTGAAGTTTCACTAAGTACTTAGACTTAGTTTCTGTTTCATGTCTTTACATTTTTGGATACTCATTTGGGTCAAATAAAGGTTCCAACCCTCACAGTTCCACTATCAATGCATTTGAAAATCTTGAAAAAAAAGGAGCATGTATTTGGGCCATCATTTTGGTAAATTAGAAGGTGTAAATTGGCCAGATGAATGTAATCATGATTTAGAGCATTCCAGAAAAAGAATCAGTTCAATAGGCCCCACAGTTTGAAAGTTATTGCAATTTTTCGAGTTTTGGAGACCTCCTAAGAATGCTTCAAAGTCAGGTTTGGGGCATTAAATGACCTCAAAAAGGGTCTAAAAATGGGGGATGAGAAAATCTTGTCCATAGGGCTCTAGAGCGCTTCGAGAGATTTCTAAAAATGTAAACTGTTCATCAATCGAAGCTACGGTTCAAAAGTTATGCCTCCCGAAAGTTCGGTTACCATTTCTGGATTCTTCTAGATTTGCACCGACTTCTAATGCAGCTTCTGAAACCTTCTAATTTTTTGGTGGATGCCTACTAGCACTTTCTAGAATTTACTCCTAGTCCTTAACCCTCTAGGGTCTATTTAAGGAGATTTCTGGCATTGTAAAAGGCAGTTCGGAGTGGAGTTTGAGAGGAGGTACTGAAAGGAGAAATTATCTCCAGATTTATGCTATTGTAAGCCCTTAGGGCATGTTTTGAAGTTTATTTTCTCTGTACCATTGTACTAGCTTATTTTCTCAGTTAATATAATTTTCCCTTTCTGTTGTGCCCATTTTGTTCTTGGGTTGTGTCCCCATCACTTTGCTTCTTTGAGTTGAGTCATGGCCATTTCCAGATCTAGCTTTTCATTTTCAATTTCCTTGTCAAGTTTGAATATCTCCATCTATCCTTAGATCTTTGCTCAAGTTGTTAAACTTTTATCCTAAGAACCACAAAGCTCTAATACCAATTGTTGAAAATATTCATGATGCAATGCAAGGCAGGAGAGTCCCCAAAGGAGATGTCCTAGCCCCTAGCTATAAAACCACATAGCACTACACAATAACAGGAAGTAATAACACAAGATTTGATACCAAATCATAATAATATATTCATAAAATATAACTGATTACATGCAATGTGCCAGGCTGTAAGGCCTTCCCAGTTATGGCCAAATACAAAGCAAGTAATAGTTCTGCAAGATCCCTCAAGATCCAATCCCAAACCCTAGCTAGTCTAGATCCACACTTTGGTAAAAATCCACAAGGGAAATCTCTACTTGTGCTTGCAAGCCCATCAGGCTATCTCCTTATTTTCCAAGCCATTGCTGCGAGCTCTAGTCCAACTAATTCATCAAAGTGTAAACTGCCTCACATTCGACGTTCTATTCACAGACTCAAGAAAACTTGCTCTTCAACTACTTCCCACGCCCACTCCTCTTTTGAGTGAAAACAAATAATCACTAAAGACTTCCCCACAACCCCTACTTATACCAATCTAAGCCACAAGTTGTCCCAAAACACAAATTAAATGCAAATACATAAATTAAATGCCGAATTTGGCCTCCTACAATAATTAAATTCTCAAAATTGATGTCTTAGTAAAATTGTGATATCTCCTACCTCCAAATGAATTATAACACGAACTTCAAACCATATGTAGATGTCTAGACCCTCTTCAATCTCAAAAAGTTTCATCCTTTAAATCATTATGAAAAATTAGTTATACAGCCTGAAATAGACACCAAATTCTCAGACCATGTCAAGCAACCAAAGACCATGTCAAGCTCCATAGACCATACCGAGCTCCCAAGAACATGCCAAGCAACCAAAGATCATGCCAAGTAACCAAGACCATGTCATGATCCATAGACCATGCCAAGCTCCCTAGACCATGCCGAGCTCCCTAGACCATGCTAAGCTCCAATCCTTCTTCGACTGAGTACCAGTCCAAACACCTTCCAAAGCAACTACTGAGCCTCCTCCCATGAACTCCAAAGTAGTCACCAAGTAAATCCAAGATGCTCCTGCATTAGACTTCCCAGGTAAATACAAAAGTTTTTCCCACACTCTAATTCCCAAAGAAAGAGCAACAACCAATTTCATCTTCACCAAAGGCTTCTAGTCCAATAGGGATAAGAAAACCAATCTGTACAGCATCTACATCCACATCATTCTGTCAAACACTAGAATCTCATCCAACCAATCATCATGCTCACTCCTAGGAACAAACTTTACATAATGCTTCATCAAAATATCCCCATCCATATCAACAACTAGTGAATCCATACTAGCAGTAACCAACTCCACATCAATGAAAATATGAAGATCTCCATCAACCCATGCCAAAATCTCAACACCAACCATCTCATTGCCCACAACAAGATGCTCTGCAACACACAACTCACCACCAATAGCAACTAGATCATCCATGACCAAGCACTCTGCAATTTCTATGTCAGACTCAACCAACTAATCATGAACACCAACCTCTATCCTAGCATCAACAAGGTTAGGAATATCTTTAGCAACAACTTCCAGCTGTTCTACATGTTCTGTATCAAACTCCAAAAACTAATCAACAAAACCAAAATCTTCCACCTTGACCTTGTTATGCCATCTTCTCTCACAAACAAGTCTCTTAACTAGCCAAATGACTTTCTTCCGAATTGGTAGACTCCAACTCCACAAATAGCTGTGGAATTCTTTCCTTACCCCATCCTTAACATGATCAACCAAGCTAGCTTCAAATCGAGTAGTCATCTCAAAAAACCTCCTCTCCACCACATCATGGAGATTTGCAAGCATCTCAGGGTCCAATCCTCTCAGAGCCATCTCACAAGATCTTCGAAAACCCTCTGGAATAAATCCTTCCCATGCTCCTTGTGAAAACCTTGAATTCTTTGCAAGTCAGACCACAACCTACCACCTTGCATGAATAATCAGGAACCACATCACAAGTCTAGGACCATGGATCTATAATCCAAAAACTCTCTATGATCATGCCTCAACAAGATCAAACTTCCATCTTCGCATCCATCGATCAATTTGCATGTCCTCCCAAGGTCCTTGTGTAAATTGCCTGAGCTTCAACAATCTGTCTACACACTCAAGAACAACCTTCACTCTGATACCACCTAACACAGTGCAAGGTAGGATCATCCCCAAAGGATATGTCCTAGCCCCCTACTATGAAACCACACAGTAGAAACACAATAACATGAAGCAATAACACAAAATTTGATACCATATCACAATAATATATTCATAAAATATAACTGATTACATGCAATATGTTGGGCTGTAAGGCCTTCCCAGTTAGAGCCAAATACAAAGCAAGTAATAGTTCTACAAGATCCCTCAAGATCCAATCCCAAACCCTAGCTAGTCTAGATCCACACTCTGATAGAAACCCACAAGGGAGATCTCAACTTGTGCTCGCAAGCCCACCAAGCTATCTCCTTATTTTCCAAGCCATAGCTACTAGCTCTACTCAAACTTCATCCAAGTGTAAATTGAATCACATTTGGCACTCTATTCACACAGTCACAACTCCATCACAATCCTGTTGTAAACTGCCTCACATTCGACACTCTATTCACAGACTCAGGAAAACTCGATCTTCAGCTACTTCTCGCACCCATTCCTCTTCTGAGTGAAAATGAATAATCACTAAGGACTTCCCTAAAACCCCTAATTATACCAATCTAAGCCACAATTCAGCCCAAAACACAAATTAAATGAAAATACATAAATTAAATGCCAAAGTTAGCCTCCTACAACAATTAAATTCCCAAAAATGATGTCTTAGTAAAATTGTGATATCTCCTAGCTTTGAATGAATTAGAACTTAAGATTTGAACCATAGGTAGAAGTCTAGGCCTTCTTCAATATTTGAAATTTTCATCCTTTAAATAATTGTAGAAAATTAGTTATACAGCTTGAAATAGACACAAAATTCTCAGACCATGTCGAGCAACCAAAGACCATGCTGAGCAACCAAGGACCATGTCGAGCTCCAAATACCATGCCAAGAAACCAAAGACCATGCCATTTAACCAAAACCATGTCGAGCTCCATAGACCATGCTGAGCTCCCTAGACCATGCCAAGCTCCAATCCTTCTTTGACCGAGTACCAGTCCAAACACCCTCCAAAGCAACTATTGAGCCTCCTACCATGAACTCCATAGTAGCCACAAAGTAAATCCAAGATGCTCCTACATCAATTCAGGATATGACAGGTTACTGAGAGGGGAGGGGTGAATCATTAACCTTAAATTTTTTTATTAATTTATCGCACATCCATCTATGCTACTACATGCATAAATTTTGAAACGTAAAACAATCATTACACAAGTGAACACAATATTTTGTGACCCAGAAACCTTCCAAATAGAAAGTAAAATATGGGTGGAGTAGAAAGTTGGCCATTTAAGGATTACATTGACCACTTCTAGTGATCTACTCTATCAGGAGCACAAAGGACTGATAGGTCCACCTAGTTAGAGGATTTGCAAACATACAATGAAGTATGCACTCTGTTAGGAGATTTGTACAAAGACTATTAAGTCTACCTTGTTAGAGGATTTGAAAAATCTAGTTTACCTATCAGGATGAAGTAGAGAATATACTTGCAATTGATTGTTGATAAGACCCATTATGCATTGATCACCTCATGTGATGGATGTAACTTTTTAGTCTCTAAATTGACCTTGTTGTGTACCTTGAACTGTTGCTAATAATCTTTCGCATATACTTTTCATTAGTTCACTATTATTTCATCATTTCATACATGTTTGATATCTTACAATACATCTTACATATATACCTTTCAAACTTACAAAATTACAAGGTCGGCCAAAATACAAGTAAACAAATACATTACAGAGTCGGCCCAATAGTAAATAACTTGAGTTTATTGAACTAACTCAGTGATCCTCTGATACTCGATGTCCACTGAATTACTTGGCATCATCATGCACTTGGTAGAAGTGAAGGCTCTGTCCATACTAATCACTCAATGTAGTTCCGAACTCAGTAACCACTAGTGACTCGGTACATGTAGTGTCACTCGGTAGATATTGTATACTAAGTTTACCTTGCTTCACTTGGTAAACACTAAATCTTTCATCACTCAATTTGTACTGAATCTTTCATTTCTCAATTTGCACTAAAAATTTCATTTCTTGGTTTTCACTGTGAAGCACGATAGATATTGAGAAGCTCGGTAGACACTACTGGACTTCACATGGTCTGAATTTGCTCGGTAGCCACTGTCTGCTCGATGTAAAATGTTGAACTATGAATTCTTACAAGGTAACCACTTGGATGCTTAGTAAGCATATAGAATTGAGTAAATTTTTTCACTAATGACAAAATAATTATAATTCCAAGACTATTACCAATATAAGTTCTATTAAAAATAAGTGGTAGAACTTATATCATACCTAAAGATAGTAAATATGGAATGTCCAACTCATAAAATTTGATTGGAAAGTCATCGGATGTGTACATGCATAATTTTCATGCTAACGTGTGGTTGAAGAAGTGTGCCAATTATTTTGCACAACCCTTTCTTCTATCTTCATCTAGAGATGGTTTCTTCTTTGTTGTATTTATCTATATAAGACAATCTTAAAGAGCATTTTATATGATCTATATTGAAGATGAAGTTCTACATAACCATAACTAATCCAAATTGTGGGTTGTCAATTGTAGGCTCATGTTGAGTAAAATAAGTGGTAACATTGTATTACAATCCTTATTTTATTGGAATACAAAGTAATATTCTTTTGTAGAGTGTACTTTTCCTCACAAATGATTTTTTTCCATTATATATCTTATGATCATTATTGTATATCTTTAAACATGCTCATAAGCTCCTTTGTAATGTGTTTCTATTAGTACAATAGTTAATTTTTGTAAGAATTTTTTTATAATTTCACCCACTAGATTAGTGTTAGGAAGCATTTTTTACCTTGTCTTCTTTTTATTTAATATTAGAGTCTATCTAGCTAGTTCTAGGCCCATTGTAGGATAACATTTTCTAATGCAAATCTCAATTTGAGTAGGAGTTTTTAGCAATATAGGTTTGTGATATTGCTATCAAGACTTTAACTTTGTGACTTTGACTCAAACTCATTGAGCCATGTTTCATGAGTAGTGATTCAACATGAATCCATCTCTCATGAGAATAAATGGAAAACTTAGCACTCATTGGATCTAGGTGATTCTAGGTGAAGTATTGAGACTTCCTGGGAGGTCACCCAATACTACTCCTTAAGCATGCTCAGGCTAGAGTAGTATTGGGTGACCTCCAGGGAAGTCCTAGTGCTTCACCCAGTGAGCATCACCTAGATCCAATGAGTGCTAAGCATTCCATTTATTCTCATGAGATATGGATTCATGTTGAATCACTACTCATGAAACATGTCTCAATGAGCCTAACTCAAAATCACATAGTTAAAATCCTCATAGCAATATCATAATTTGACTTGTGGAAATTATCTCCTACTTATCAATTGATGAGCTTAAGGGGATTTCTAATGAATGGTTCATAAGGAACAACACTTGGTGAAGGTTTCACAAATGGGTTTGCAAGCTTTGGGTTTAACCATGGAGGAAACTTTGTAGTTAAGTGCGCTCAGGCTGGAGTATTACTGGGATGGGTGACCTCCCAAGAAGCCCCAATGCTTCACTCCTGTGAGCATCACCTAGATCCAATGAGTGCTAAGTTTTCCATTTATTCTCATAAGAGATGGATTCATGTACTCATGAAACATGGGTCAATGAGTTTGACTCAAAATCACATAGTTAAAATCTTAATAGCAATATCATAATTTGACTTACTGTGGAAATTATCTCCTACTTATCAATTGATGAGCTTAAGGGGCTTTCTAATGAATGGTTCATAAGGCACAACACTTGGTGAACGTTTTGCAAATGGGGTTGCAAAATTTTTGTTTAACCATGGAGGAAACTCCATAGTTAAGCACACTCAGCTTGGAGTAGTATTGGGATGGGTAACCTCCTGGGAAGCCCCGGTGCTTCACCCATGTGAGCATCACCTAGATCCAATTAGTGCTAAGTGTTCCATTTATTCTCATGAGTGATGGATTCATGTTGAATCACTACTCATGAAACATGGCTCAATGAGTTTGACTCAAAATCACATAGTTAAAATCTTGATAGCAATATCACAATTTGACTTGCTGTGGAAATTATTTCCTACTTATCAATGTAGGTTTGGTTAGTACTTGGATATTGTATTGATGATGATTTTTCTCATTACTGACAACATATACTTATGTGATCATGATATACATATATTATGTATATTTCATGATATTATTAGTACAATGAATTACTTGGTGCAAAACTACTTACACTATATGAGATTAGGATTATGTTCATGGATGAGTGTAGATGTCACATCTATATTGACTTTAGTTTATGTTTAGTATCCATTGAATTATAGATCATTCAGAAAAGACTAGTAGAAGACAAATGTACATGAAATAGTGATAGAGTCAAGTTATATTTTGTCACAGAGGTGTTAGGATCTACCACAAACAAAATAAACAAGTACATGTAAATATAACCAATATCAAAAAATTTAATTAGTCACATAGAAGAGAACACAAGACACAGGGATTTAATGTTGTTCACCCAATCCCTTATCTTGGGGGCATTACCCACAAACTCCCATAGAAATAATCTAGGGGGAAACCATATCAAATAATCCTCTAAGTCTAATTAGGTTCCACATCACAACAATCTCGTACTTGGAGACTATTTAGACTCCATAACAATAACCTCCCACTTGGAGACTGATCATAGCACCACTAAACCTATAGCTCCCACTAGAATATCAAACCGCCCTAGAATCTTCTATTCTTTTATTTTGTTCAGTCTAAAAGACCAACCAAAGATGAAGAGGAGTTCAACTTCTCCCTTGTTACTACCTTGGTAAACATTTCTACTTGATTATCATTTGTATGTATCTTCTCTAGATTTAACTCTCCATCATCCAAACCTGACTAAATGAAATGGTACCATGACTATATGTGTTTTGTCTTTAAATGTAGAGAAGAATTATTTGCAAGATGGATGGCACTATGGCTATCAGTAAACAAATAATTATCCCTCTATGGGTGTCTAAATTTTTCCATGAAGAAATGAATCCATTTCATCTCCTTGGCTACCTTTATAGCACCAACATACTCTTCCTCTGTAGTGGATAAATTATTCACCTTCTATAACCAAGAAACCCAACTCACTGTTGTCCCACCAACAATAAACACATAACCTATAGTACTCTATCTAGTATCAATATCCCCTACCAAATGTGAATCAACATAGCTTTGTAAATTAGTAGTAGAGCCCCCAAAATGTAAACACTTACTGGATGTTCCTCTCAAATATCTGAGAAACCATTTGATTGCATTTCAATGCTCAATTCTAGGATGACTCGTATACTTGCTAACAACTCCCACTACATGTGCAATATCTAGCTTAGTACATACCATGAAATACATCAAAATTCCTATAGCTAAAGCATAGGATACCTTGAACATTTTGTCGCCCTCTTCCTATGTCTTGGGACACATCTCTCCAAGTAGTCAATTTTTAATGACTAGGTAAAGGTGTGCTGACAGCTTTAACATTCTCCATAGAGGAACGTTGCAACACCTTTGCAATATAATTAGTCTAAGATAAAGTCAATTTTCTATTTTTCCTATGTAAGAAAATCTTCATACCAAGGATTTATTTTGTTGTCCCCAAATCCTTCATAACAAATGAATGTGCTAACTGCCATTTCAGCCCCTTAATGTGATCCATGTTAGAACTAGCTACAAGCATATCATCAACATATAAACATAAAATAATGTAGCTATCATAAGCTAACCTCGTAATATATAAAAAAATGGTTAGAATAACACTGAGTGTAACCATGCTTATGCATAATATTGTCAAATTTAAGATACCATTTCTAAGGTGCTTGCTTCAAGCCATATAAACTTTTCTTCAATCTAAACACTAAGTTCTCCTTACCTTTGACCTCAAATCCTTGTGGTTGTTTCATACATATCTCTTTATCCAAATTTCCATGAAGAAAGGTTGTTGTAACATCAAGCTACTCCAAATGCAAATCTTCAGTAGCCACAATACTTAAAATAATATGAATAGAAGTCATTTAACAATAAGACAAAATATCTCATCAAAATCAATGCCCTTTCTTTGTGCAGATCCTTTTACAACTAACCAGGCTTTAAATATTTTCTTACGTCCATCCTCTTCTTTCAATATATAAACCCATTTATTATGTAAAACCTTTTACCTACATGCAACTTGCATAAATCCCAAGTCTGATTTTTCAGCAAAGAGTCCATTTCTTATCATCAAAGATGGTCATTTTATCTCCAACAATTTCATCTCAACATTTTTCATTAGAAAGGAAGCATGAATAAGGTAGCAAATTGTTTGATTTTGCCTCCAATTATAGGAATATGTATGGTATTAGAATCTTACAATCACCAAATATAAAATTGGGCCCACTTGTATAGACATGATAATTTTTTTTTGATGTTTATACTCAGCTTGTAGAAGGTAAACATGTGAATGATTATTACTTGCAAGATGGAATGCTTTGCCACTTTGACCAAATTTGCATTCCTTAGGAAGAACATAATAAGTTAATATGGGAATTAAGCTCACTAAAGTAAGGTTGTTGGTTATTTTGGAATAGGTAAGACTACAACCATATTGAAAACTCATTTTTACTGGTGAAAAATGAAAAAAATATGATAGAATACATTTAAGCATGTACAACATGTGCCATTGCAAAGCCTAAAAATCATAAGTTGGGTTCATATTTATTACTTCCTATCCTAGATAAACCTTGGCATTCAATTTCAATGGATTTTATGTCTGGTCTTCCTACCACTAAACATGAGCATCATTGTTTATATGTTGTAGTTGATAGATTTTCAAAAATGACTATCTTGGTGGCTTGTAGAAAAGTAATCTCTACAGAAAAAACTACAAAACTCTTTTTTGAGCATGTTTGGGTTCATTTTGGATTACCAAAAAATATTATTTCACATAGGGATAGTCAATTTCTTAATAAATTTTGGTCTTCATTATGGGCAATAATGGACACAAAACTAACGAAGTCTGCTTCTTTCCACCCCTCAAACAGATGGTTAAACAAAGGTTGTTAATCAAATTATTATACAAATCCTATGTATGTATCACTCCAAACATCCCTATACATGGGATGAGAGCCTTCCATATGTACAACATAGCTACAAGAGGGAAATTCATAGTTCAACTTTCCATAGCCCATTTTAAGTTTGTCTTGGATATCATCCCTTAGCACTAATAAATGATTTGATTCCTACTATGAAACTTGACTTCATACCATGCTTGGATAAGGAGAAGGAGAAAGCAATGAAGTTCATTGATAGAATTCATCATTTCTAGGAGTAAGTTCATGAAATTTTAGAGAAGACCATTTAGAAGTATAAAGAAAGGCATGATGAGCATCAAACTCCTCATAATTTTTAGGTTGGGGATAAGGTATGGTTACATTTTAGAAGGAACACTTACAAGACCCTCGTAGGAAGCCTCATCCTCTTCACTATGGTACCTATAAGATTATAAAGAAAGTTGGTGAAAATGAATTTGAACTCAACTTGCCTCCATTTTTGGGTGTTCACCCAATCTTCAATGTAGAACTGTTGAAGCCATATTTCCCTCCTTTACTAGATATTGTAGATGTTGCTAAAGAAATCAATCATAAGAGATGAATGCATAATTTTTTAATCCACTTCAAAGTGATCAAATTTTGGATATTTTCATGAAGAATTTGAGGAATAGTAAAATCTATTTGTACCATGTGGTAAAAGCAAGACAATTTGTTCAATAGGAAAAATAACTTACACGTGAACAAATCCAACTTCATTTTCCACATCTGATGCAAAGTGTGGATGGAATAGGGCCCATTTCCTCTCAAGGAGGAAGGAATGATCAAAACATATTGTAGGAAGATGTTGATGGTGTTGTCATAACTAAAAATGGAAAAAAATTGAAATTTTTTTTTTTGGTATTTTCTATGTTCTAGACTAATTTTGCATTTTTGGAGGCCTTTAGGGTATTTTTGGGCTAGGCTTTAGTGACACTAAGAATTCATAGCTATGCTTAAGAGTTTGGAAAATAAATGTAGAATTTTAGCAAATCTTTCCATAAATTATGATAGTTCATGATTTTGAGCTATGAGTAGAAAGTTATGACTTCTAGAAGTAGACATAATTTTTAATATAGATTTTTGTATTTTTAATAGTTGTTAGAGTTTATTTTGTAATTAATTAGATGGTAGACTTTTCATTTTCATTTCCAAGGAATAATGATGACCCTTGGGATCCATCAAAATTGTATAAACTATTTTTTATAAAAAATGAATGGATCACTTTTTGGCTTGCAGAAATATTTACTATTGCATTTTAATTACTTTCAACTTAGTCACAATACTACAAGTTCTACACTAGGTATTGTAATTTCTAAATTCCTAATTCAAATCAAGTTAGATGTAAACTTTAGTTTTCTTTCTAACCATTGAAACTATTGTAAGCCTTAACATGGAAGACTTGTAATAAGTCATTTAAATCCTCTAACAAGGTATCTCTCAGAATGATATCAAAATCCTCTAGTGAGTTAGCCTTGATAGGCTACTATAATCCTAACAAGTTATAAACATTCCTAATATGATGCATTCTTAGAAGGAGCTTGTGAAAGACTTTAATAAGGCGCCCGTTTACTGGAAAGGAAATGATAGTAGGTATATTTCTCCCACCCTCCATGTAAAAATATTTGTCTCATTGATGTATACATTTGTGTTTGATATTGTATGGTTTTACTGTGTAGCTTTTATTATTTCTTTAATAGTAAAAGTGTTAGGGATAAATTTTATGTTTAATCTACTTCCATCTGTAGATGCTTAAAATTGTCCCTAAACACCATATTAATTAATTTTAATATTGCCCATGAAATTGTAATTAATTATTAATTAATTAATTATATTGCTCACATTCCTCTACTTATTTAATTAAATTAATTAATTAAATGAGTTCATTCTCTTAAGTATCTAAATCTAATTTAAATACTCCTAGCCTTAATGTGTTAAATTAATTTAACACATGATCCTCCATCTTCCCCTTTTTTTAAAATAAATTTTATTTATTTAAATCCTCACATCATATTAATTCCTCTAAACCCATGATTCAATTAAATCTCATTTAATTTAATCTTAAGCCTAACCTAGAGCCTAGCCTATAACCATCATTTTCATCCTCTTAAGCCTACTTCTTCTCTAATCCAACTTAATCATTTTTAATCATCTCCCTAATCCCCCTCATTAGCCTAAGAGTGTGCTCACACACGTGTGAGATGGCATGCCTACACACTCTTGTCTCCCACTCTTCTTCTCAAGTTTGCTCACACATGTGTGAACAAACTTTGAATTCTTGACCATTTGCATGGCTTGCATGTCACCTTATGTGGCATCTACATGGATGCCACCTCACCAAGCCCTCCCTCAAGCCTATATATAGAGGGCTTGTCTCAAGCATTTTCATCTCCAATTATTGCATTGTTACCATGCCATTTTGAGTTTTGAGTTTTCATGCTTAGAGTTTTGCATTGTAACTTGATTTGCATAGAGATTTCTAAAATCATACTAACAATTTGGTAGCTGATTTAGTTTTCTTCATGCATTGTTAATCTAGTTTCTTCATGCATTAGCATCTCCATCTTAGTTTAGCTTGCACATTTCATTAGTTTCTTGGTTAAATTTCACATTTTATCATTGAATACCCTCAAGTATGGCTACTTCCATAGCTATTTCTTGAGGTATTTCTCATCTCATTTAGCCTACGTTCATATTGCATTTGCACTCACATTTGCATAATCATTCAAGAGATTCATACTTTTGTTGTGTTTGGGAGAGCACACCAAACATACCCCCATCTTAACACACCAACAAGGCCTCTTATGGGTGCCTTTTTTGAGCTGTAGAGGTGGCTGGAAGATTAGGTTTTTTAGCTTCTTAGGGTTGCAAAACCCAAGCAAGCATTAGTTAATGTTTGTTCTTTTCATTTTGATAAATCTTTGATGCACTTTAAAGGTTTTTAACTAATGTTTGTTTGTTAACCCATGCTCCTAACATGTCACATTTTCTAGCACACACCATCAAGCAAAAGGTTTTGTATAATTGGGCATACTAATTGACCCTCCTCTTAGTACTAGTTGGGACCAATAGAGACTATGCAAGAAATTGGGCAGAAATCTAGGAAGAAGAAAATAAGATTGATGAGTGCTTTTCATTGATTACAAAAAGAGATCCTAGAGGTAAGAAACCACCTTTTTTTTGGCATTACAAAGAGTCTAGTTATTTTTCTTTTAGATGTCCTAAGAGAGAACCTAAGATGAAACCTAGAAAACTTAACAAGTCAAAAGTTGCTAAATATTGCTTGTATTTGAATGATGATGAAACTAGAATTAAGGAAATTAACTTCTTAGACAATGATGGTGAAGATGAGATGGGATTTTTTTTCTATTAAGAAAGAAAATACACTTTTAGAGAAAAAGGATACGATTTGATAATAGATAGAATATGTTCACATAACAACAGGTGATAGAGATAATTTTTTTGAGTTTACTAGATATGATGATTGTGTAGTCAGAGTTGGTAATAATTCACCTTGTCCTATTAGAGGAAAAAGATCCATTAATCTTGATGGTAAGACTTAAATTGAGGATGTATATTTTTTCTATGGTTTGAAAGATGACTTGTTGAGTGTTGGACATCTTATTAATGAGGGATATCATTTGTAATTCACCAAGAAACCATGTACAATCAAGGATAAGCATGGTAAATTGATTTCCATAGGTACAAGAATAAGAGGCAATATTTTTAATTAAATCTTACTTAGATAAGTTGTTCCATTGCAAAAGTGGATGATAGTTGGTTATAGCATAGAAGATTTTTTCACATAAATTTTGATAAGATAGTGAAGGTAAGAAACTCTAATGCTATAAGAGATATACCAAATATTTTAAAACCTTCTAACATGATGTGTAAGTAATGTGTGATGGATAAGTAGAAGAAGATTTTATTTCCTAGAAAGACATTTACTAATTCAAAAAAGTTAGAAATTGTTCATATAGAGCTATGTGGTCCTATAAAGAATAGAACTTTCTTTGGTGAGAGGTATTTTATTCTTTTCATTAATAATTTTATAAGGATAATGTGGGTTGCATTTTTAAGGGGGAAATATGAGTCTTTTCATAAATCCAAGCTATTCAAGGCTAAACTTGAAAATAAATTTGGTATGAAAATAAATTGATTAAGGTTTGACATGGGAGGAGAATTCACATCTAATAAATTCAATGTTTTTTTGAGGAAAATGGAATTCATAGGAATATTTCAACACCTAAGACTCCATAGGAAAATGGGATAGTAAGAAAGAAGGAATATGACAATAGAAAAAAAAAAGCTAAAGCATTTTTTCGTGAGGGCAAAGTATTGCATGTTCATTGGAGAGAAGTAGTTATTATAATAGTATACACTATAAAAAAAGTTTAGATTAGACAAGGAAAGAGAAATGTTGATGAAAGAAAGAGTTTAAGTGGAGGAGCATTATTTCTAAGATGAAGACTAGTATTTTGATTAAGTGATAAACAAGATTGTATTTCAAAATCCACAAAAAAGGTAGAATATGTTGCAAAAGGTAACAATTATGTGGATGAATCAAATGTTGAAGGGTATTTGTATTGTATTTTTAAAGCCTATTATTGTGTATTATGATAACACAAGTAAAATAAGCATGTCAAAGAATACTATTTTACATTCAAAGACTAAACATATTGCAATTAAGTGTCATTTTTTGAGAGAAAACATTACAAAGAAGGAGATTAGACTAGAATACTTGAGTACAAAAGAATAGATTGCATACATATTTACAAAACCATTGGATAATGACACCTTTGAGTATTTGATATGTATGTTTGGGGTGATTCCTCAACTTGATATATAGTAATTGGCACATTGTCTCATCAATCTATTATAATCATAGCACTATTCATACAACTGGATTTGATGCTTTATAGTGGTCCTTAGAGAGAGTGGTCATAGTAAGAAAAACTACTAATAAATGTCTTATGATTTGTTTTTAGTAGCATAAAAATATTTTTTAACACTTGAAATATTTTAGGTTGCATACGGCTTGATCCAATAAAAATACTTTGATGAGGGTGTTCATCAATTAGGGAGAACTTTTTAGATTGTATTTGGCATATTGGTACTGTTGGGACTCAAAATTGAAGCACTGATTTTGAGTACCATTTTGAAAATTGAGTCTAATTAAACCCTGCATATGTACCTGGCTATCATTTTAAGGCCTATGATGTGTTTCATTTTTTTAACACCTTTCATTCTATGTATGCATCCATCCCATGATGATAAGTTTTCATTCAGAACTATTTCATAAAGCATCATTTTGAGCATTTGAGAAATCTACATTTTTCCCTGAGTGTTAAATAGTGATAGGAAGCCTAGTATACAATTGAATATCTTGCACCCAACCAAGTTTCATGACTCACCACTTTGGGAATGTTTAGTATACATATCATAGAACCTATGTTTCATATTCCAAATTGTCTTGATATGTTTTGACTAGGTTTGAAATTCCTCAAAGTTGGTAGTTCATTGTTGTCATGTTGGTGCACATCGTTCAAAATTTTAGAAAGCCCCATTTGACTAGTTATAATTGTAAACGAGTAGACTAAAATTTGAAAAATCTTATTCCATTGCATTCTAAGGGTTAGAGACTTTCTATGTCTAGTTTTCAAATGCAATTCCAAATGCAATTTCTAAAGTTTTATTAGTAACAAGATATATGAATTCATTGGTAGCCTTATTCGAGATGCTATAAATTTGAAAGCATGATAGATTGAGCCAAATGGATTGTAACGTTAAATTCTATGATTAAAATTCTACAAGTGTGTCTGTTTGCAAGTTTTGACGAATCCGTATGTACACCTTCCTAAGACCATTCTATTTGCAAAAATCATTGTTTTGACAGTTTGTTCAGTTCTACAATTCCAAGTACCCAATTTTGAAAACCTACCAGATTTGACTAATTATTTATCATGAGCCTAACTTGAATACTCATTTTATTAATGTAGAAAAGAAGGAATGCTCAAGGTTTCAAGCCCCCAAGTGATGATGTGACTTGTTTTCAAAGCCAAATCCAATTGTAATTTATGTCTTTGACATGTTTGAATTGCAGGATAGTTTGGAGGAGATAATTTTAATTATTAATAAATTTTGACTTTGATCCTTTCATGAGGTGAAATATTGACAGTGTGGAAGCATATAGAACAAAGAATAAATGTTTCAAGTGTCAGATTTTGGTTACTTGATTCAAGTAGTTTTTAAAGCTAGTCCTAGGGCCTCTTGATGCAAAATGGACAATATGTGATGGTGAGAAAAAATGAGTTTTAAATGGTCTGATCAATGATCCAAATTAATCTAAATCAATTCAAGAAAGATCAACCAGGACATTTCTAAGAGATATGTTGTCTGAGTATGATTTTTTTTTTGGTCGGGCCCATTTTGGCACTCGGCCAATTTTCATCAGACTGATATGACATTGGGGATTGAAAGTGTTCAAAAGATGTTATAATTACTCTTTTTCTTTAAAGTGCATGATCATAGCAAATCAAGAGTATGTGGTGTTAGTTTGCAACATAAAAAAGAATAATATATTTGGAGACATTATTTTGTTATATCTCCCCACTAACAAGGTTCTTACATGAAGACTGACTTTTAAGGTGTGCCACAAAGCATAGAGAGGATTTTTCAAATATGGACACATGCACATCAATGAAAATTAAAGAAATATTTTAAAGAGAGACACTAGTGAATGCAAGAAGATTCAATTTAACTCTACAATGTAAGGATGAATGCAAGTTTTTTCCTAATGTTTTGAAATATACAACAATAATTTTTTGAGTATGAAAGAGGCATGCATTTTCAATTTGATTGCATGTTAGGATGTGTGGTCTGATATTTATGATTTTGGTCTAAGAATATGATGAATAGAGGACAACTAGATCATTTAGCAATAGTTGATAGTTGGACTTACATAATCTCTACAAGATCAAGCGCTTAGGTTTTCACTTGATCTCTTCTATCCGGAAGAAATTACTAAAAGTAAATGCAGGAATTTCCCTATACATTGAGTGACTATGATGGAATTTTGGGCATCTAAAAGTTTAGAATGGATGTATAGGAAGCCATTGAAAAAAGGGCATTGTTTCTAATTGGATGTCTAAAATGGCAAGACAGCTACTTAACACAACCAAAATAAGAGAGACTATGATTTCTTAGAGCACTGAATGGGCCATAATGAGGATTTCATGATAGATTTAGCATTGTGTTGATATTTCATGAGAAGTGTAATTGAAACCATGATGGGTTGGTTGAAGTGGATCTCATTTGCTATCAAACTAGAGGGATTATATGCAAGAGCACCAACATCTTTTCAAGGGAAAAAACCACTGTTGTACTTGAGTATCATATTGTTATTCTTTCACTTGGAAAAATAGCTTTTAAAGGTATTCTTTTCTTAGTAATACCTTGTCATATCCTTGATGGTTAAATGGGGTCTGAATTTGAGATACCGACTCTAACGGATATAAAGACCAGAAGCAGATAACTGAATTTTAACTAAAGTCTTAGAAAATTATTGTGATTGATTTCCAATGATCAATGCCAAGGGGTGATCTATTTATTAGTTTTCTAGGTGTCGAATGAGCTTTGTGGAAAAACTAAATGATGGAATTGTATTAGGAAACAAAGTATGGAAGACATTGATAATATGAATAGTGAGGTGAGATACTTGTTTCTACTTTAATCAGAGCCCGATATGGTCAATAAAAGGATAGAGAAAGACAAAAACTTTGATTAATGGAGTGTATTTGAATCAATCTCCTACCACAGTAGTCTAGTTGAAAGGATCTTATGATAATAGGTCCAACTTGCTGATGATAATGTTTCCAATTTGTTGAAGGTTTCAAGCAAGAAGATGGGTAGTTATGTGTGCACGGTTTAAGAAAACAAGGTCTCATTATTTTTTCATTTGATTTTCATAGCCTAGTGTGCACATGTAGCATCCTTATTTTACCACTATCTACCATAGAAAAATTTAGCATTCCTAGAAACAAAGGAGATTTGTATAAAAAAATCACTGAAAAACCAAATGAATTATTTTATTTCTCTTTGTAGCCATGCAATTTTGTGTGTTGCTGACATAGACTCCCACTAAATGTGAATAATAAATAATGGAGGAAATGTTTTGCAATTGAAGATGAATACACATAAATCATATTTTCTAGGAAAGTGAAGTAAATCAAAATTGTCATCATGGAATGTGAAAAGCCAATTGCGTAGGGGTCACTTGGATATAAAATTAGAGTGGCTCCAACCATTTTATCCCACATGCATGGTGCTTGAGGCTTTCCACATGTTTTTATACATGAGAACTCCATATCCAAGTGTATCAAGTGTAAACTTATAGATAATGGAAGCCATGCTCAAGTGGGACCCAACTGGCCAACTTAGTGGACAAGTAAATTTTGACCATGATGGTTGATGATGTAGGAGATGATGTGGTGATTTCAACGACCAATTATATAGTTCAACATGGCATGCATTCCAAGATGAATGAGTTGGCAGAAGTTGACATGTGGCAAATGACTGCTATGTCATGATGATGCAGAAAAAGGTTGACTATGCATGTGACAAAGCGACATGCCACCACATCAAATGAGTAGTGACATGACACATAAATTGAGGTGTTGAGGTGGATCAAGATGCCACATGTCATGAAAATGTGACAAAGTGATATACTCAAACATGGTAGTGGATGGTGATGTGGCAGACTGCAAAAAGATGTAGTAGATTGTGCCACATGGCATGAGATCCTTGACTATTGTGATTTCACCATGGGAAGATGATCAAAAGATAAGGAATGTGATGATGCATATGATGATGAATAAGAAGTTGTCACATGGTAGCATGTAAGAAGTGAGGTGGCATTATGCAAGCCAATCAGATGGGGATAATTGCACATAGGTGGCAGAGGTCTTAGAGAAGGCTGATATGTCAATGATTGTGCAAAGACAAACTAATCAAAAAATTCCATGTGTTACATGGGCAATGAACTTAGGTTTGACCCAGATGGAAAATACAGGGAAAATGTAAAATTAATAAAAAAATAATTTTTTATTATTTTCTTAAGTTTCAATGTGTAAGGCATTTAAATTAAAATTAGTTTATATCATATAGTATGAACTTTATAAAATGGATTTTTTTAGCAAATTTAAAGGCTTTGTAAATTATTCCTAGACTTCAAGTTTCATACGATGACCTGGGCATGTCTTTTAGGCCACTAGAGAACTATTATATATTGACGAAAAGCTCTTATAGTCTACTTTATAGTTTTTTCATTAGTTTTTATACTATTACTAGGAAGCAAAAGTTATAATGGGTATTATCCAAGGTGTTTCTTATTCAACTGCATTTTGATATGGGTACTTCAGAATTAGTTTGTAGCCAAATAGTTAGATGGGTACCCACCAAATTTGGAGAGGGCCTTAGTAGTGATATTATTTTGCATCCAAAGTAGTTCAATGTGCATTTTGGTAGCATTTTGATACCAAATTTGATAGTTTATCATAAAGGGGCTTTTCTCATCACTCTTGAAATATTTTTGTGAGTTTGTTGGACACCATGATGGGATCTAATCTAGTTCTTAGTTCTAGAGAGAAGAAAGAGGTTTTGCAACATTTATGGAGATAGATTCAAGTGGACAAGTGTCTATTCTAGATCAAATCTAGGATTCCTTCCTCTTCTATATCTTTCTTTCTTCTCTAATTGTACATCATTGATTCAAGATTTTTTGACAAGTTCCATAGTTGTGGTTCCACTATTCTTTCATCAAGTTTTCTTTGTATGAATAATAGTAATGAAGTGTAGTGTATAGTTTTGATCTATCTAGAATTTTATGAGTCTTTCATGCATCTTGAATGTACTTATTTCAAAGGAATTAATACAAAGAAAAACAAGTTACTTAGTTTGATTCTGATTCTTGTCTCCTATCTCTATTGTTTGCAATCTTGTGTGGTTTATGGCCAAAGAACATAGATCCAACTACATCTCATTTTGGGTTATATGTCTTTATGTTTTTTCCTTTGATTCAAAGAATCAAGTAAATGCTTATTTCTCTTGGAAAGGTTTTGGATTTCATGAGAAGGATATTTGATGAGTATGAGTTGTAGATTGAACATAGGTGTCTAATTTACAAAGTAAAAGGATAGATCATCAATACCTAATGTATGTTGTGATTTATGGAATAACCAATGTATAAGACATTGATCATTCTTAGGATCTGCATGCATATTATTATTTCATATTTGGATTTTTTTGATATTAATAAATTAAACAATATCCATTTCCTTTTCATATTGTAGAGATAAAAAGGATAACCCACACTTAGCTTGTCAATCTCATAGGTTATTTTACTAGATATCTCATACTATTTTCATTTGCATAAGCAAAGAAGATTTAGGGTTTTATCTACTTTGTCTAAATTTAGATGTATGTTTTGGCAATTGATACCATATGAACATATCTGAGGTCTACTCACCTAGCTTTTGTAGAGCCTAAAGTGAAGGGGTTCAGCCTTATAGTTGGCTTGGGTTCTAGAAAAATTGTTTCTATCATAGGAGATATCTCCTTAGATGAAATCTTGTCTTGGCTATCTAGTAGTTTAAATATTTGTTAAACAAGAGTCAACAAAATTGTAGGGATGTATTGAATCTTCTAGTAGACAAACCTTGAGGATCTAAAAGGAGATTCAATACAATAGGGAGAATTTTCTACAACAAGGTTGTGATGTGTATTCCATTTCGTTGTTGAACATTCATGTCTCCCAATAATGCTTTATTCATGAAAAAAGTAGCTTTGAGAGTTGGATTAAAATTTTGTGCTATAACCAAAGTAAGTTTATCATCAATTAGTTCAGCTATGTGCAAATTTTTGTTGTAAAGTTTAGAGTCAAGAATGATCAAATTTGTTTCTCTTTTCAAATTGTGTAAATCTCCAAATGGTGATTTGATGGTCTATAAGTTTTCCACAAACTAAAATTTTGGCTTAGATTTGTCAAGTAATAAACTATGTTTAAAGATTTTGTCTCACAAATTTGAGTGGTGACTCTCAAGGATCTCTGTATTAGTTGCAAATTGGTTTCATCTGAATGTTTAAATGACTTTCAACATTTTTCTGGGCATATCTGAAGCTTTTGATATAGTTCTTGAAGAAGAAAGTTATATTTCTTGATTTACAAGTTTTAGTATTGTATGCATGTGTTGTTTTATGGAAATTAGAGTGTTAAAAAATAGATCACACCAATCATTTCTTTGTCCTATTTAAGGAGGTGGTGGCTCTACATGGTTTTTATGTATGGTATAGAGAAGTTCATGTTTGCATTAGTGCCAAATCAAAAGATCTAGTTGCAACATCAAAACTTAAAGGTATTTTAATTTTCACGAGTCTTCTTTTCATGAAAATTGAGTGACAAAAATTGTTTGCCTCCATTTAGTGATTTTAGCACTAAGGATAAAGGTAGAAATTGTTTCAAAATAATTTGAAACTTAGATCTGAAAATGGTTTTTTACCAAGTCATCAAAGTGTGCTTGAAGAAGTTGTTATCTTGAAAAAGGAACTCTGTAATCAGATCATTACTTTCATAAGAAATACAGTAGGAAGTATACAAGGTCAAACTATTTTTCAAGTTTACATGAAGTTTAAGTTAGCACTCAGGGATCTTCATTTTTCTCTATGACCTAAGAAGTCTTCATGGCCCATTGTTTTCCAAGAATTTTTCATGCCTAACTTAGTTCATTGGCCAACATATTTGAGATTGCAAAAGGATATAATTAAAAAATATTATCAAGAAGATGGAGAGTGATTTGTATAACAATAGATATCATATTGAATCTTATAATAGCGATAGTGAGTGTGCTAAAAATCATAATGAATGTGATGAATCCATAGATGATGATAATTTATCTTCTAATTTTGAAGAGAAATATTAAAGTTTTAGTGAATTAGATGGTAGTATTCAACATGAGAAGGATGGATATATAACTAAAAATGAATCATGTAACAGTACATATGAGAGTGAAGAAATCTCTAACAATAGTAGGGATAACTCTTCTTGTGATGAAAATGAATATGGTGAGGTACCTAGTGTTGAGCTATTGTGTAGAGAAGAGGAAACATGTTGTGGTAAGTTTTCTGATTTTTCATATTGTTTTACTAATGATACTACTGCTATAAGTGTTCCAGATCATTCAAATTATGATCATAGCCAAGGAGAATTGACTTGTGATGAAGTCTTATTGAACACTAATTTTTTTTCAGTCCTACTGGCTCATGACTTTGAAAGGTATGTAAATGTTTCTAAGGATGCTCATGTTTTCACTAGTTATGTTTTCTCATATGATGAAGTCAATTCCCTAAAATTTGATGTTGAAGAAAATACAAAATCAGAATATTTGTGTCAAGTTTTGGAGGTGTATTGATAGTAGTACAAGTGCCAATACTCATGATGACTTAGCTAGTGTGGAGAATACTACTAAGGGGAGATTTAATACTGATTCAAATTCTTCTCACACTAATTTTGTTGCAATAAGCTTTGATTGTTCATATGAAGAAAGGAAAGTGCTAGAAATTGTGATTCTAATTTTGAGTTTTCCTTTTGTGTTGATGAGTCCCATGATGATAAGTTTGATAGATTCAACATTTATTCCAATAAATTGTTGGAAAAATAAAATGATAGTAATCAAAATGCTATGTGTAAACACCTTCATGATAGTTCTTATAACTTGGTAACTAATCTGTTGTTTGATGAATGTGAAGGTGTTTTAGAACATGTTAAATCTAATTGGATGAGAAATAACATTGAAAATGAGGATAAATTAGATTTCATATATCCTCCAGATCTAGTTACACAAGGTGAGTTGCAAATCCATGATGTATTTAACTCCTCAAATCAAGTAGAATATGAAACCTTTGTGTTTCCATTGGATAGAATGCATAAGTCTTTTAATGGAAATGAATTCCAATATGATGATGAAGTCCAAGAGCATGCTGATCCATTCTTTCATAGTGAGCATTATGATGATTTTCACTCTATTTTTTTCATACACTATGAAAGTGAAGAGGTTGAGTTTGTTTTGCCCAATGAGTTGATTAAGGATGCTAATCTGATTGGTAAAACTAATGGAAATTATGTTTCCATCTTACCTCATGAAATTTCAAATGAAATTCAGGTGTATGATAGAGGTAAGAAGTTTTTTTGAAGTTTTGGTGGCCCAAGGGAATCATTTGTACAATTTACGAGTAGTTTTCTTGCTTTTAGTATAGTTTTTCAAGAGAAGTTTTGGCATGATCTTATTCTTCCATAGATCTAGATCATTTTCATGCCCACAAGGGACATGCATCCCCTAAAAAATTCAATGTTGGGACTCAGAATTGAACCACTAATTTTGAGTACATTATGAAAATTGAATCTAATTAAGCCCCTATAAGAGCTTTTCATGCATATGTACTTGGTTATCATTTTGAGACCTATGATGTGTTTTATGTGTTTAACACCTTTCATTTAGTATATTTATACTTCGTATTATGATAATTTTTCATTCTAAACCATTTTGTAAAGCATCATTTTCAACGTTTGAGAAATTTGCATTTTTACCTAAGTGTCAAACAATGACAAGAAGTCTACTTTGCAATTGAATATCTTTCTCCTAGATATAAGTTTCATAACTCTCCACTTTAGGAGTGTTTATTATGCATATTAGAGAACCTATTTTTAATATTTTGAATCATTTTGATATGTTTTGACTAGGTTTTTAATCCCTCAAAGTTGGTAGTTCATTACTATCATGTTGATGCACATTGTTCAAAATTCTAGGAAGCCCCATTTGACCAGTTATAACTTTGAACCAATTGATTAAAATCTAAAAATTCTTATTCCATTGAATTCTAGGGGTTAGGGACTTGCTATGTTTCAATTTTGAGCCTATAACGAATTTGTTTGACTAGTTTTCAAACATGACTCCAAATACAATTTCTAAACTTTTACTAGTAATAGGATATACAAATTGATCAGTATACCTATTTGGGATACTATGAATTTGAAATCATGATATATTGATAAAAATTGATTGTACCACACTATATTCTCTAATAAAAATTCTACAATTTTGTCATTTTGCAAGTTTTGATGAATCCATATGGACACTTTTCTGAGACCATTTCATTTGCAAAAACATTGTTTCGATAGTTTGTTTAGTTTTGCAACTCCTGTTGGTAATATAAGAGGAGTACCTAAGAGGGGATAGGTGAATCAATTACCACTAAAAAAATTCCAAATCCCTTAGATATCAAGAATAAATTCCTTGAAAACATACAACTTGATTAGAACTACAAATAAATTGTTACTCAGTTAATAAAGAAATCTAATATATTAATGTGCATTAACCTTTAGTAACTTAGTTATAGAAAGATAAATCAATAATAAAATAATACAAACACATGAGACACAAATATTTAATGTGCAAACCCAATTTGGGAAAACCACCAATGCAACTAGTTACAACTTTTCACTATTTTGAAGTGAGTGTTCTTAAGAGCCAACCCTGTTAAAATACAAAAAATACTATTACGTGTGACCTTGTTAAAATATTTAAATCACCCTATTAGGAGTGACCTTGTTAGAGGTCTTAAGACACTTCAATCTATAAATTCCATCTTGCTAAAGGATTTACAAAATGATTGTTAAGTCAACTCTATTAAGATATTTCTTCATTACTACAATTGTTAGAGATAATCAATGATTGACCTAATTTATGAAGCAACTGTATTGCAGATTTAGATCATTTTTCTAGTTTATCTTGTAGATCCTTCCTCATCAAAATATTCTTTGCAACTACTTGGATATTATACCCTTAATCAAATATCCTTCTCTATTCACATCTTATCTTCTTCAACACTTGTACAATATTCAAACCACATATTGACCTTTTATATATATGAAATGTAATGTCAAGTCAGCTTGAATATACTTACAAATAAATAATTAACATCCACTAAGTTATCTTGCATAAATTAAAAAAAATTATTTTGATGCAGGTCAACTTAAATTGAAACTGAGTCCCTTGGTTACTATTGAGTTCCTTGGTAACAAACCTAACTTGGTTTACACTAAAATTCTAACTTGGTCACAACTAAACTCCTTTGGTGACCAACCTTTCTTGGCTTCAGCTAGATTACTGAACTTTTCTTTTGCTTGGCTGATACATGAGTCTTCTAAGCTCAACTTCAACTAATAGTGGTTCGTTAGAGTATAACATTTGTGTAACATCAATGACAATATACAATTGAATAATTATTATAAAAATCTCCCTCTTTAGTATTCATGGCAACACAACATGTCATTATACAAAGAAAACTTAGAGCAATCAAATGATTTATAAGTTTTTATAATATCCTTAGTTTCATTCTAGCTCTCTATCTATCCTTGAGAACTCCCTTTGAGATTCTCCCTCTTCCATCTTATCTTCAAACTCCATCAAATCATGTTCTCCCTCTTTTAGATATACAGACCATATCTTTTGATCAATCTCTCCCTCAATGAATATATGGCATGATTAAATATCTCCCTCTTTGATATCACATGCCAAAGACTTGACACGGTGCTTTTACGATGTACTTGATGCACTCATTCATATGAGATTGTCTTTGACATCTTTGCATCAATTTAATAATTCTTCAATGAAGCTTGGTTGATGCATCACTAATCTATACTCTAGTGACCATCAAATAGGGGAATGACCCCTAGATTTCCTCTTAGATACAAAAATGCATCCTAAGATAAAGGTTTGGTAAAAATGTCAACAACCTACTTTTTGTGTTAATATATTCCAATAAAACCTCTTTATCTTGAACTAATTCTCTTAGAAAATGATATTTGATTGCATTTTGTTTTGTCTTGGTGTGCATCACTAGATTTTTGGATATGTTGATTGAACTTGTGTTATCACAATAGATAACCACTAGATCCTTGATTTCTTCCTTCATCCCTATTAAAAATTTCTTGAACCACATTATGTTGGAATAATCAACTACAAATACAACATATTCAACCTCTATTGTAGACTAAGAGATGTAATTTCGCTTCTTACTTGTCCAAGATGCTAACCTCTTTTTGAGATAGAATGCTCATCCATTAGTGGTCTTCCTATCATCAATACTTCCAACCCATTTAGTATCAGTAAAGGATTTCAACTTGAAGTTTCGATTGGGACTCAAAATTGAAGCTTTGATTTTGAGTACCATTTTGAAAAACCAAGATAGATTAAGCCCTTGTAAGCACTTATCATGCATATGTACTCAACTATCATTTTGAAGCCTATGAAGTGTTTAAGTTCTTCCACACCTTTCATTCAACATATGTTTGCATCCCATGATGACAAGTTTCTTTTGGCCACTATGTTCCCCATTCAGCCCATTATTGATAACCGATCTAAGAGATCTTCAATGGGTCATATTCTTTACTATGGGTTAACACACATTTTGGGTAGTGATTAACATAAGTATTATCCCATTTCATCATTTAAAAAAGTCACTTTCATGCATGTTCTAAAATAATGAAGGTATCTTTTCTTCCCTTCAGAAATTAGAAAAATTAGTTTGTGACAAATGGGTTTGTTCCATGTGGCAGTGCAAAAATTTGTGTGTTATCCCAATTCACCATTTTGGAAAGGCACTTTTCAGAAGTCTGTGAAATAACAAAATTGTATGGTGTTCTTCTACCGTGCATTGAAAATTATGTCAACCATTAGATTTTAGAGATTCCTTCATCAATGATTTTTTTTTAACCATTCATTGGGAGACTTTTTCTAGCATCTGGGTTGTCCATTTCAAATGGATGATTTATATTGATGGTTCATTTCTTGGGGGAAAGTCAAATTTTTCTCATGTAGGTCAATTGTATAGGTGTATGCGAGTGGATTACTGTGTGTGTTATCCCACGCTGCATTTTTTAGTATGGATTTTTTTTATCCCACATTAAGAAAGTGACAAACTTTTGAGCTTCTTAAGTACCTAGGTGCTCAATAATGACTTGTCTAAAAGGTGAGATCCTTTTGAGACACAAGGCTCACACATGAGGGGTCCACTCGACCAGTTGGATTGCACAAAGAAGATAATTTAATTTTGATTGCAGTGGCTAATGACAAGGTGATGACATGGATCGAAGGACAAACTATAGTGTGACAATTGTGTTGGAATTATTTAGAATAATTGAGAGGGGGTTGAGTCAATTATTCAAGGTCCATATGTACAAATAAAAATTTTCACAGCATAGTGAACTCATAGCCATAGAACATATTCATCATGCATGCATCCATTAGATCATATAATTACTTAAACTTGTAGGTTACTATCAAATCAACTTTGCAAAATGTAAGCATGAAACATAGTAGATTGAATAACACATTTGACACAATGATTTTATGTGGAAACCCAATTTGGGAAAAACCACCAGTAACATACTACTCATTCTCACTCTTCAGAAGTGATGCCCTGTGAAAGGCCAATCCTATTAAAGGTTACAATACACACTCTTAAATGTGACCTAGTTAAAGGATTTCAATCACCCTATTAGGAATGAGCCTTGTTAGAGGACTTTAGATCATTCACTTGGAATGTCACCCAATTAAAGGATTTACAAATGATTGTTTATAGGTCAACCTTAATCCAAAGGATTTACCCTAGACTGGTATAATGATTAGAAAGTAATAGTAAGGCCTGATCTAACAACAACTTACAACACACTTGTAGATTAAAAATCTCTATTTTAGTCCTCCATTATGCTTGGCTTTCACAGACTTCAGCTCTTATAGCTTGTTCAACCTTCAAGCATAAATACCCTTAAGCCTTCTTGCTTTGCTTTCCAATAACGATCTCTTTTGTTTGGTCACTTATGAAGCAATACCTTAGACTCCTTTTCTTCCTTAGGTTCTTGCACATGACAACCTTTTCTTCTGACTAGTCATCTCTATAAATAGAAAATTAAGATCTTTTTTCATTCATCCTCTATTGTCCATTTTAGGTTTAGGTAGGATTAGGTAGGATTCAATGAATCAACCCATCTTTTCATTTTATTCCCTTATAGAAACTTTTCCTTCAATCCTCTTTGAATTCACCTAAAAAATGGTTTACCATGAATTCTGTACCACCAACTCATCATAGTTATCTTCCACATGCTTCAAAAATTCAAGAAAATAAAATAATCAACTCAGATTTATCAAATCCATGATTTAACATGAATATTGGCACTCGGCATCAATAGGTTGTCTCTTGGCTTCCATACTCTTCTTCCATTCATCATCAACTAGATCACTCAGCAAACACTAAAGTTTATAGGTGCTCAGCATCAAGTAAACTCTACTCATCTTACATTGTATCACTCGGCATACACTAAAACTTGACTTTGCTCGGCTTGCACTAACTTTTCTTGGCTCCAACTAATTTTTTTCTTAGATTGCACTAACTTTTCTCAGCACCTACTATCCACTCGGCCAAGCTTCGCAGACTCAATTCTATTTACTTGTTCTTTTGGACTTTGTTAGTGTATCCATCTTTTGCAACCTTTATTAGATAATCAATGCACTATAACATCACTACCTTAACTGATCTTTGTACTCCTTTTTCATACCATAATTCAACCTTTCCTCTAGGTGCTATTGTTATCTAATTTGATCAAAACCTCCTCATCAATCAAACAAATGATAGTACTCAAATCATCTAAGAAATTGTCTTACTAGCAAGTAGTAGGTTTGACATCTATGACAAAAATAATTGAAACACATTCTCATACTTATATCAATCTATTTTCAACAAAGTGGCATCGCGATGATGAATGACAAGATGACACGTGGCACACACTTCCAAGCTTAGCAAATAAATCAAGGTGATGAGCTAGAAAACTAGATACATGTCATGACATCACTCTATCATGATGACATGGCAAGCTACTAATGGGGATAGCGATATAATGATAGATCACCACATGGCAAGTGGGCTGAGGTCGCAGTTTTTTGACAAATGCACAAGATTTTCCCACGTGGCAAAGATCGACAGATGTCACAATGGTTAAGAAAAGACACATGGAAACCCAATCAGAGGCTGCCATATGGAAATAGGCCTGGTCAGTGGTGGTGATCTATAGACCAATTGAGTAGCACCACATGGCAAGGCTCGGTCGACCAGGTTTGACCGAAATTAAAAATTAAGGCAAAAATTGCAAAGTGCCAAAAATATTTTTTTATTCATTTCATGAATTTTCACATATAAGGATTTTAAATCAAAATTGGTTATTTTCTATAGTTGTAAGTTTAGCATAAATTTGAATATGAGCAAGAAATTTGAGCCTGTAAACCAGTTTGAAACTTGCAACTTGAAATGGTCATCGTGGGCATGTCCTTGAAGTAAATATAGGACTATTATTATCAACGGAAAGCTCTCAATGTCTAGTTTTTAGTTCTGCCATTAGAATTTTCATAGGTGTCAATGGTAAGCAGTAGTGATCAATTTTTTTTTGAGGTTTTCTTTTGAAATTACATACTAGTGTAGGAAGTTTAGATTCAATTTGTGGCTAAATGGTGACACAGGTATGCACCAAATTTGCAGAGATTCATCATAGTAGTAGTATTTTGCCTCCAAATCAGTTTGTTAGGGTTTTTGGCAAATTTTAGTAGAAAATATCACATTCCATCAAAAATGGGGTTCATCATCATTCTTGCAGATATTTTGAGTTTTTTGAAGCTGAATAATGAGAATTAGATTCAGATTTTGGTTGTATAGAGAAGAGAGAATCTTTGAAGAAGTAATGGAAGGAGATTCAAGCAAACAAGTGTCACTTCCAAATCATATCCGAGATTTATTTTCTCCTATTTCTTCTTTTTTCTTTCATTTTCTAGAGTGGTTGATTGTTGGTAGTTTTCTGGTTCTAGTCTATTGATCACAGCTATAGTTGTGATAACTACCATGCCTAACATATCTCTCTTGCATGAAAAACATTAATTGAGTTTTATAGATAGCACTAGTCTATTCAGTTGTTTCATGAGTTATTTTAATGCATCCTTTATGTATTTGTTTCAAGTAAATGAATAAAATGTAGCAAATGAGTTTATCTTCAGTTTGATTCTTGTCTCATGTTCATGTTGTTTGTAATCTTTTGTGGTTTGTGAACAAAGAGCACAAACCCAATTGCAACCTATTTTAGGTTGTATGTTTTGGTATATTTTGCTTGTGATTCAAGGAGTCATGTAAATTCTTGATTTACCATAATGGAGTTGTAGATTTCATGAATGGATAGGTCAAGTATGAATTTCATTCCTTATGCAGATGTCTAATTCACAAAGTGATAGGATAGATGTGAAGTCTTGATATCCAAGTGTGTATGTGTATGGTTTATGGAATTTCCTAATAGATAAGGCACTAATCAACTATAGGATCTATATATTATTTTTTCTCATATCATGGTTATTCTAAAATCAATATATTAATCAAAGTCTTTTCCCTTTTAAGTTGAAGAACTGAAATGTTTTTCCCTCACTTAGCTTATCAAGCTCATAGGCCATGTTATTGGCTAGTTCATGTCTTTGTTATTTTCATAAGCAATAGAAGAATTGAGGTTTCAATTTGCTTTATCCAGATTTAGAAAAAAAAAATTGACAACTGGTACCATATGAATGAATTTGAGGTTCACCCACCTAGTTCTTATAGAGCCTAAAGAAGAAGGAGTATAGCCTTATTGTTGGTCCTAATGTCTGAAGAGGTATGTTGAACATGGGAATTAGCTACCCCTAAATATATTTGTTCCTATCATTGGGTTATTGATTTTTTAAAAATTTAGGAGCCAAAAAAATGGCAACTCTACTAGGGACAAGGTTACAATAAGCCTTATTAAAAGGACAAGAATCTCTGGTATAAATTGCATATTTGTAGTCATGTATTTTAGCATGTTTTTCCCATCTGTGTTAGCCAACAAAATGGTGACTCTTCTGGGGATGTATTGAATCTCTCTATAGACAAACCTTGAGAATCTATAAATAGATTCAATACATTAGTTAAGAATTTTCTACAACAATAAGGTTGTGAAGTGTTTTCCATTTCTTTGATGAAGATTCATGTCTCCTAGGAGTTGTCTTTGTCCGTTGATAGTAGTACTTTGAAATTTGAATGTAAATTGCATTGTTACTAGTGAATTCCTCATCAATTAGTTTAGCTAGATAATATTTTAAAAGTTTGTTGCAAAATTTAGAGTCGAGAATAATTAAATGTGTTTGTTCTCTTTTCCAAGTTTGTAAATCTCCAAAAGTTGAAAGTCTAGTTCAGATTTGTCAAGTGATAAATCATGTTTTAAATATTATCTCATGAGTGTGAGTGGTGACTCTAAAGATCTCTATACTAGTTGGAAACTAGTTTTATGTAATTGTTTTTCAAGGATTTTTAGCTTTGTGTGGGCAGATCTGAAGCTTTTTAATAGTAGTTCTTGGAAAAGAGGTTATAAATTCTTGATTTGAGAGTGTAAGTGTTGTATGCATCTAGTGTTGTAAGAAATTAAAGTGTTATAAAGTGAATCACTATAGTAATTTCATTTTACTCATCCAAGGAGGTGGTGGCTCTACATGGTTTTTATGAACAATGTGAAGAAGTACATGTTTGCACCCATTCTAAATCAGCAGATCGAGTTGTAGCATCAACACTTGAAGGTATTTTTCTTCTCATGAGTTTCCTTTCATGAAAGTTGAATGAAAAAAATAGTTTCCTCTAATCAATGATATCAATACTAGGGAAAGAGGTAGATAGAAGTTTTGTTTCAAAATGGATTCAGACTTCAGATATGAAGTTAGTTCACCAAGTCATGAATTTGTGCTTGAAGATATTGTAGAGATAAGGAAGGAACTCCATAATCAGATTGTTAGTTTTATAAGAAATATGGTAGGAGGTATCCAAGGTCTAAGAGATTATCAAGTTTATGTGAAGTTCAAGTCAACAATCATGGGGCTACATTTTCCTTTAAGACCTAAGGAATCTTTGTTACCCATTGTTTTCCTAGAAGTCTTTGTTCCTAATTTAGTTTATTGGCCAACAAATTTAATATTACAAAAGCTTTTGAAAATTGAAGAAAATATCAAGAAGATGGAGAGTGATTTGTATAACATTGAATGCTAGGTTGAATCTTCTAATGATGATAGTGAATGTTGTTGAAAGTCAAAGTGAATGTAATAAATCCATAGCTAATGTGAATTTGTCTTCTGATTGTAAAGAAAAGGATTCAAGTTTTAGTGAATCAAATGTTTGCACTTAGCTTGAGAAAGATGGATACATAGCTGAAAATTAATCATATGATGGTATGTGTGAGAGTGAAGAAAACTCTAGTAGTAGTAGTGATAACTCTTCTTGTAATGAAAATGATTATGGTGATGTACCTAGTGATGAGGTATTGTGAAAAGAAGAGGAAACATGTTATGATAAGGATTTTGATTTTTCAGTTTTTTCTACTAATTATACTATTGTTATAAGTATTTCATATCATCTTGATTATGACAATAGCCAAGGAGAACAAACTTGTGCTGAAGTTTTGCTAAATACTAATGAAATTTTAGAACTATTGACTCATGATTGTGAGAGGTATGAAAATGTTTCTAAGGATGGTTTTGATGTCCCTTGTTGTTTTTTCTCCCAAGATGAAGTCCTTTCCAAAGTTTGATGTTGAAAATTATATAAAATCAAAATATTATGCATCAAATTTTTGAGGTTTATATGACATTAGTTCAAATGTCAATACACATGACAACTTATCTCATGTAGAGGATAATACTAAAGGGATATTTAGTGTTGATTCAAATTCCTCTCATATTGGTGATGCTGCAATAAATTTTGATTGTTCATATCATGAAAAGGAAAGGACTGGAAGTTATGATTCTAATTCTGAGTTTTCCTTATGTACTGATGAATCTTGTGGTGATAAGTTTGACGAGTTCAAAGTTCACTCTAACAAGTCTTATGATGAAGACTATGATTATGATCAATATATTATATGTGAGCACTTTCATGATAGTTTTTCAAAATTGGTAACTAATTCATTGTTTGAGTGTGAAGAAGTTTCAACACTTGTTCACTCTAGTTGGATGAGTAATGATACTGCAAGAGAGGAGAAATCAAGTTTTATGTATTCTTCACACTCAATTACATGTGGTGAGTTGAAAATCCATGATATATATGACTCTTTGAAAGAAGTAGAGTATGAAACCTTTGTGTTTCATATTGATCACATACATCAATCATATCTTCATGAAGGTTTTTAGTTTTATTATGGTTTCAATGAGCATGTTCATCTAGCCTCTCATAGTGAGCATGATGTTGAAGTAAATTTTGATTGGTATATGCACTATGAGAGTGAAGAGAGTAATTTTGTTTTACCAAGTGAATTGATTGAAGATACTAATATGATTGGTGAAACTGGTGAAAGTAATGTTCTCATCTTACCTTTTGAAAATGGAAATAAGAATTAGGTATATGATAGAGGTAAGATTTTTTCTAAAGTTCAATGGTCTAGGAACATTGTTTGTACATTTTAGGAGTAGTTTTTCTTGTTTCCAAGAAAGTTGTTTGAGAGAAAGATTTTGAGTGGTCTACTTCTTCTAGAGATCTGAATCCTTGCCATGCCCATAAGGGACATGCATCCCCAGGAAGAGTTGTTGTTGAGACTCAAAATTGAAGCTCTGAATTTGAGTACCATTATGCAAAACCAAGACAAATTGAGCCCCTATACACACTATTCATGCATATGCATCTAACTTTCATTTCGAAGCCTAAGATGTAATTTAGTTGTTCCACACCTCTCATTTAACATATGCTTGCATCCCATGATGATAAGTTTTTGTTGGCCATTTTGCCCCCAATTTAGCCCATTAGTAATAACTGATTTGAGAGACCTTCAATGGGTTGCATTCTTTATTGTGGGTTAACATGCATTTTGGGTAGTGGTTAACATGCATATTATCCAATTTTCCATTTTAGAAAGGCACTTTCATCCCCATTCCAAAATAGAAAAAAATTCTATTTTGAAAGGTATCTTTTCTTCCCTTCACAAAATTAGTTTGCAACAAATGGGTTTGTACCACATGGAAGTGGGAAAATTTGTGTGTCATCCCATTTTGCCATTACAGAAAGGCAATTTTTGACAACACATGAAATAGTGAAATTGTATGTTGTTCTTCCACTATGCATTGAAAATTGTGCTAGCCAGCATAATTTGAGAGGTTCTTGTTAACCATATTTTCCTCCTTGCCAAATATTTGAATTCAAATGATAGGCCCACCCAACAGTAACTTCCCACTTTTGAATATTTTAATGCTAATGGAAATACAAAAATAAACGAGAATAAAACCTTATTGTATTTCCTATTTTTTCCTAAGTTATCTTTTTGGCCGCCACAAGTTTCTATTCATTGTCGGATCTCCCAGGATCATCCATGGTGGTCACTTTGTCATTATGGAGAGTAGCATAACCTTTATTTCATGTGACACAACGATGTCACACTACATATCTACATGGGTCCAAGTTCTTTGGTGGGCCAGACGGTGATAGGGTGGTGAGTCAGACTGAGTTGGCATATGGAAGGCTTTTGGCTGGTCAAAAGTACTGATAGTTTTAAAAAGTGGACCACATGTTTCACCCACCATCAAATCTTCCTAGATTGAAGATGATCTATGATCATCATTATGTCACTATTCAAAGATGCAAGGGAGTTATTTCATGCAACATAGTGATGACTTGCCATGTGGATAAAGGGTCCCATTTCCCTTGGTGAGCCACAAGAGGAGACTGGTCAGAATCACAATACAAACATGTCAGTACGGTGGAAATATCATGTCATTTCATTGGCTAAGATGTTGACTCTGCAAGGAGGTGGGTCAGTTTATGTTTTTTCATCCAATGCAAATAGATCAAGGGTGGTCACTTTGTCACTTTGGGGAGTTGCACATTATTTATTCATAGTGACAAAGTGATGAGTTGACACATGGTGGGTAGGTCTTTTCCTTCTGTAGGCTAGTTCCTTTAGTGCATTTTACTCATCGTTAGATCAAGGATCATCTACAATTATTGCTATGTCACCTTTCGTAGTTGCAAGATAGTTATCCATAGAGACATAGTGATGGATTGAAATGTGTGGTAGGGGGGTCCTCTCCTTTTTTGGGCTATGTTGATGTGGATGAAGTGTCAAACAAGTTGGCAAAGGATCATGTTTCTATCGGTTGGTACACCAATAGGATTGATGATTTTTTGGGACCGTTAGATGGAGGAAGATTGACATCTCTCACTTTGTTGCTATGGGAAGTTTCTCAACATTTAGCTATAGTAACATAGCAAGGATTCACCATGTGTCCTGGTAGGCCTAGTTTGGTAGGTGCAGTTAGGTTGGCATCGTAGTTAAGGTTGACAGTATCATAAACCGTCATGGTTAAGTTCAAAGTTGGTGCAATTCATTAAACATGATATGGTCAAACGTGTGAAGACTAAATGAGGTGGAAAAAGGAAATGATATGTTTGGTCCACATGGAGGTTTTTGGTTGTGTAACTAGGTCGACTTGCTAACCATGCTAATTTTATAAGCTAGAAATAGGGAAAGATTCGGTTTTCTTGCATGATCTAATATTTTCAATCGATTTCAATGACTCTAAATTTTATGCTAGGTTTGAAATGATACAAAGGCACTCTTTCCACCATCTGATCATCCATTTTAAGGAGTTTTAACATTGATTGGTACTATTTCCATCACTTCAGGGTTTTCTCCAATTAAGGTTTCATGATTTTCATGCCTCTACAATGTACCAAATTAGATTTATTGTTTTCAATTGCTTTGATTTGTTCTCTGCATTTTTAATGGCAGTAGTTGTGGAGTAACTTTAGTTGGAAGTATCTCAGTTATGCCAAAGCTATAAAGGCAGTTTTTGTAAATATTGTTAAGGTTAGACCCTCTTTGTTTCTCTGGCATGCTACTTTAAATCCCCTTTGCCTTTGAACTATATGTCAATCTACCTTATCTCCTTTAGCCATTGATGTATTGTGCAAGACCTATTTTCCTCTCATCAGTGTATTATGGATATCTACAATCTTGCATGATTGTATCTCCTTTTGGCTTATGAATGATATAAAAGTGAATTATCTTCTTCCTTCTGTCATTTATTTGGGTTTTTCTGATCTATTTGTGATTGTTAGACTGAAGCAATATCTGGATTTGTATATCTTTGACGTCATCTTAGTTCAAGTGTGCATGTATGGGTGGAGATTGGTTTGAACATTTTTTTTTTGGTGTATCACCCCTTAGGTTAGAGTAGGTAGATTTTCTTTCATGCATTCCTTCTCCATTTTTCTTTTTAAGTGTAGTTAGGTGCACCCTGATAGTAAAGGAAGTTGGCCTTCTCTAGAGACTCAACCTCATAGTTCAAGTCCAATAGCTTGGAGGTTATTTCCATGTTTCACAATGTTGTCCTTAAGTAAAAACTCTGGACAAGGGTGCAAACTTTTGTGACAATAGTTCCTTAATCAACGATTGTGTTTTAACCATTCATTGGGAGATTTTTTGCAGCATTTAGGCTGTCCCTTTCAAATGGATGATTTATATCAATGATTCATTTTTTGGGGACAAATCAAATTTTTCCCATGCTGGTCAATTGTACAAGTGTATGCAGGTGGGTTAATGTGCATGTTATCCCACCCCATATTTTTTTGCATGGATTTTTTAATCCCAAATTTAGCATGTGATGAACTTTTGAGCTTCTTAAGTATCTAAGTGCTCAATAATGGCTTGTCTAAAAGGTGAGAGCCTTTTGAGACATAAGGCTCATGTGTGAGGGGACCACACGGCTAGCTAGACCACATAAAGAGGATAATTTTGACCAAGGTGGCTGATGAAAAGATGATGACATGGACTAGAGTATCACAAGTGGCAGCCCGATGATGAATGACAATATGACATGTAGTACACACTTCTAGGCTTGATGTAGAAATTGAGGTGATGAGCTAGCAAATAGGACATGTTTCATGATGTCACTATGTCACGATGACATGGCAAGATGCTAATGGGGATAATGACATAGTGATAGATCACCACATGGCACATGGGCTGATGTTGTAGTTTTCATATGGACACATAGGATTTTACCACGTGGCAAAGATCAATGGTTGTGGTAATGTCACCAAAAGAAGCTGCACACTGATTAAGAAAAGTGACATGGAAACTCAATTAGAGGCCACAATGTGGTAGTGGGATTAGTTAGAGGTGGTGATCTATAGACCAATCAAGTAGCATCATATGGCAAGACTCAGTCAACCAAGTTTGACCCAAATTGAAAATTGAGGCAAAAATTGCAGAATGCCAAAAATAATTATGTATTCATTTCATGAATTTGCACATATAATAATTTTAAATAAAAATTGGTTATTTCCTATAGTTGCAACTTTAGTATAAATCTAAATATGAGCAAGAAATCTAAGCCTATAAATTGGTTTGAAACATGCAACTTCAAATGGTGGCCCTAGGCATGTTGTTGAAGCAAATGTGGGACTATTATATATTGACAGAAAGCTCTCGATGTTTAGTTTTCATATTTGCCATCAATTTTCACATAGGTATCACTAGCAAGCACTAGTTATATGTTTTCTCTAAGTTTCTCTTTTACAATTTTATTCTAGTGCAGATAGTTCAGATTTAGTTTGTGGCTAAATGGTGAGGTGGGTATATGCCAAATTTGGAGAGAGTCATCATAGTAGTATTGATTTGCCTCCAAGTAAGTTTGGTAGTGGTTTTGGAAAATTTTAGTGGAAGATCTGATAATGCATTAAAAAAGGGGTTTCTCATCATTCTTGGAGATATTTTGATTTTGTTGAAGTTGAATGATGAGAATCAGATTCAAATTTCGGTTATAAAGAGAAGAGAGAAGATTTGCAGAAGAAATGGAAGGAGATTCAAGTGGAAAAGTTCATTTCCAAATTAGATTTGGGATTTATTTCCTCTCCTATATCTTTCTTTTTCCTTTCATTTTTTAGAGTGGTTGATGGTTGATAGTTTTCTAGTTCTAATCTATTGACCATAGTTCTAGTTGTGATACTACCATGCCCAACATTTCTCTCTTGTATGTACAACATTAATGGAGTTTTATAGATAGTTATGGACTATTCAACTATTTCATGAGTTATTTCCATACATCCTTTATGTATTTGTTTCATGGAAATGAATAAAATGCAGCAAATGAGTTTATCTTCAGTCTAATTCTTGTCTCCTATTGATGTTTTTTTTAATCTTTTGTGGTTTGTGAACAAAGAGAACGAACCCAATTGCTACCTATTTTAGGTTGTATATTTTGGTATATTTTTCTTGTGATTCAAGGAGTCATGTAAATTTTTGATATAGAAAAATGGGGTTACTGATTTCTTGAAGGGATATGTCAAGTATGAGGTTTCATCTTGATGTAGATTCTAATTCACAAAGTGATAGGATAGATTTGGAGTATGGATATACGAGATGTATCATTGACATCCAAGGATGTATGTGTGTAGTTTGTGGAATTTCCCAATAGATAAGGCACTGATCGACTACAAGATCTATATTTTTTGTTATTCATATCTTGGTTATGTTGAAATCAATATATTAATCAAAGTCTTTTCCCTTTTATGTTTAAGAGTTGAAAGGATTTTCCCTCACTTAGCTTATCAAGTTCATAGATCAGGTTATTGTCAATTTCATGTGTTTGTTATTTGCATAAGCAATAGAAGAATTAGGGTTTTATTCTACTTCATCTAGATTTAGATATATGTTTTGGCAACTGGTACCATATGAATAAATCTAAGGTTCACCCACCTAGGCCTTTCAAAGCCTAAAGAAGAAGGATTATAGCCTTATAGTTGGCCCCGATGTCTAAATAATTATGTTGAACATGGGAGTTAGTTGCCCCTAGATTTATTTGTTCCTAGCATTGGGTTACTCAAAAGTATTTAATTCAGAAGCCAATAGTTCCCTCCTTTCTTGTACCATAGACCCTAGTCTTGAGTACCTTTTAAATATCTCATATTTCTTTTGATTGCCATCATATGATTTTCTCTAGGATTTGTAGAGAATCTTACAATTATACCAACTGTTAATCAATATTAGGTCTTATGTGAACAACATAATGAATTTTTCAAATCATAGATCTAGAGATAGTCTGATTTACCTCTTTTGAATCATCATCCTTGGATAAGTTATTTCCAATAGAAATAGGTTTTCCTACTATTTTGGAATCTTCCATTCCACGGGTCTTCAATATCTCCTATGTCTACAACTTGACTTCCTCTATCT